>BGNK01000444.1:2765-29019 GCA_003297005.1 Symbiodinium sp. clade A Y106
ACTAAAATTCATACTCCCTCGCAGGCGATCTCGCGAGGGCGAGAACGTCGCCTATGTTCTGCCATCTGATGCGAGCAGTTGGCCGTGGTGTCACTTGGATTGCATATACCACAAAGGATGATTATCGGTTTTGCACCACTCGTGCCGACGACCAGGCATCCTTTACGAGTGCCCGGGAGTCGTTGCATGCGATGAAACAGGACTGCAGCTGGAACGAGAGTCGTAGATCTAGAGAACTGATCCAAGCACATGTTCTGATCATGATTACAGGAGATGTTCGAGTATGGCATCAAGATGGCTGGCAAGTGTGCCAAGCTCGAGGCTGCAGGAGCACATGGGAAGTGGAGCAGCAACATACAAAGGGATATGTTACGGGCAAGCTCCACGGGAGACGATGTGTCTTGCTATCCAATTATTANTGGCAAGTGTGCCAAGCTCGAGGCTGCAGGAGCACATGGGAAGTGGAGCAGCAACATACAAAGGGATATGTTACGGGCAAGCTCCACGGGAGACGATGTGTCTTGCTATCCAATTATTAAAAGAGAGAGAGAGAGAGAGAACTGCTCACAAACACTGCTGTCTGAACGATTGGTAGCTCTAGATTGAGCCTGCTTGCCAACGACTTCGAATCCCAATACCAACTGTCCAGCCTCAGGTTCCCATCGATATGGTGGACGTGCCGANTCACAAACACTGCTGTCTGAACGATTGGTAGCTCTAGATTGAGCCTGCTTGCCAACGACTTCGAATCCCAATACCAACTGTCCAGCCTCAGGTTCCCATCGATATGGTGGACGTGCCGATCAAACCTGAGCACGGCAAGCTGAAGATGATCACAAGGCCACGTGGCACTTATCAGAGCCCTGCATGTGAAGATCTTCGTTTCGAGATTGTGCCCACATGTACATATAGTCCTGCTACCGGTTATCCGGGTGAAGTATACTATGCTAGTACTCATGATCAGAATCGCAAACACCTACTCAAACCAGCTATGTGATACAGACCGTTGTATCGGGGTATGGATGTTTTAAATATGTAGGTCAATGCCCGTGGTCCTCCCGCACAAGCTGGTCCCCTGGCTTATTCGAATTGGCAAATGGCCGATCACCGTTGTAGCTGGTGTTCGTCATTACTGGGACCATCACAAGCACTGGAACACTGGAATAGCAGCCCCCTCGACTGCACACCACCCGCTGTGGCTATGGGGCGACGACTGTAGATATGGGAAAAAATTTAACCAAAAGGTTATGGTTTGCATGATGGGCCACTGCCTGGACAACAACCGGAACTCCTACGACAGCTGTTTTCCTCTGTGGGTCTGTGGATGTGATTCCCGATGAGCTTAGCAATATTCTTGATGATAGCATAGGCTAGGCTTAATTATATACGATAGTATCAAACCCCAATGCTGAGCGCCATAGCCTTGTCGAGACGAATCATCCGAGGAGCTCAGCCTGGGTATGGCTACGATTGCAGCCTACATGCGGCCGGTGCCATGGAGGAATTCTTAGGACAGACTCTTTCGTTTAGCCAATTAATCANCTTGTCGAGACGAATCATCCGAGGAGCTCAGCCTGGGTATGGCTACGATTGCAGCCTACATGCGGCCGGTGCCATGGAGGAATTCTTAGGACAGACTCTTTCGTTTAGCCAATTAATCATACCAGTAATTCTTATACAGTGACACCATCAGATCAGATCACGATCATAATTGCAATTGCAAATTTTAATTGCTATATATGTGCATATCAGAATTCGAATAGTTATGTAGCAACAGACTGTATAAGCTAGTTATTATATGCCCGGTAACGATCTACGACTCGATATGTTCGCAACTAATAAATTATAATATACATATATACTTGTACAGCTCAGGTGGTCGCAAGCTTCAACCTTCTAGTGGAAGGTGTACCTGTGCGCCGCTCCAGTGAGTCTCTGGTCGTCTACGGGATGTGCACGGAAGTAAGGGGAGACTGGAAGTGGCAGAAGGACCAAGTCATAATAATAATATATACTAATAGCTAATAGGCAGTGGTTGCTTTATACTTTTTAAATTTTGTTATGCTACATGTACAGCTCCGGTACTTGGATTCCCTACTAACGTGCACAATGCAGGAATGGATGGGGCTGAAACCTGGCTGGAGCTCCCATGAGATCTGTCACCACTGCAGGATGACAAGTTCTACATTTGCAGTTGTGCCATGCATCCTGCATGAGCTGCCGCGACGNATGCAGGAATGGATGGGGCTGAAACCTGGCTGGAGCTCCCATGAGATCTGTCACCACTGCAGGATGACAAGTTCTACATTTGCAGTTGTGCCATGCATCCTGCATGAGCTGCCGCGACGAAGCATACATGAGATCCGCCAACATTGTGTGCACCCGGGAATTACAAGTGCCCAAGTCGCAAATTTCTGAAAGTGTCAAGCTTAAGATTATATAATTACTGTTCCTATAATATAATAAACATCACTCCGGAGTGAAGCTGAGACAACATAAGCTCCAGGCCCCGTCTTCGACTTGTACAATGTATCTCCGGCCACCTTCAAGTGGTGCAGTATGCACGTGGTGAATCTGGGTGTTGCTTTGTGGGTGGTGGGCAGCTGCTTCAAGCTGCTCCTTCTGGAGTTTCAGGTTTGGGGCATCGGGACGGATGCAGAGCGACTGCAGACTGCATTCGAAGACTTTAAGCACTGGTGCTCTCGGCACAAGATCCCGCCGCTTCGCCCGACAACTAGTCTTCCATTTTTTGTTGTTGCATTGTATGTCGAGAGTACATGAGCACAAATCGAATTGGGAAGCTTATGCTAATCAAGGAATACACAGCCTCGCTTTACGACTGCTTCGCTTCGATCGCCCGACGGGCCGTACCCTGAACTACGAGCCAAGGCATACAATGTTACCGACTTGCAAAATAAGAGTCCGCTTTATAGCAAGCTAGTTGTTTAAGCGGAGATCACATAAGCACTACGATACACGAGCTAGTATCACTTAGGCTCGAGTCGTCGTGGCATGGCTGGCAGCTTATCTTATGGAGCTTTATCTGGATCATACATGTGGTGCAACTGAAGACCTGAAGCTCATGGCCGAGTGCACGTATCTCGTATAAAATNAGGCTCGAGTCGTCGTGGCATGGCTGGCAGCTTATCTTATGGAGCTTTATCTGGATCATACATGTGGTGCAACTGAAGACCTGAAGCTCATGGCCGAGTGCACGTATCTCGTATAAAATATGTTTTGTTATAAACTCTATGACTAGACGGCAGATCTAAATCAAGATTAATCAGGGCAAAACTCGGTATAGATGGTATACGGGATTTGCGGGGCAATTTGTAGCGCTATAGATCCGGATTATTATTGTCGTGATGAGCTTGCTTATTGAATTGGGCCCATTCCAGGATTCCATCTCGCTAGGGTTTAACTTTAANTAGATCCGGATTATTATTGTCGTGATGAGCTTGCTTATTGAATTGGGCCCATTCCAGGATTCCATCTCGCTAGGGTTTAACTTTAAACAGTATGTTATAATTATTAATATATATATATACCCTAAACCCTAAACCCTAAACAATAAACCCTGTAATCCATTGCAGGCATTACCTGGCCTCGTGGTTCAACCATTCCGAAGATGCAGCCCGGTACCTCTCGCACGAGCAGGCGAATCGCTTGATGGAGTGCTGCGATGCTTGGCTTTAAATTAAGTGTCTCATGAGGACATGTACAATTCAAGCGAGGAGTCATAATACCAACGATTGTTCATGAGGACAGGTGTCTTATGGCATACATGATCCTCGCGGAGAAAGCTGCCTCGTTCCACCGGCCACTGTGGCCTTTGAAGCCCAAGGTGCATGTGNAGGCTCGAGTCGTCGTGGCATGGCTGGCAGCTTATCTTATGGAGCTTTATCTGGATCATACATGTGGTGCAACTGAAGACCTGAAGCTCATGGCCGAGTGCACGTATCTCGTATAAAATTTTATTAAATATGTTTTGTTATAAACTCTATGGCTAGACAGATCTAAATCAAGATTAATCGCAGGGCAAAACTCGGTATAGATATACGGGATTTGCGGGGCAATTTGTAGCGCTATAGATCCGGATTATTATTGTCGTGATGAGCTTGCTTATTGAATTGGGCCCATTCCAGGATTCCATCTCGCTAGGGTTTAACTTTAA
Source organism: Symbiodinium sp. clade A Y106 (assembly GCA_003297005.1). Lineage (NCBI taxonomy): Eukaryota > Dinophyceae > Suessiales > Symbiodiniaceae > Symbiodinium > Symbiodinium sp. clade A. The sequence continues at coordinate 6,940 of BGNK01000444.1, forward strand.
NTAGATCCGGATTATTATTGTCGTGATGAGCTTGCTTATTGAATTGGGCCCATTCCAGGATTCCATCTCGCTAGGGTTTAACTTTAAACAGTATGTTATAATTATTAATATATATATATATACCCTAATTAAACCCTAAACCCTAAACAATAAACCCTGTAATCCATTGCAGGCATTACCTGGCCTCGTGGTTCAACCATTCCGAAGATGCAGGCCGGTACCTCTCGCACGAGCAGGCGAATCGCTTGATGGAGTGCTGCGATGCTTGGCTTTAATTTAAGTGTCTCATGAGGACATGTACAATTCAAGCGAGGAGTCATAATACCAACGATTGTTCATGAGGACAGGTGTCTTATGGCATACATGATCCTCACGGAGAAAGCTGCCTCGTTCCACCGGCCACTGTGGCCTTTGAAGCCCAAGGTGCATGTGGCCAAGATGCAACAAGACAAATCCGTGTTTATGTTATTGTATGAGATGTCCGCCATGATATGGTCAATGCTTGGAAAGCTTAGGCATGGCAAGAGATTGCATGGCATCAACTGATGCATCGCAACTTGGATCAAACCACTCGATGAAGCTATGCTGATTTCTAGCTCCAGCTTGCAGCTATTCCGAGGCGAAGGGTGCAGGTACTACCACTGCTTCTTGCAGGAGGATGCAGTGGGCAAAGTCGCACGACTCCTAGCTGCATACGTCGCGAATGCACTGTACTCGAACCCACTTCCTATTAATTATGGCCCCTGGGAACCTTGCAAGGACTAGCCGCGGTATGCCACCCATGGACTTTGGTTGATATTGCTGTGCGGCGGTGGTATTTACAGCTGCAACATGGCGATGAACCCGAAGCCTGANTATGGCCCCTGGGAACCTTGCAAGGACTAGCCGCGGTATGCCACCCATGGACTTTGGTTGATATTGCTGTGCGGCGGTGGTATTTACAGCTGCAACATGGCGATGAACCCGAAGCCTGACGACTTGCCGAGGGCACGCATCCGCGAGAAAAAGCCGCCAGTCCGAGCGAGGGGTCACAGTACAGGGCCAAGATTGCAGCGGCCCCACCCCACACAATCGAGACATCAACATGTTGAAATCCCCGTTAGCCCCAAGCTTAACTAATCTCCTCAGATTTCAAACCCTATACCCCACATATANTATGGCCCCTGGGAACCTTGCAAGGACTAGCCGCGGTATGCCACCCATGGACTTTGGTTGATATTGCTGTGCGGCGGTGGTATTTACAGCTGCAACATGGCGATGAACCCGAAGCCTGATCATGACAACTTGCCGAGGGCACGTGCATCCGCGAGAAAAAGCCGCCAGTCCGAGCGAGGGGTCACAGGGCCAAGATTGCAGCGGCCCCACCCCACACAATCGAGACATCAACATGTTGAAATCCCCGTTAGCCCCAAGCTTAACTAATCTCCTCAGATTTCAAACCCTATACCCCACATATANACAGGGCCAAGATTGCAGCGGCCCCACCCCACACAATCGAGACATCAACATGTTGAAATCCCCGTTAGCCCCAAGCTTAACTAATCTCCTCAGATTTCAAACCCTATACCCCACATATATACACGTATATACTACTTCTACAAACCCTATATACCCACACTTTCTACCAGAGAGTCCTCTTATGTATGTCTGCTGTCACCGAGGGCTCTGTGAAACAGTATATGATTATCGCATCCTTTGGACCCTTGGGGNTACTTCTACAAACCCTATATACCCACACTTTCTACCAGAGAGTCCTCTTATGTATGTCTGCTGTCACCGAGGGCTCTGTGAAACAGTATATGATTATCGCATCCTTTGGACCCTTGGGGTAACACGACTAGCCTGCAGGATGGCACATATTTATCGGAAGGTCGCTGAGCGACACTTAAGATGCGAGATTAGGCAGTTGGAGTGCAGCGCTTCTCTATTCCAGCATTCTGAGTCTGACGTTTGCAGTCGCTTAGTACAACTTGGCAGGATAGCTCAAACTAATGCAGGGGCCTTAATAATTAGAGTAGGGTTTTGGGGCATATTCTAGTATAACTATAGTAAGAAACCCGGAGAATAGCATTGGTAATTATTTGGGCTTTTACACCAGTCAATCTGAGCGGCAGTACAGGGACAGCCGTGAAGAGCTGCTCGGAGTGGGCACGAAGGATTGAACGATCCTGCTGCCTTGCATTGGGGATATGCTGCACATAATTTGGGGCAGCTTCAAGCATGTATGAATGTGTGACAATGTCTCTACGGTTTAGGGTTTAGGGCTTAAGGGCCCTTTTTGAGCGGCTTCCAACAAAGCGATGTGGTCTTTTTCCATTGGTGAGCATATACCACACTCGATTTAAAACATGGCACATGGTACCGGTCTGCTTGATCATGTGGTCTTTACTGTAACCCCCTTAGAACAATAATAAAACAATATGTTTGATATTCTCTGGGTTTTTTGTGAACAAATATCAAAGGAATCCTAAGGAGACTCGCTGTCCGTCCCTAAACATCCCTAAATCCTGAAATAACTCTTGTGACCCGGAGAAACCCAATACCCTCGCCCCCAAAACACTGTTCTCCCAAACCCTCTAAACTTCAAGCGCCTCAAGCTCACAGAAAAGGTATAGTAGAAGCCAGAAAGTTGGAACATGGCTTGAGGATTAGTGCTAGGATCCCTGATACTTTACCTTAAGGGCATGAGGATAATGATGTTCCAACTTTCTGGCTTCTACTATAGAAACGTGTCAAGAATAGTTCGTTGACCCTTACTGTGCAATGCAGAGCCTGCCTATACTGTTCAATGCAGTTCTTTGTCTGGCTAGCCTCTACTGCATTACGGGACTGCCATCCATGAAAATGGCTAGCTAAACAGGACTAGAACACGTTGGACAGAGTTTCGTAGAGGCTATGCCAAAACCACGTGTTCATGAAAGCAAAACCCGAAAGAGAGAGCTAGATAGATAGATAGATAGATAGATAGATACCCACAAGTATATCTGTATACAGTTTACATAAATATACATGTAAAAAATATATATATACACACACACACACTTACTTATTTATTTTTCGTGTGTATATAGACTGTGTGTATGCCTCAGACAAGTTGCCTGGTCAGGCGGCAGCCGTTACAGCAAAAAGCATGCAAAGGGTGTAGCACCTGGCAGGGCCGTGCACCCAACTCGAACAGCGGAAGCCAGGAGCACAGTCAATAGTTTTAGGACGCAGGGCTTGGGGTTCAGGGGTGTTTACAGGGTTTTTAGGGTTCAGGGTCTAGGTGTATACGAAACTGAAGGATTGTAATGGAGAAGGTCTCAGGTCACGGCATCTATAATTATAGAGAACTATAAGGGGCTTCCTATGACCTATGAGCCTGCCTGCACGAACCACGAGCGAGCTAACTACTCAGCGAGGGCACCGGAGAACACAAACTCCGATGGCGCTGACTTCCTATATCCCAGGGACTCGACACCCGCATCTGAATATCTTCCACGACCTCACAGAAACCCAAATCCCCACTCTTGTCCCCTGGTAAAGGGTGATTCTAGGCGGCTTGTGGCTGCGCCTGGACTTGGGTGTTCAGGCTTTCGCATGTACCCCCTTGTTCTCAGGTTCTTCAGCCGTGCTAAGGACAAGTGTTTTGGGCTGCCTAACCGCCAGCATCTGCAGACAGAACAGTAGCACCTCAGAAGCATTCATGAGATAGAGCTGTTCTTATGAAAGCGACGCCTAAGGAACACACAGTAACCCTGCCTCCTGTTGCCATCGAAGTGCCGAGCCGGTCGGTGCACGGATGTGCTCAAGAAAGAGGTAGCGACCTCTTCTGACAGGGAGGTTTACAGGGTTGGGTTTAGGGCTTTCCCGGTACATAAATCGCTTCTCTGATCAAATCTGTAAAGTACAATGTAAAAAATGATACGATGCAATTCCAAAACATGATACGCAATGACAAAACATGGATTACATGAATATACACAGTAGTTCAAGATGGTAATAACAAATATACTCATATTCATATCACAAGCCTAACCATAGTAGCAATCCTTAGCAGCCATGACAGTCATACCAACGCTCATGATAACAACAACAGTGGTAATACAAGAACAATAATCGTAGCAATAATAGTAGCCACATTCATAACACCAGTGCTATCAATAACCTTATCAATAACGGTACCAGTACCAGTAACACTCATAGTAATACCAGCAGTAACACTAACATAGCAATAGCAACAGCAACATTGGTGAATGGACAAGCTTACTGATAATAGCAACTGGTAATAGTTAAAAACAATAACACACATATTGACAACAATGATAAGAATAGTAGTAGTAACAACAACAATGACCAATACCATAATACTGTTAACAACTTGGCGTATAACGATATATAACATGATCTGTACCCCGCGGGCTCGAATCTCCCATGCTGCCTCCTGGTTTGAGTACTCGCGCGATTTCCTGGTCGAGACAGACAAGAGGATTGTGGTGTGCAGGGCTTTGGATTCAGGTCTTGGACACTCCTGCATGCTCACTATTGTAGTTCCCACGGATTAGGGTACCTTAGTAGAAAGATCGTGCCCGTCAGCTGTAGGGAATACACCAATACTCTTTGCAGGCAGTAACGTTTAAACCTAAGCGTTCGCAGTGGAGAAGGGCTCAAATTGAAGGATCTGTAAATCTTAATCTATAGGGGGGCCAAAGGTTACAACGGGTTTTGGGATTTTGGGCTACATAGTACTAGAGTTATGCTCAGGGAACGGAACCTAAGTACCATAAGAACTAACTATTCTCACCTCTGTGTCAATCAGTTGCGGCCCGGCGTTAGGGTTGCCCATGGCTCAGAATGTAGGGTCCGGAGTTGGCTTCGGCAGCCCGAACTGCTGCCAAGGAAACATGTGGGCGCGAGGCGAGGTGTTACTTTGCATGTGAGAAATAAGGATGTAGTAGGACACCGAGGCTTTAGCGGGACTGTCAGCAATAACAGGGTTGCAGCCCCTGCCGGAAACTGTTATTGTAAGCTGTAGAAGATTTCGCTCAGCCATTTTGGTTTTGTATCGATCATCATCATCTTCAATGTCATCGCCATCACCATAATGTTGTCCATATTGTGTTACGCTGCAAACACATGTGTGTTGAACATGCTGCATGCTCACAAATTGCATCGACACTTTTGTGACGGTGCAGCTGCCGGAAATGAAAAAAACATCCTTCTGCAGTATGTTGCAATGATGTGCAAAGTGGCGAAACGCCGTACACACCGTGTGGTTTTGGAATGCTCACACAAGGCATGAGCAGTTTGGACAGTGTGTCACGTCAAACATCCTTCTGCAGTATGTTGTATAAAGTGACACAACGCTGTAAATACTAGTGTTTTGGGCATGGTCCCCGTCAGAACATGTCAGAACCAGCGTCATGGTCCCCCCACTCACCCCCACACCCCACCGCACCCCAACGCCATGGAATCATCCGAAATGTCCTGCCAACACAAGAAAAACCACGAAGGTAGTACGGCACCCTGCGGACCCGCTACCGACTATAATAACTATAAGGGCTACTGTAACGGTTACTATAAGGTATCTGCTGAATTAAGAGCACTATATAAAGGGTCACTGCGAGGGCCGCTGTACTAGGTTTTGAGTCCTAAACTTTGGGAGGGAGGAAACTTGAAGCGTGTGGTCCTGAAATTTGTAATGCGGCTGCAAGGTCGTAACCCGTGCAACTCGCATTAATTTCTTAACTGGTTAGGTGCAGGGTTTAGGATTTCCTGGAAGAGCTCAGAATACGACCGCTAGCAACACAGCTATTGAACGCTCAGACGGTCGAAAACCTCGTAAATGTTCAGTTGTCGTCAGAAACTCCATCCTGACCCGAACACACCCTAAACCCTAAACCCTATAAGCCCTATAAGCCCTAGAAACCCTAAAGGCCGAAAGTTGACGTCACACCTCTACCCATAAGCCCCATAGTATAGTTCCTTTCTGGGGTTCATATTTGGAATTCTATGAGGTAATCCCAAAAAGGAGCTACTTTGGGGCTTATGGGTAGTCCAGTGATGGTCCAAGTGTCTCTAAGTGCCGTGTCTGGCTCCCTGACGCTGCAAAGCACAAGAGAGGCGACCTCAGATCTAGAACCGCGTTTTTGTAGGGTCCCTACAAATGCAACATTAGGGCTTATAGTAATAACCTACAAAAATATAATCGGCTGTGGTGGTTTAAGGTAGGGATCAGGGCCGGGTTTAAGGGTGCGGGAATCTAGACTTTGCGAACCCTTGTTTCGTTTAGGACTTTTGGGTTTAGGGTTTAGGGTTATGTTGTCTGTGTTTTTGCGGAAGGCCGGCTTCTTGGTTATTGGGATGACTTCTGCACACGCTTCACTTCTTTGGGTCTACCGGGCTTAGAGAAAGCATCGACAGATCATGAGAACCAAGAAAAGTCTGAAGCTCGCACAAGTCCACAAGGCTTAAGGAGAGGCCAACAAGCATTGACTTGGGGCCGTGAACATCTGAACTACGGTGTATTTTGCCAATACCTGGAACATGACGCTCTGAGTTTGCACCTACCAATAGCCCTGGAGCCCTGTCTAGAATCAGAAAAAAACCAGGGTTCAGCCTTTTTACAAGCGTGTCAAGTGCAATGCATGCCAAGGCACCACAGCATCAAAACTGTTGTCGGCGAAGGGCAAAGCCTCCAAAATCTCGATACCCCCCTCTACTCAACAGAAATATTAGGGTTATAGGGTTTAGGATTCAAGGTTTAGGATTTGTAAGGTTTTGGGTGGTTTCCGGGGTTCGCCTTGGGCCGGGCTGCTTTCGCAGCAGGTTACTTGCTCAAGACATACCGGGCTCTCGGAGAGTAAATACCTCTTCCGGAAGTATTCATCAATACGGTCTTGTGGTGTGCTCATGCTTGGACTGCAAGGGGAATATGAGGAACTATCATACTCACTACTGATCACTCAGACACCTGCATTCCACCTTTCACATGTCGTCCGCAACCTAAACTGGACTAGCAGTATTATTGCGCAGGTGTAGTCTGTATTCTGCAAAGACGCAGCATGAATGATCTGATCTGAACAAGCTGGCTATGTGCAGATCTCGGCGTTCTGCCCTTCGCTATTCTGAGCATATTGAACCGGCAACACAAAGCAACTAAACCTTTTGGCATTAGCCATGGAACCTTCTCCAATATGGGTAGTTCTCTAAAGAAGGGTCCCTTTTTGGGAACCCACAAGAAGGCGGCACGACCTATAAAAAAGACCCGAACAGGGACCCTAATTTAGAGAACTGCCCATATGTACTACGGCGCTGCAAAGGGAGAAGTCTGTAGCCCATCTCTTCGGAAACGTCTGAGTTTGGAGTTCGAGGTCGAGGCTAGCCTCTGGTAGCTACTGGGAGGAGCTTGGAACTTAGTAAGTGCATCTTAACTGGGTTTATAGCTAGTATAAGTAGTATACTTATGTCCGTTTACTAAGTCCCACTAAGTACTTGCACTTCTTTGCCACATCAGGCCAACATCTCAGGAACCATCTTCGATCCCCACACTACAGCTTCAATACGAAAAGGCGCAGCGCGCACTCATTGCTCATAGGCATGAACCAAGAAAATCGTCCGTATCTGAAAGCCCAAAAGCCTTATATAGTATGGTCTTTGGGCCGAAAGCCTTAATATATGAATCCTTAGATTCCTAGGGTCTGTCCAACAATTCTTCTGCCAGCCTCCGCCTAACCGCGGACTGCTTCAAAGTCCAGGCCTCCGAGGGGTTTAGGGCTTCAGGGTTTCGGGTTTAAGGGTACATAGGGTTCAAGGGTTTAGGATTTAAGGGTTTAGGATTTGGGCTTTTGCGTAATTTCTGAGGCGCAGGGGCTATAGTAGCTCAGTGTAGTTCGATTTCTTGCATGACCTGCCGTATCCTGAAACATAACCATCACCCTATGAAGCGCCAATTCGAAAAGCCCAAAAACCCCCAAAACCCCAAAAACCCTAAATCCTGACTCTTAGAAAACCCGAAGACTCCTGAAACCCTAAACCCTTGAGGCGCTCGACAACGGCCCCATAACCTTCTGCCCCCAGGAAAGCTACGGTTTCGGGGTTTCGGGTTTAGGGGATTTCAAGCACGAGGGGAGTGCAGAAGGCTAGGGTTTAGGGGATTTCAAGCACGAGGGGAGTGCAGAAGGCTAGGGTTTAGGGGATTTCAAGCACGAGGGGAGTGCAGAAGGCTCGATGGCTATCTTATAAAGGGGTTCTAGGCGGTTTGTAGGATCTGGAAACTGTGATTAACAATGACAGTGTACGGTATACGTGTGGTTGCAACTTGCAACGGTGAAAGAGAATGTCCTGAGTAACGTTAATTATCTTCCAAATCTGCTGAATTCTAGGAGCGCTGAAACCTATAAGCCTGCAAGGCCCGCTGGCAAGCACATTTGAGCTACTTTCACCAGGCGACGCTACGAGCCCAAAACTCTCACGAGCCATGTGCAATGGAGGTTTTGAAGTTTGAAGTTTAGGGGGTTCCCTGAACAGCCAGCCACATCTTCAGGCGTTGGAACAATGGGCAAGCCTCGAGGCTTCTTTGGCCACGTAGCGTATGCGGACACCTGCAGCAACGTGGAGGGCCGAAGGTGTATGGAGTGCGGCGCAACTAAGAAACATTCATTCTACTTGGGCTTTGGCAGCAGAACCATCTCAACTGAGATTGATTCCGAACCCAAGCTCGAGGCAGTGCAGTCATGCCTCCCCGAAAACGACAGGCTTTTGCCTAATTCGCAGCACCGACACATGTGCAGGGACCATGAATACATCGAGAACAGATCGTCGACTGGTCGGGGATGTTGCAGCTACCGAAACATATTTCGAGGAATCCGACGGACTATTGGCATGATAATTCCGGCGCAAGATTTCAGGGCCAAGGGCTTCAACATTGCGATGCCAAGTAACAGTCTTGAGCCCAAGAGATATCCAGCTTTGGAGGCCCACAAAATTCTCTGCGTTACGAACTATTCTCTGCCTCTCTATCATCAGTTGTGTTCTCATGTCTTGCTCTCCCTGTCTGGGTCTGTTAATCTGAGTCGATGCATGTCTCGTTCTACAACATGGTATAAGTGCCCACCAACAACCGCTATGTTACAGAACGAGAATAAATCGGCGGTGCCAAATCCCGTGGTAAGGTTCACCATGCTGTAGCCAAGCAGCCACAAGAACCCCTAGGCACGACTTCGAAGTGAAAAACCACAGAAGCCACACTGATATCGGGGCCTTAGTAGTTAGCATAGGGTTTTGGGCCCCTTTACAGTATAACTAATTCTAATAAGGAGCGATATTGGTAGCCATTTGGGCTTCTACATGATGCCCTTCTCTCCGGCTGTATTCAGCCCGGTGGCTGCTGATGCTGCTACATCTGCTAGCTTTCTGAATGCACAGCACAAAACCCCAACAAGGGGCACCTTCCTCAGAGGTCCTTCTCATGAGGATCCTATTTGTTGGGCTTCTGAATTACCCTAAGTGTCCACGTACCTAGTATAATCATCACTCTCCCAGATAATAATCTGCACTGCTAGTTGCTGCCCAAAACCCAAGTACAGAATAAAGGACCCTTACGGCTAGTTTCCCCCATATTCTGAAACCCCCTCATAAACCGTTACACCCTGCAGCCCTGCGTCGAAAGGCCCCAGAAGCTCAAACAAAAGGTTCGGAGTCTAACCCCGAAACCCAAAGCCCCATATTTTTGGGTCTTAATGATGCTGTGGGGTGCATATATATATATATATACACATGAATATGATCAGCAAACACGGGAAAAAGGGTAGGCACATGGGGGGGGGGGTCACCTTAAATAAATGTATGTATGTATGTATGTATGTATATATATATCTGATGCTGTATTTACACAGGGACTCTATTCATGGGATTAGTATTTCGATTTATTCCGACCCCTACATAGGGCCCCAAAGCCTCAACACCTCTAACCATGCAAAAAATCCAAAATCCAAAACCCGAACCCTAAACCCTAAACACTAACGCCCCGAAGCCATAAACCCTGAACCCCTAAAAGCCCTAAACACTAAAGCCCTAAAGCCTTAAATCTGCAGCCCTTGTTATGACTCCAAAGGTTCTGAAGCCTCCGGATCCAAACCGACGAGTGAAACTCCGGGAGGATAAAGCCTCGGTGGTTTGTACGTGGGGTTTCAGGGTTTCGGGTTTAGGAGGGAGGGGTTCGGGTTTACAGGGTTTGGGGCTCTAGGAGAATACCTCGGTGGTGTGGGGCTTAAGGAGTTTACAAAAGCTTTATATATCAAACGTTTTGCAGTTTCAGAGTTTCAGGGCCAGGATTTTAATTAACTTTTGGGTGTAGCATTTCAGGGATTTTGTGTCGTCAGGGGTTCGGGTGAAAGGGTTGGCGCTTTGGGTTTACTGCCCTGGGGCTTTGAGAATCCCAGAGGGCCCATATACCCTACCTATGGAATTAGGCCCCAAAAAAACCATCCCTATTTTGGTTTTGGGGAGTGTATGTGGGACCCTCTGGGAATACTTGCTAGTGACAGTACAGAAAGCTTTTTATGCAAGGAAGCTGCCCGTAGACTCCGACAGCCTAAACATATACCATACTCCAGACCATACATAGCTATTTCAGCAATGCTAGTCAGGTCCAGGTGCCGGGATGACCTGAACCCAAATCCCTACCCGCAGGCCCCAAAGTAGTTCCTTTTTGGGACTACCACCTACCTTAGAGGCTCCATAGTAGTTCCTTTTTGGAATTACCTTATGGAATTCTAAATATGAACCCCCAAAAAGGAACTACTATGGGGCCTACGGGTAATCATAACCCTAAACCCTAAACCCCAAAAAGGAACTACAATGGGGCCTATGGGTAATCATAACCCTAAACCCTAAACCCCCAAAAGGAACTCCTGAACCCGAAACCCCACTCTGAAGCTTGAGCCCTGGCAAACAACAACTCCGGCAAGCCGCGGCAGATTGGAGGCCCAGGTTTCCACACCAACACCAACCTACCACTGAAAGCTTCCTTTAGTCTCCATTGTAGTTCCTTTTGGGGGTTCCTTTAAGGGACCTATAGGGATTCTAGAAGGGTTCTTTAAGGGTATATGTACCTATGGTAGAAGCCAGAAAGTTGGAACATGGCTTTAGGAGGGTTAGTGCTAGGATCCCTTATACTCTATCTTAAGGGCATGAGGATAATGATGTTCCAACTTTCCGGCTTCGACTATACACTGAAAGCTTCCTTGCGTCTCCATTGTAGTTCCCTTTTTGGCTTAACCATTATTATAGTTCGGATCCTATAAGGTAACCCCAAAAAGGAACTACAATGGAGACTATAGGTTGCTTGAAGGTTAGGGGGGAATGAACTTATGACCATTTTCAAAAACGACTCCGAGAAGAAGACTAAAGGCCCTCACCCTCAGTCCTCGAACCTTCCGCAGCGGCAGTGAATCTATCTATCTATCGATCCGCCTATCTGTACGTATGTGTGTGTTTATGTATCTAAGTATGTATGTATGTCGTATATGCATATATATATATATGTATGTATGAATCACAAGTGATTACACATGTTCCCTCCTAGTCCTTGTATAACGAGGCAGGCTATACATGTCCCGAACCCTGCTCTAGTCATACTTTCAAGCCCTACAGTAACTATGGTACGAGGTCCCAGACTGAGCCGGTATAATGCGAGGTCGAGTACTCAAAGTTGAGGTCTGGATTTTACCGTGGAGGGCGTGATATAGAAGCCCAACTATTTACCAATATCATTCTCAGGGCTCCTTATTACAATCACACTATAACATAACCCACAACCCTATTCTAATTATTAAGGCCCCTATATTATAGTACCCAACTCTAGATCCGTTATAGAACCCTTTAAGGATCCCTTTAAAGGAACCCCCAAAACCCTGTTCTAATTATTAAGGCCCCTATGCGGCTATTCTTCGAGATCAAACTTTGGGCATGCTTTTGGCCCAAAGGTTTAAGGGCAAGTATTGACGACAGGTCTACCCTAAACCCTAAACCCTATACTTTGCTGCACCCTTGATATTGCGGCCTTAAGTTTTAAAAATAACAGTTCGGTGTATCATGTAGAACAAATCGAAGGAGGAAACTCAAGGACAAACCTAATTATTTAGGTGTGTACGTTGTGAAGCTTAACATTCCTGAAACAAAAAACCATTTTCACAATCTGGAGTATACGGGAATGCCATTACCAATTATTGAGACCTCTTTCTGTGTCATTCCTGCACATTTACAATGAAACCAGCAATAGAACCCTCATACTAAATGGGCTTTACACAGCGTTCTACAACCCTTAGAACTACCCTAAACCCTAAAACCCTATAAACCCTAAAACCTCATGAAACCCCGAAACCCTACACCCTAAACCCCTAATCCCTAGACCTAAAGGTCTTGTCATAAGACCTCATCAAACGCGCCTCCAGCACGCGGAGAGGCCCGGAAGGTAGGAAGGACAGCATCTCGCGGCGAGCCTGAGACGGTTCCCAGCTTGTGCACTACAATCCCAAACATAGGGTTTTAAGTTTTTGGGGATCTAGGGAGTAGTTTAGGGTTTAGGGATGTAAGGGTTTGGGGGTTTAGGGAGTAGTTTAGGGTTTAGGGATCAGGGTTTGTAAGGGTTTGGGGGTTTAGGGAGTAGTTTAGGGTTTAGGGATTAGGGTTTTGGGTTTTTTTTTAAGATGCATTGTTTTTGGGGGTTTAGGGACTAGGGAGCTTAGGGTTCTAGGGTTTAGGGTTTTTGGTTTAGGGTTCAGGGTAAGCTTTCTTGGGCTTATAAGGGAGGGGTTCCTAAACCCGCGCGTGCGAGACTTCGCGACCGCCGCTGTGTCTCTTTCGGATCGCGCTGTATTGCCCAGAGGGTCCACATATACTACCATTATGGAAGTAGGTCCCCAAAACCATAATGGGGACGGTTTTTTTGGGGACTAATTCCATAGGTAGTGTATATGGACCCTCTGGGATTGGTAAGGAATCGAAGGCTCATAACCACGTACACCAATGATAAATGAATGTTCATACCTAGAGGCTCCGTCGTAGTTCGTTTTTGGGGTTCATATTTAGAATCCTACAAGGTGATTCCAAAAAAGGAACTACTATGGAGCCTATGATAAATAGATGCGATGAGCCAGCCGCAGAGCATATGGAAGAGCATTGAGGCGGTCGTCGAAACAATCGCAACAATTACTCAAAGTATCCCAGCTGGACAACCAGACCGGACCACGGGCTGCTAGTGCCGGCAAACAGCGCGGGAAACTCATCACGAACGCAATGAACTGTAGGCAGGAGCTCAGAGACTCCAATACCCCTTACTTAAGGAATATACCTTAAATCATATTTGGGATCCTACAATCCCTAGACCCTAAACCCCATTTAAAGTATACCCGGATATTGGAGTCTCTGGGAGAGATGCATCTGGGAGTCTGCCTGGGACGGATTACCCTTAGGCTCCATTGTAGTTCCTTTTTTCATAGGGAATCTTAGGGGGGTAGGGGGGAGGGGGGTTGGGGACTATACTTCCTTGAATAGGCCTTATTAAGTCCTCATTATGGGCATTAAGGCCCCCTACCCCGCTCCACCCTACCCCCCGTAAGGGTCCTTCTGATTTTTTGGTTCATATTTAGGATCCGATAAGGTAATCCCAAAAAGGAACTACAATGGAGCCTATGCGTAGCTTACTAAGAACACGCTTGTAGTCAAGACTCCGCCATCAGCCGCGGAGGATCAATGCCGTCGAGGATGCTCTGGTAGGTGGACTGTCCTGAAATCTAAGCGGCTTCTTAAAATCCGGAATCCGTACCTCTTGTGAGATCCTCATGATAAGAATTCAGCTCTTTGGGGTTTGTGTTAAGGATTCTCATCATAGGAGTCCTTCTCGCTGGGGTTTGTAGTGCTATCTGTTGAAACCCCTAGAATTGCCTCACAAACACAGGGTGCCGTTGCCACTCCCCAACTTGCTGCGGCAAGGTGGTCCCAAAACAATAGTAATGTAGGAACCTGATTAAGAAACCTTGGGCCTTTATTAGGGTTCTGTATATGCATCCTACTATTTTGGGAGTTCTACGACCAGGCTTTCTTAATCAGGTTGCTACATGATGCGAGAGTGCACGATTCCCACAAACCTGGGCCGATGACATGGTCGCTAGCCAGTGAACCCTAAAGGGTTGCCGATGCGGGCTTCCATAAGGGATACTGTAAGGTAAGGTTGCTTTGAGGCTACGACAAAGGGTACGGATGATATACGGGTGGCTGCCAGGCTTCTGGTTCGGTGTGTGCCGGGGGTTTCGCGTAACTGTCGGCATCTCCTAAAGAGCCAAGCCAAGTTTCCGTGCACGGTCACCATCACGCGGTCAAAGGCATCCCTTGCGAGAAGCCTGGCGAGCTTAAGATTCCTCATGCCCATAGGCTCCATAGTAGTTCCTTTTGGGGATTACCTTATAGGATTCTAAATATGAGCCCCAAAAACGAACTGCTACGGAGCCTCTAGGTACATCTACATTCGTAAATGCGCAGAGTAAGTATCCATGTATAGCGTATGCATATGGACTGTCATACGAAAGCCGTGCAATGGTATGTCACACGACGAAGGTCGTGAAGATAAAGGGTTGCTGCAACAGTGCTGTATGACTCGATAACTTAGAACAAAATTAAGGGAAATTGGTGGCCTAAGGTGCTTTACATGTGGAGACTGCCTCGAGGTATGGAGCACTGCAAAGTTAACGTTACTAATGCTTGTTGCAGCCTGTGTACGCAAAACCACTGAGGAATGCATGGGTATGCGCGTGCAAAATCGCATGCACACGCAGATGCATTAGAGATAGGAGGAGAACGCGATGTACAAACAAACACGCACTGTGTTTGGGCATCTCCTTACCACCCTGGCAGGCACATGGTGTCACACTGCATCTGAGGACCCCCCTCGACTCAGCCTATATACTGCCTGGTTGTAGGGATGGTTTCTTAGGTTCCCAACTTCAACCCAGGAGGCTTAGGAATGGACCCGGCAGAAAGCCCTCAACCGGGATGTCACAGCGCCCAGCACCTTTGCATGTGATGCATTAAGTCCCATTTGGGCTACTGTTTACACGGCTGAAGCCTGCGAAAATTCCAAGTCTGTGAAAATCTAAGCCGTAATTCCTAGCAGCCCAGAAGCCCCAGAAAACATGAGCCCTATACCGCCAGAAGCTGAAAAAAAAAACAAAGCTTGAGCCCTATAACCCTAAAAACTCTAGCAAGCCTAGAGCAAGATAAAGCCCTGGTGACACCCTACAAAGACGTTTGTCCAACATAAAACCTCACAAACCACCTCCAAAAAGCTCTGTAAACCTGATCTCCAAACAAACTGAAACCTTACGAAAGCCCATAAATTCTGGCAACACGCGGTTGCACCCTTGATCAACCCTTACACGCTCGCAAGGCCGCAACTGAAGCCTTAAACCCTGAACCCTGAGTCGCAAGCCGAACACCTCCAAGCCAGGCCGGGAAGCAAAAACCCTAAACACCCACCTGAACCCCGGAACACCGACCTTTTAAGGATTTATGCAAAGGATTCATCATGACGAGGCACCCGAAAAAGAGTAGCTTATATGGCGTTAAGGTAACCCCTAAACCTGAATCCCAAACCCGGAAAGCCCCAAATACCTCGAGGCCATGGAGTCCTCAACTTCCCTCTGCAAGTCGCGCCTGGGAAATCCCGACAGGCAACGAATAGGACCCGGAGTTTGGGGCTTTCAGGGGTTCAAGGTTTAGGGTTTGGGTTTAAGGTCTAGGGGATTTAAAGTTCGGAGCAAGGGCCATGTTTCGATTATTTTTCGGCGTTGGTCTTTCTTCATATTGAAAGGTCTCTTGCGGAGTCTTACATGTGTGTTTCAAAAGCTTCCCAAGCCCTGGTGACCAGAATCCTGCTTCCAGAAGAGTTTTGCGGTGTTTGGAGCATTTGAGGGTTAAATAAAGTCTTTGGACGTAAGGGCAGCAGCTAGCGCCCATGCTTGCGGGGTGAGCCCTGAATTCTAGATCTAGAACACTGAACTCAGACACAGCGCCCTGCAGCGTGCAAGGAGCTCGAAACCTAGGAGGGACTTCCCCCAAACCGCTCCTTGAAAAAAAATTTGATATGCAAAGCTCCCATTTTACGTAACCCACATTTATAAATCCTGAACCCTGAAACCTGAGTATTGTCTACGGGCCTTAATAATTAGAATAGGGTTCTGGGGTGTGATCGGACAAGAAGTCTGTTCGGGCAAACGAAACTAGAGGGCTTGTGCCTCACCTGCCGTATCCGTTTGGAAAACAAGTCGTGAAGAACATATCCGGGACCACTGTACTTTGATCATCGAAACAAACGGGTTCAGGGGTATACTATACTATAAGTATGATCAAGAAGCCCAGAACAGTATTGATAATTATTCAAGCCCCCATAGCACTTCTCTTCGATTTCCAGACAGGTCGGGAGGCTGCGAGAAGACCCGGTCAGTGGTGAGGTTGAGCTGCAAGCCCTGACAGGATAATGTGGGGGCCTTAATGGTAATGAGAACAGGGTCTGGGGGGGGTATAGTATACTATGAATATAGCGAGGAACCCTAAGGAACAATATCGGCAATTATTCAGGCTGCTACAGCACCGAAACCATTCAGAGCTTTCATGACTGCTGATAGCGCCAATATTCTTCTCAAGGTACGTATCTTACGACAAGCGCAGTGGTCTACCCTACTAGACGGCTAAAGGTATACAGTTCACAGCAGAAATTAAAGATGGATCCCATTTGTCGCATATGCTCAAGCAGCCACAAAAACCTGAGCATTTTGCCCTACTGTACGACTCTAAGCGTGACAGTCGTTTGAGAGGTAGAATTTCGGGTCAAGACAGCTTACAACTGGAGAGTTTCAGGTCTCGACAGGTTACACCCATTCTGCAAGAACCGGTGCGCGGAAGTTGTTGTCTCCATCTGTTGTACTTTATTTCGATGCAACCGGGATCTTGCACCACATAAACACCTCTCGAGCCCTGTACAAACAACTCCAGGGCCTGCACAACCGCGAATCTCACACCACTTAAGATGGGCTTGACCGTCACCCTCAGGGTCTTTCTAGCCCCAGGCGAGACTGGCATTGGATAATTTGTGGCGGTTCGTCCAGGTGCACGCATTAGTTAAGGTACATGCTACAAGTAGGGCATGTAAGGGAGAGCGCATGGCACATGCCTGCAAGCCTTTCGCCTTACCAACCAGAAAGTGTACCGCCTCCCAAGCAGCATCGCCGGCTTTAAGACTTTGGCCAGCATATGTGCGGCTGCCTTCAAGCAAGGTTGGAGATCGCTGATGCCATTTTTTTCCCAATCTCTCTCTTCCGCCAAGCTGTCTCTCCGGACCACCTAGGCCCCTGATTTCTACATTTTTTGGGGGGTCGGAAATGTAGAATGGAGGGGGTCCTTCAAACCACTAATATTCTCGATGGAAATTCATGATGGCGGGGAGCATTGATCGCCAGGAAATGTAAAATCGAGGGTTTCTGCCCTTCTCAGCTCCAGATTGGGGGTTTGCTTTGTTCACCCCGCGAGGAAGTGGCACCAGTGGCCCGTGCTCTTGGTGAAAAGGCTTGTGGCTCTGGCTGCCGCTTCGCAAGATTCTGCTTGACTTGTTTATTTTCCAACGGCCTGAAACAAATAACGAAACCAACGACAACTTCTTCGATCCAGCGGCGAAGGCTGGTTTCAAGTTCCACATGTCGGTGTTCCCTGCATTTCATCTTGACTGCCCCAACATAAATGTAGAATCGAGGTGGGTCCGAAGCAGTGACATGTAAAATGGAAGGCCCCCAGGGTCTATTTTCCATGCCCTGGCGTCGAAAGCACTGATCTACAGGGCCCTCCCCTCTACATTATTTAGGCATAGGGCTCTCTCCGGTTCCGTCTCGTTCTCTCTCTCTGTCGCCTCTGTGTGTCTCTGTCTTAGCTGTCCGGCTGTGTATTTGTCCTCTTCACTCTCTGTGTGTCTCGGGATATATATATATATATATATGCATGCATGGATCATGCTGCGCCATGATATAGTTTATGCATGCGTGACCTACGGTCTCATGTGCACAAAGCACGGCGAAACATCTTATACATACAAGCATAATACATAAGGGAATAATATTGGTATACATATATGATTCTATCTAATCCTGTCTACCTATCTGTTTATCGACCAGAGCTGCTCTTTTGGTTCATTCCGTTTCAACCCCTCCAAAACTTTAGCGGTCCATGTATTTGTAGTATAACTACTTTCTAAGTTAATTTGGCCTGGAGGTGCCCATAACACTTGCATGCCGCAGTATGTAAACCCTTCGCCAGCCTGGCGCGGTTGCTTTGTGCGGAGTCAGGGCAAACGCCCTGCGCCGAAACACCTGCAGCGGTGGCATCTGCCAGATCTGCCACATCTTCGCGATGCGAACCCAGACAACCCAATACTGGTCAGTTGTGTACAAAGGATTCTGGAAGCGGCATTAGAACTCTACACAGCGGAAACAAAACAAATGATGCTGGCCGTGCACCAACGGTGACGATCGACATCATGTCTGGGGGTTTGGGCAGTAAGACACCCTCCCGCCAGGAAAGGCTTTCACAGTGACACCACATATAGAATCTAGACATGATCAAACACAACCTCAATTTTCCATGTCCCTGCATGGGTTGGCTGCAAGCCGTTTGCCAAATGCGTCAGCCTTCGCGAGCACGGGATTAGGCAAAACGACCCAACTGAATGGTTACAGGCTCCGGGAGTTTGGTTTTGCAACACGGCGGTCCGGGCTTTGTCCACGAGCGATAAGCCGGGTCTTAGACGCCGAGAGCAGGTCTTAGACCGGCATGAAATGTGGCGACGTCACAGCAAGAATGTCGCAGACGCCGCCGGGAGTTTAAGACACACAGGAGGGCCATAGCAGCATGCTGCACCGTAATTTCCACGAGCTTAACGTCCCAAGCTTATTATTATTGCTTCAATGTGTTGTCTGAGGATTCCGAGGTTTGGCGTCGCAGTTTGGTAGTATATGGATCTTTGTCACGAGTCGTGGCGTCAATTTCTTGGTGCTTGCCTATACCAGAACACCGCTCAAACAAGTAAGCCTGTCGTCTATTCATGGTTGCCGCAAGCCAACGCCCATGATCGCCAAGAACACCATGTGAAACTTCAAGCGTTTCAAACGTTGACCTGATTGTGATATGTGAAACCCAGCATTGCTTTCAAGAGAAGTCAAACGCTCCTTCGCTCAAGGATGTTCGAAGATACGGCTCCTTTGGGATCTAGTGTTCTCGGCAAACTTCGATGTTTGAGCTCTTAGAGTTGGGGGCCTCCAGTAGGAGTCCTCTTCATGGGGTACTCACAGCAAGGATCCTACTGTGTGGGGTCCACTGTAGGGTCCATGAGCAAACATAACATCACAACTTGACTTCCTTTCCTGAACCCGGAAGCCAGAACTAAAGTCCCACACTTTACCTGCTGAATACTGACACCCTTCCCGGGTTTACGGTGTACAACCAGGTTCCGGCCGCTGAGCCACATCTTGGACGTCCCGAAACTAAATCATAAGGCTTGTAGGGCTTCGGGCTTCTTCGAGGGTTTAGGGCTTCTTGGTCGCATGGTTTGTTGGGTTTCGGGGTTTCCAGCTTCCACTGTTCAGGGCGCCCAGGCTGTATGTTTCAGGGTTTGGTAGGGTTTATGTGAGAAGCTGCCAATGGAGAAGCTGCCAGCGCATGCCAGGACCCTCCGACTTTAACCTACGACTTCGAAGCATCACGGCTCTTGTATCTGTGATGTATAATGGGGTTCAAGAGAATGAAATTTTGGTGACGGTTCTTTCGCGCAAACGTTCATTGACAGAGACACTCATGCCAACAATAGCATTAATACTTGCCAGCATAGTAATAACAGCAATCTTAGTAAAAGCATGATCAGAGTACAAAAGAAGAACAAGTAGTAGTCGATAATTGAACACGTTTGAAACAATTTAAAGCCCTACTACCAAAAGTAATGGTAAACGGAAAGAAACAAATTGTCACATCAAATCAATCTGAAGATTAGTTTTCAGAAATGTAATAACAGTTACAGCAAACATGAGAATAGTAAGGTAACACTACCATGCATTATAACACGTGCAACCCAAGAATGAAGAATAGCGGAAAACGTAATTATTAACAACGAAAAACAACAATGACAATACGAAGAATAAGAAGAATAAACACACATTAGAGTTTAGGATTTGGGAACGAAAAAGGTTGGGCGCACTGGCATGCTCAAAGTAGACAGTCTGAGAAAGCTAGACTATCACGACGAATAAGGAGCCCTAACTCCCTAACTCGCGTAGAACCCTAAATGGTAAGATCCTTATCCTTGTTATTCTCAGGACATGTCAATATAGACCCTACACTGGCCCCAAACTCGGCTTCAAGGCCTTGCGGTTCCTACACTCCTGTGTAATGTATTCTCAACCGAGACCGATGCTCCAAAAACCGAAGCCCGCCTCAATCCAAAGCGCTGGGACAATCAGCAAGCATAGTCTCCACCGGCGCCAGCGCATGGTGAGGCGAGGATCGCTTCAAGCTGCTAGCTGTTCATCTTGGGCGTCCCGGAGGTGCGAGGCTGAGTGCCGTAGGCTATGGACGGGTTGTTCGTGACTGCAAGACTACCCGCAACTCATGAGCATAGGGATATCGCATTAAATGCGGTGTCCTTGGACCCTAAACCCTAAACCCTATTAGTCAGAGTTCGGTCTTCGGGTCCGATATGCTCCCACGTTGCAGGAAGGCTCTCAGTACTGCCCGAGCCAGGCACAGACCGACTCCTCTAGGGGGTGTCATGAATTTAAGTGCCCGTGTTAGTACGAAAAAAAATTACTCAAATTGAGGGCCTCGTTATAGGAGTATATAGGGTCGACGGATCATAAGGCTTGGGCTTAGGGTTCAGGCTTTTGTCTGCGCGGTTCAGCGTGGGCCGGTCCTGCTTTTGGGCTGCATGCAGGCAGGGGAGCACTGCCGCTGCTTCAGAGCCAAAAAACCTTGGCGACGAACTGACACCTAGGAAGCATAGGCTCGTATATCTTAAGATCTACACTAGACACCCCGTATGGGATAAAACCATGTACCTGTTTAGGGCTCATTCCGTCCTTAAAGCCAGGATGTCGCTGTTGCTCAGGAGGGGAGGTCTCACCAAACTAATTTCTGCACTCCGAGATCTTGCAATAAGGGAGTTTGGCACTTGGGGTGAAACCCTGTGGTGGAATGTGGCATGTTCTGAAAAAGGACTCAGGGTTGTAAAGTCAAGCTAGTATGTATACGATCGCCGAGTGAACTGAGAAGCTGTTGTGAACCCTTCCCTGAAAGAGCGCATCCTTTTCTTCCGGTTGGACCAAAGCAGACATCGATCTGATCTGCAAGGACTGCCGAGACAACAACGCAAGCATGACGGTTGCAAACCACCGCTGCAAGAAGGAAGCCGGAAGTACTAACAGGCACCTGGGGGACTAAACAAACTCAGAGTTCGCTGAAGGCCAACTAAACTTTGTGCAAGCCCATAAACCCCTGATGAATTCCTGCCTTACAAGGCACAGTAAAACACCAGAGACAAAGGATTTAGGGACCATATATAGTGCCAAAAGGTCCCTGAACACCTTAGAACCCTCAGCCGGCACTTCGGCTAAAAACGAGGCCCCCAACCCCAAATATTAAAAAAGCCCCTATAAACCACAAACCCTAAACTCTAAACCCCAAACCCTAAACTCTAAACCTTAAACCCTAAACGCCCCACTACAAACCCAGGGAGCAGCGCCTGCTTCGTGGCGAACAGAGAAGCCCGACCCTTCGCCAGGGCCCGGCTTTCTGCCACCTGAGACTCTGAGACTCGGGCTTTGGTTTAGGGGTTATAAGGGTTTAGGGTTTGGGGTTTATAGGGCTTGGGGTTTGGGGGTTAATTAGGGTTTGGGGCTTGGGGTTTGGGGTTTGGGGTTTACAGGGTTTGGGGTTTGGGAGTTAATTAGGGCTTGGGGTTTGGGGGTTAATTAGGGTTTGGGGCTTGGGGTTTGGGGTTTGGGGTTTACAGGG
>BGNK01000444.1:30127-98151 GCA_003297005.1 Symbiodinium sp. clade A Y106
CCCCTCACCCACTCCAAAACAAGCAAACGGTTCGGCTCAGCTCCCAAACTTCTTGCTCCTCACGGAGTTCCTGGCTGCGCCTCGACAAACCGGAGCTCCGGGGCTGAGGCCTTGGGGTTTTGGGTCACTGTCGGGCTTTAAGGTTTAGGGTTTGGGGTTTGGGGTTTAGGGTTTGGGGTTTAGGGTTTGGGGTTTAGGGTTCGAGGTTTGGGGTTACCGTCATGACTGTCAGGGTTACTACAGGGTTCGGGGTACTAGACGGTCTATGAGGCTTTAGGGCTTAGGGTTGTGGGTTTGGGGTCTACAGTTAGGGATGGGGTTTAGTGGTTTATGGTTTTAGGTTTTGGTGACGGTCACAACATTAGGAACACGACTGCAGAAAGCCACTACATCACTACATCGATTGGGCGGAGCATGTACGGTGTGGCCTTGCAAGGCTTGGACCTCCTTGGGTACAAGTCCAAATGACAAGTCATGTGACGAGCTCCTCTTCTCTTACATAGTTCTTGTAGACTCATCCTGTCGTTTGCCCCAACGCTCGACTCGAATCATTAAGGCTCCAGCATTATATATGAACCCTGAATCCCAGTCTAAACCCTGAGCCCGACATCGTCAAAACTGGCACCTCTTCTCGTCGAACATCTCTGCCAAGCGCTGTTCCGACAGTGCCGCCCGGGCGCAGATACGCGTCACCTCGGAAATCGTTCTGACTCGTGGGTTGAATGCTTAGTTGTGAACTTTACATAGATAGGCTGAATTCCGGGATCTACAATTATTCGTATCTTCGTCACGTGCCGTTACACATAACTGCTTCGTCTACAGCTGTTTATACATTGTGGCACATATATGTGTATGAGTGCATACATACATACATACATACATAGATATACATGCGTGTGTATATATATATATATGTTCTGCTTTGGGTTACACTACATGAAGTATGTTTTTGATATCTGAACATGTAGGATCTGGTGGGCTTTATGATGTGTCTCAGCATGGCATACACCGCTGTCTGCACGGACGTTTCTTCTACGACTACATGTACCTGTATATGTGTATATGTGTGTACCTACATATTAAACATGCAGACATGCACGCCGTATATGCATCCATTCACGGTCTTGGCCAAGAATGGCTTCACGGTGCTTCCCGCTTTCCTGGAAGTATTCATTCGGCACAATCTTTGCTGGTTTCCTGTTGCACCGGACACTTGCCAGTGTCGTGAGGCTACCTCCAGAGCATGTGAGGGCATCTGAACCTTTTGGCCAATATTTCATGACCACTGTTCTACATTGAACCGCCTTTGTCGCTGTGCTGCAGGATGAACTATCGGCGCAAAGTAGGAGAGCTAACTTCCTGGAGCTATGGCCGCATTTGGGCTTCTTCTATTCTCACTACCAACACATCAGTCTGACTACCGTTGCTGCTATCGTATCTCTTATATTTACCATCATGGGGATGAATGCTGTACTGCCGATGAGTACTGCACTCGAAGCTGTCCCGCAACCCTGACATTACACGGTTTAGGGTTTAGGGTTTATCCTAAATTCGTCAACCCTGAACCATAAACCCTTCAGTCACTTAACTCCCTCAGCCCGAGCCTCGCTGTCGAGTTTTGCGATCTCCTCGAGATATCCGGCATTCTTCGCCTTGGGTTTAGGGTTTCCGTAAGGGTCCATGTGCCCAAATAGTATATACTTTGGCCTTCAAGTAGTCCCTATTTGGGTACTTTGGGCCCAGTTCGCGCGCACTCGGAAAGTCTCAAGACAAACCAAAGAAAGCTGAAACTCACTCTTAGTCCGGAGCTCGATCGCAGGTCTCTTCAAGGCTATATAGGGGTTAGGATTTAAAGGGTTAATGGTTTGAAGTTTAGGATGTAGGGGTTATGTAGGGCTTAAGTTTAGGATCTTAGGGTTTAAGGCTTTGGGTTTGCATAGGGCTTGGGGCTTTAGGGTTCAAGCTTTAGGGCTTAGGGGGTATGGCAGCTTAGGAGTTGGGTCATTCCCGGGTCCTCTTGGGCCTTTTCTTGTCGATTGAGGGCTTGTTGGCTTGCAATCTCCAGATTCTGGGGGCTTCTCTAGCTTCCTAGTTATTGTACCATCTCCGCAGTAGCTGCAATCAGCCTGCGCAGTAGCTGCAATTGTCATAGAACCCTAAACCCCTAATCCCGAGGGCCTAAACCCTAAACCACAAAACCCCTGAACCTGCGGCATTCCTAGACCCCCCAAGTACCTTTAAAAGACCCCAAATACCCACTATTAAGGGCCATAAGGACTCGATTCATGGGCCTTTGGGGGGTTTGTGGTTGTGACCTTGCGATTGCTGAGAGTCGGGCCTGAACCTCATCCACCCGGACGTCTACTCGCGCCAACTCATCGCGGACCTGTCGGTCTAGGGTATATGGGATTTAGGTTTTTTGTTGTGTGAACCCTCGTGTCTTTTAGCCATTCGCCTCCAGACTACCAAGATGTTTGTTGAGGGCGGGGAACACATTGCATGGCATGTTTAGGGCTTAGGGTTCAGGGGTTAGGATTTTGGGAGCAGCTTAGGTGCTGAAGGTTCTGAGTTTCGCAGGGAGTTCTGCGGATTTATAGCACGTAGAAGTGTTTCAGATCTTCGCTGTCAGTATACTCTTGACACATGTTCAAGCTTTTCATCCAATGTCTTGCCGTTTGCGTACCGGCGTCTTGCAAGGAACCATGCACCCCTCCCGACAAACATGAGCAAACATCCGAAGTGTCACAGACACTCTGGGTGCTTAATTGCAAGATCCGATCTGAATCGTCTGTGACTCGCAAGCCATTCAAGCCAGTTCGCGCGAACCTAACCAACATGACCCGAATCGTGGGTTCCATTGCAAATGTGTCTTTTAAAGCCAAGCGGCCTGCAGCATTTCTGCATCGTGCGCTACCTGCTCTGTCTGCAACAGCTTCTGCTCTGCTCATTGCCTTCGTGCAGCTGCTTGTCTCGGGAGCATCTCTCTCCGCGCATTGCTAAGCTGGGAAACCAGCACATAGCACCTCGAAGCAGTGTCAACTCCCCACTTCTTGCAGCTTCTCCGTCCAGGGTCGACAACTCAGCTTCCCTCGGACATCCGTGCTCACCCTTCCATGCCGGCGTTTAGGGTTGATAGGGATTCTAACCTTCAACCCAGACCCGCAAACCCTGCCTGCGAAATATTCCAGAATTCCTCCAACCGTACACCCCAAAAATTGCTACAGTACAGCCGCACTAGGGCTTCTGGGGCGCAGAGTTTTGGTTTATCTACGATCTCTGCGTGGCTGCCCTGGACCCTAGCCTCCTCAAGCCCAAATCCCTAAACTTCGAACCCATAGACCCCCTGAACCCTAAACCCTGCACCCCTAAACGCTAAACCCTACACCCAAATCCCTGAACTTCAAACTCATGAACCCCTAAGCTTTAAGCCCTAAACCCAAAGACCGTCTACCCCCACACTCATCAGAGGAAAAATGCAAACAATGAATGCTACTACATACTAGCAGTAGGAATAACGATCAGGGTACTCTAATGTGTATTTAATAAAAAAGGTTATGCATTGTTACATGAAAGAGAGAGATATATATATATATATATATATTAGTTAGTATTTTCTTCTTCAAACAAAAACTGCTACCGTTGATATCGTAGTTCTCAATTATTACCACTACTATTACGTATTGGTGTATTACAATCCCATTACTTACACATAAAACACACATAACCTGAGCTCGGACCTCGGCAATCTGCCGGTTGGCCTTTAGGAGAAGGGACCTCAAAGAAAAGGCTTCGACGGTTTGGGGCCAGGAGGGCAGGCAGGGGAGGAGGGCAGGGGAGGAGGGCAGGCAGGGGAGGAGGGCAGGCAGGGGAGGAGGGCAGGCAAGAGGGTTTAGGGTTTAGACTGAGGAGGGTGCGTGGCCAAGGAGGGTCCTGGGCTTGACGGTTTGAAGGTTTGGGGCTTGCGGCCTACTATAGGGGCCTTAATAATTCGAATGGGTTTTGGGGCCCAATATACTATAATTATAATACGGAACCCCCCAAAATAGTATAGGTAATTATTCAGGCCCTTATATTAGAGGGTTTGAGGGTTCCGGATCTTTGGATTTGGCCACCCTAAACCCTATAGATTATGGGGCTTGTTGGGCTGGGGCTTAGGGTCGTGGTTTAAGAGATCTATAAGGGTTCCATAAGGGTTCTTTGAGGGTTAGGGTTTAGGGCTTTACCTATAGTCTCCATTGTAGTTCCTTTTGGGGGTTCCTTTAAGGGACCTATAAGAGTTCTATAAGGGTTCTTTAGGGGTTGGGGTTTGGGGCTTTAGACCTATAGTCTCCATTGTAGTTCATTTTTTGGTTAATTTTTTTGGTTAACCAAAATCTACATTATCGGATCCTAACCATAAAACTGGTTAACCAAAAAACGGAACTGCAATGGAGACTATAGGTAGGGTTTGAAGATTTCGGAGACATTGCATTAAAGGTTCCCCAGTAATCCCCTTCATGAATAAGGGCGCCCTTTGTCCTACTGTGTGGTTGCTTGGCTGTGGGTCTTCAGAGGCATTGGCCGGGTGGGGCATGAGGCTGTGAGAGCTGGTTCAGGGTTTAGGGTTTGTAGAAACTGTCAAGGGCTTTGGTGCCGAAGTTTTGAGCTACGTTTTGAGCAACATGCTTTGTTTTTGGAACCTCATTTCCTTTTTGGGGCGCTGGGGCTGCAGGGATGGCTGGGCGGCTGGGCTGGCATGGTGGCTGGTGGGGTGGGAGCTGCAATTGACGGTTTCGGGGGTTCAGGGTGAACAACGCCCACACAATCTCTATTCTATACATGTCGCTCTTGAGGGTTTAGGGTCTGGGGTTTAGGGTTGCAGTTTGCGGGGTTTGGGACACGGGCAGCGCTTGACTTGGTTGAGGGACTTCACAGGCCTCAGGGTGGGCAAGAGGGCACTTCACCCTCACCCCTGGGCATGCTAACATCCCAGGTCGTCGAGACTTCAGGAACAGAGAATTAGGGTCCCCATAATCGCTAAACCCAATTTTTTGTTGGCTCTGTGTTTTAGGTAGGTCTTGTTTTTGCTATTTGATTACATTTCAGCAGCCAAACTCCTGCCGCTCGGTTAAGGCCAGGAGCACTGTGGGAACACATGGCCCCAGGGAAGGACAGCATAGTGTGTGTGTGTGCATATTATATATATATATAGAGAGAGAGAGCCATATATGTATAATGTTGTTGGCTACAACTACCTTTTGCTTGGAGGGTTACACCCTATAGCCATAGGGTCACAACCTGCGGGTTGGTAAGCTTTGGGGATTGCGAGGTATGGAGCCATCGGAATGTGAAAACATGATCGCAATAACGAGACCACGCATCAACTCATGACTACTCATGACCCCCGAGCCACTAACCCCTTTCTAATCAGCATGTTATAAACTACGGCGATGCCAGTATAGGAGTATGCCAGGTTTGGAGTAGTGTGCTGGGGTTTGTAGAGCTCTGCAGTAGTACGGTCACGGGCCTAGGGTCCTTCGTGATTGAGAGGTTGAATTTCAGCTTTAACCAAGCTAGCCTCAAAAAGTAAACCTGCGATTTGTTCAGGGCCATATCATGGGCCATATCCCTTCTTCAAAGCTACGTTGGTTACTCTAAATAGCCTTCAGAGTTGAAACCTCTAGAACCCAAGCCGTAAACCCTAGACCGAGTTTAGGGTTGATGGCTTTAGGCCCACTTGTCGGGTATCATGGGGAACCAAAGGTTAACCTTTTTCATAATATAAGGATTATATAGGGGTTGTACTACCCCAAAAAGGTTACAGGTTACCTACTCTACTACTAGGTTTAGGAGTTACGTAAGGCAGAGACCGGCGAGCCCCAAAGCAAAAGACACGTCGCTCGGCGCCCCCACGGCCGATTTTCGTCCATAAGGGGCAGAGGATCCTGAAACCTACAGGAAACTCTAAACCCTAGCCCCTAAAAGGCCCTAAACCCTAAACCCTAAAACCTTAAACCCTAAACCCTAACCCCTAAACGGCCCTAAACTGGCTACTGTCTGCGTATGATGGTTTTTTGTCTTAACGAGTAGAATGAAGCTGGCAAAGCACCTTGCTAGATGTCCTTAGTGCCTTCAGCCATGCCTCGTCCTGCTGACGTGCTGAGTGATACCGATATTCAATTCTCATCTGCTCTTCCATTTGTTCTGCCTCATATGCAGAATCCGGCCAAATTCAAACCTCAAGCACGGGCACAATGCTTAACAACATGACAGCAGTAACTGCTGCAAGCAATCCAGACAAGTGTACCTGGAGCCAAGATAATCGACACCAGTTGCCGCGTTCTGCCGAACGATTGATCTTGGCAATTCCGAATACACTTCAACCGCATCAAACCCCAAACCTTGAATGCGAGACGCATGGCCGCATGGCACTGAATTCCTCAGCTACAAGCCCGAAACTCAAAACCATTAGAACTGAAGAAGCCTATAACTACTTCAAACCTTAAACCCTACAGACCTGAAGTCTTCAAACCAAAACGGTTCTTGAAAGCCTTGGCTGACGATCGTGGCAACATTGAACTCAAGGATGCGAACTACGGGCGTATGGGCTTCGGGCTTCTCTTTGACACAATGAACCTGGCTCCGACCCTTCATAAAGAGTGCGAAAATGAGACGCGTCTAACTCTGTTGTAGCCATGGTTCAACGAACGAATTTGGTTCCGATTTCCAGAATCGTAACTTCCACCCCAGGCTCTAAACCCCTAACTCCCGAAACCCTACAGCTACACCGACGCCGACTAACGCCCGAAAGACGCAAGAATCTAAACCAAGCCGACACTGAGGAGTTCCAAGGAGCATGGTCCAAGCACAAAGACCCGCAAGTCTTGGGGTTAGTTTAATATAGGACCTTTTGTAGGAGCTCAAACACTAGAGTAGGGTATGGGGGGGGGTATGATTACATTCTTAGATCATGACTATCAATACAGTACTATGGTGATTAGCCAAGCCACTAGATTAGACCATGAAGCAAGGTGACCCGGTGGTTCATGCCTAAGTATGCACTCTATTTACTTGGGCCCTTATGTTTCAACAGGCGGCCCCGGCAAAAGTTCAACGGGCATGATACGCAAAGCAGCCAATCTAAATCCTAAACCTGTCCTGCCGATCAGTCAGGTTTTTCTTGTTCTGCTGCCCTGCCCCTGCAGCTGGGAACCCATCGAGTCTATCGGCCAGTGCCCCATGTCTGCGTCCGGGGGAGGGGGGGTCCTTTCCTGTTGTTTGCTTCTGTCTTCGTTCTAAGTTCATGTCGGACTGACATAAACCCTGCCAGTCAGGGTTAAACCTAACACAGACGCATGAATAGTTGCCACCACTACAAAACCTTACTGTGACTATACTATAATATACTTAATGTATCACGAAACTCCATTCACACTAGTAACGCTGGAACTTTAGAGTCAGTTTGACGGCAGGCTATGCAGGAAAATAGGTTTAAGGTTTAGGGTTTAAGGCTTTCTGTCAACTGTTGAGGCTCAAATGCTTGTTGCAGGTTGGCACAGCTCAAAATTATGCTTTCAGGAAGGACCACCATGACGACAAACAGCAATACTGCTTCCAGTCTTGTCTCGCTCGTTGACTCATAGTTAAGACTGAAGGTGCTTGTTCTGAAACACTTTCTATACATGGCAATAGCACTGATGTTCATAGTCCCAGCCATCACACTCCTTCACTCTAAACCCCAAACCTACTGAGTCAAAAAATCCTTCACTTGTGTTATAGGATCTCGAATCCCTGATAGGCCGATAGGCAGTCTGAACCCTATTACAGGAACTCTGAGGCCTACAGGAACCCTAAGCCGTCATAGGAACCCTACGCCGTTAAGACGGGTAGGCGCTCAGCATCGGCTGGGTCGAGTCTGAGCCCACCTCCTGTGTTCCGGGGGGGGGGGGGNGGGGGGGGGGGGGGAACTATGCGGAGATATGGACGCAACAAATCTGTGGCATCGTTGGAGCCCTGTTTATGGCGCAACACTCATAGAATTGCACCGGGGCTACGCATGCAGTCTCTTCCGAATCTGTTTCATTGGGAATTGTTCAGAGGAGAGAGGCATTTGGGGCTTCAAGGTTCAGGCATGAGGATTTGGTTCCAGTGTCCTGACAGGAACAAGTTGCCCGAGGCGAGCACTACAAACGCTCATCCCTGAAGCTACCAACCCGAACCGAAACACCACCTTCGATGCAGAATTCTGATACTACATGTTCTGATGGGAGCGGTAAAACCCAGACATGGGCCCATTCAGTGATTGAGCCAGATTTCCACGGCAGCTGTGTTGATGGCCCCAAATCTGTCAAAACCACATAGCGATGCGCCAAGACAGTCTGCAATTTGTCCTTGTGTGGCTTACCCCCCCAGTCGCCGGCATGTTACGAAACCCAAACCGAAAATCCCCTGAACGATAAACCCTAAACCCCTGAACCCCAAAGATTTAGGGTATGCCTAGAGCTGTCCAGAATCTGTTCTGTTTTGGGGAGGTGAGGGTTTTTCACTTCTTAAGAAAAGCTCGGCCGTCAACAGCCACAGTATCCTAAGCCCTGGACCTTTCGTGTCCTGAAGGGTTTAAGGCCCTGGGTCAAGGGGTTTAGGCGGTTGAGGTATCATCGGTCTAGGGAAACACACCCTGGATCCAGAGCAAAGCTAGGCTAAGGCTGAAACTGTGAAACCCCGTGGCTGGGCCTCGGCCATGCGGTGCAGAATGCCTGGAAGCTCTGCCACGACAGGAGGTTGGGGGTTGCGGCCCCAGACACCCAGTTGCGTACATGCTGAGTTACTGCCCTCTGGTTATACAAGGACAGTCACCGATTACGCGGGCTTCTGGCTTGCTTGCAGACCCTAGTGTGACAGGACTCTGCCTAATCACACTGCAAGGATATAAGTTTTCGGGCATGCGTTTCAGAAGCAAGTTTCACAGACAACCCATAGACCGCATTTGGAGTATGAATACAGGGCTTAGTGTTTCAGAGCTGGGGCTCAAGCATTCCACCTGGACATTCAAAGTTCATGCGTGGGAGAAGTCCTAGGTGCGACTGGTGAAGTTCCAGAGCGAAACCCTAAACCCCGAACCCAACACCCCAAAGTAAGGTGTACGACGGTTTTTTTTGTTAAGGGCCCTTTTCCGTGTACGACGGTTTAGGGTTTAGGGTTTACCGACTTGTTGGCCTTCGCGCGGAGTCATGCGTCTGCATTCGGCCGCAGACCTGGGAGCAGTGGGTTTAGGGCTTGTGGGGCTTATGTAGGGTTAAGGGTTTTATACGGCTTAGGCCCTGAGCCCCAACTTTAGGGGTTGTGGGTCTCGTGTTTACAGGCGTTTGCAGAGTTCAGGGCTTATGAGGCTTAGGGTGTACGGTTTAGGAGGAAAGGCTGCATCTGCAGGAATAGAGTGGCATCAGTCCGGCAGGACCCACTGAAGCTCAAGCCCTGAGTTCATCGAGCTTTGTGCAAGAACCCTGCCTGGTCCCACGCAGCCACTGCGCAAGCCTGTCAGCAAGGCCGACTGAAATGTGTGTAAGTCGGAGCCGAGCACTCATCACACTGTGGATTTGGGGTGTTAGGTTGGGCTTATGAACCTAGAGCCAGGAATGCCCGCATCATACGGAGCGACGAAGGGCAAGAAGTAGCCTTTTTCAGTCTTTAAGCCCTCGGACTTACGACTCGGACCGGACCCGAGGACTTCACAGGGTTTTCCCTTGGCAGCTCCTTTTTTACCTAGACCGAGCTTGTACTTCAGGATCCTTTAAGAATAAAATTGCCAAGGGTTAACCAAATAAGGAAATACAGTGGAGACTAGAGGTAGAGATGCTGTGGGGCTATTGAGCTCGGTGTTTGTGACAGGGATCCGTATGTCACTAAAGGTCTAGCCTTTCAGATTCATTTCAAGCCGAAAGGGGTAATCTACGACTTGGAAACCCCAAACAAGGTTTCCAAGCAGCAACGTTTCGCAGAGGCTCTGGAACCCTCGACTGCAGAAGCGCCTAAAACCCGAAAGAACGTGCAAGGGCTTTGCGGATGGCCTATATGCCTTGGCATCCTTGAGCTCAAACCCTGAACCCGAATCATCAAGACCCTAAGCCGAAATATCAAACCCTGCACCTCAGTCATCATAACCCAAACTGCACTGCCAGCCTGGGCCAGGCATCGATGCCTGCCTGCGCTGAAGGTCGCATTGTCGCTATGCGCATTCCGTGGTTTAGGATTTGACGGAGTCTGAACCCCAAGGTACCGTTCAAGATGTGTACTCGTGCTCCAGGCTCTGGGGTTCTAATCTGGATAAGGCTATGCCGGAATCCTGACATGATTGGCAGGCTCTACCTTAAATTTCCCCCCCCCCAGCAAGCAAGCCATCATAGCTCTTGCTTCGCATGCTAGTACTGCCCTGGCACAGCTCCTGCTATTCGACGGCCTTTCAACATCAACACTATGCTTCACTTATCATGCGAATGCATGCGGTGCGAGTACATCAAGACATCGATTTTCGATACTACATTGCAATGGCCAGTCGCGCATGAGAAGCTCAGAAAAGGAGTGGACACACACACACACATGCGGAACAAACATATGTGCTCTCCCAAACAAACCAGAAAGCACGCGCTAAACCCCAAATCCTCCAACATGATTCTGTGATGCTGTCTTGCCTCCCTTGATTCGAGGCGTGGCACTAGCTCTTGGAACAAGAATCTGCACAAGCAGCCGCCCCACACAGGGATTGATAGGTCTTGAGGTTCAGGGTTTGGGATGTAGGAGGCGTGAAGAATTGAACCAAGGGTTTAGGGGTTAGGGTTTAGGGTTTAAACCCTAAACCCTAAACCCCAAGAACCCAAGGTTCGATTGGGTTCTCGGCATTCTGGCCGATAAGGCGACGAAGGGGGCTTGAGCTGATAATGGCAGGGCTCGTCATGTATTGCGCTTGGGAGTACGATTCTTTGAATACCCCAAGGCTCCATGTACCCATATAGGATCTACTGAGGCCGTAAAGTACCAAAAAAAAGGACCCCTTGAAGGCTTAAGTATATACTCTAAAGGTACCTGGAGCCTTTGGGATATAGGTTGGCTTCGAGTCCTCGCACGCGCACCTTGGCATGAGGCGAATCGCTGGAGGCAACTGCCAGCAACCTCATCTTGCCAGCTTGGGGATTTCACTAAGGAGGCTACAGGCTTTAGGGTCTAGGGTTTAGGGTTTAGGGTTTGGGGTTTAGGGTTTAGGGGTTTAGGGTTTAGGATTTGGTGAAAGAAAAAGTGAGCCCGAATATACTCGAACACCAGCTAACAAGAAAACAAAACAAGTTCACCAACAAAGGGAACTAACGTTGACAGTTGAGGGCCCAGGCGAACGCTGCTAAAATATTCTACAACCCCTCGTAAAGGCTGCGTTGAACCCTTGTAGAACACTTGTAGGATGGGAAGACGGCCCATATTATAGCACCCTCATAGATCCCTTATAGTAGCCCTTTAGACCCCTTAATTAAGGGAATATACCTTAAATTGTAGAGGCCTAATATTGTGATTTAATGATATTCCGTAATGAAGGGGTATTGGGATCTCTAAACTTGCTGATGAAGGGCATCCTACTACGTACAACAAAATTGGGGCATGTTGCGGCATGTTTTTGACACTACGGTTGATGGACAAAATCCTGCATGTCCCGTAATAAGGAATATACCATAATTCCCATAGTTTAGAGTCCTTAAGGTCATGCAGGATTTCGTCCATCAACAGTATGCAAGAATTATGGGCTGGTGTCGGTGACTCATTTGGCAGTTTGTCTGCTAGTGCTTGCTACTGCAACCAGACCCGGAAACACTCACAGCTGGATAAAATTATTGATGATACATAATTTGCGACAGCTGTTTCAGGATTTGCTTCGTACGGCCGCAGTGCCCAATGATTCCCTAGGTCAACTGTGAGGCCTCTGCACTACGTTCGGAAGAGTCGCAAATTGACGATTTCCCGTCGGTAAGGACGAGCTTTCGCCGAAAAGGTTTCTCGCTTGGAGTATGTATTTCATGAAAGCCGAGAGGCACCCGCAGCGCAGCACTGCGCACAGAACGAGGTGCGCCTGATGCAGGGAATTAGCCAGCACTTCTCAATGCTATGGTGGCGATGCTGGCAGCGACGATGATACAGAATAAGAGAAATAAGACAATTATGATGATGATGATCATGCTGACGATGCTGATGCTTCTGCTGCTGCTGATGATGATGATGATGCACACTACGAAAGGGTACTTTATAGGATCACTCTTCAGGGATCTAGTTTTTGGAGATGATGGTGGCCATCATAAGGGACAGTGATGGTGAGGTGTTGCTGGCGGTGGCGGTGCTGAGGATGACGATGACTCATTCGTGTTCTTGTTGGCCCTTGCCGGTCGTATTCTTATCGCTGCTGTGCTTTCCCGGGTACAGATGCGACGACAAGCCTCCCCTTCTCGAACATGTGTGCACCTGTCAAACAAGCAGAAACGACATATAATATGCTAAGCCTGCACTTTTTGGGCATGATATGGGTGGAGGGTCAAGCTCCCTGGGTGGTGATGCTTGTGCAAATTGCCCTGCTTCTTTCTCCTGTCCAATGCCTTAGGAAACCTATAAACAACCCCCCCCCCCCGCCTCAAAGCTCTAAAGTTCCGACGAACATAAACCCTGAACCCTGCACCCTAAACTCAAGGAAGCCCTTAAGCCATAAAGCTCTAAAGTTCCGACGAACATAAACCCTGAACCCTGCACCCTAAACTCAAGGAAGCCCTTAAGCCATAAAGCTCTAAAGTTCCGACGAACATAAACCCTAAACCCCGCACCCTAAACTCAAGGAAGCCCTTAAGCCATGGACTTTGGCAGGCTGAGGCCTCCTGGCAATGAGCCCTCAACGAGGTCGAACCAAAGGTCTAACCCTGGCGTGGCGTCTCATAGGGCTTCAAGGACTCCCAGACCCCTCAATTAAGCAATAGACTAGACCTTAATTTTTTCAGGAATCCCGATTATGATCTAAAGTATTTTACTAAGGGGTTTCTGGCATCTCATAGAGCTTCAAGGTTGAAGAGACCAGGGTTTCGTGGGCTTAAGGGCTCAATGGCTTCAAGTTGTTTAAGATTAAGCAAGGACTTAGAGCTTCCATCATGTACAGTAGAAGCCAGAAAGTTGGAACATCATTAGCCTCCTGCCCTTAAGGTAAAGTATAAGGGATCCCAGCACTAATCCTCCTAAATCCATGTTCCAACTTTCTGGGGTTCACTCTAAGTAAGGGCAGAAGTTCCGTTTTGTTTGCCAGGCACTTTCAGGATGAGGGCATTGGGGTCTGATGGCCATCTGAAAGTTTGGAGATGCTTGAGCTTTAAGGGATGCGTTTTTGTGTTATTCTGTTTTTTTGTGGCTCAGAGTGCTCAAGAGGTTCGGGGATAAGGGATTCAGGGTTGTTGGTATTACGGCTTTAGGCTTGCAAGACAAGATTTGAAACTTTAGGGAAACATCATCAGAAGAATAGTATGGGGATTGGGGTCTTTGCGTTTCAGAGTTTGGGCTTGAGGTTGTTAGAGTCTAGTACCTACCTGTCGGGTATCATGGGGAACTATAGGTTAACCTTTTTCAGAATACAAGGGATATATAGGGGGATTATACTACCCCAAAAAGGTTAAAGGTTACCTGCTCTACTTCTAGGAGTAGGTTTCTGAGACTTTCAGGGCAATGGTTCGGTCTGATGGCATCGTGCCATGCAAGTGTGAAGTCGGTCCCAGCATCCCAGCAAGCCCTTCATTTGGGACACCAAGCACTTCAAGTCATGGCCTTGGCCCAAGTCTGACCAATTTCCCGTTGTCTACGGCATATTAAAGAATTGGACTCTGTACTGCCTCCTATATATGTATTTCTGAGTCACGGTCAATCCCCGACTCTAGCCTGCATACGGAAAATGTGCTGGGAGCATCTGTGCACCATCGGAGCACTGTTGGGCCCGGAGCCCTTCATCCTCAACCGGAGTTGAAGCTAATGAGCCTTTTACCGAAATGTTGAGGAGTCTGGTGATTTCAAGCCCGAGTGCCTGCTGCTGCAGGCGTGGAGATCGGACGCCTCTTCGCGAGTATCTATAGTGTTGGCCGGAGCCCTGCATGCTTTCGGGGATTTCAGGATGGGAGAAGATCGTTGTTCAAATCCTCAGCAAAGCAAACATGCACATGAAGTCGAGCGTGAGCTAAGCAAAACGCTGCCCCAGAAGATCACCGGGCTCTCTGGATTGACCATGTCTATGTATTGGGGCTGAGCAGTGTGGCTAGGAGATACTGTCTAACTGGCACATTAGAACCAGCAAACAGGTCGACACATAGTTCCAAACGAAGGCTTAAGAACCATGTCATGCTCCGGGAGTCCCGGGAGCCACTCCAGGGGCCCCGGAAACCACTTGCTTCTCTCTGGGCTTGGGGGTGGGTGGGCGTCTCTGGCCCGGTCCGTTCGTCACTCGTGCATAGGAATGACGCTTCAGCTCACCAAAACCCCCAACCCTGTATTACAAACCCAATATTGTACACCTTAGCACTTTACACCCGATATTATGCATCCTAGCCTCCACACCGCCCGAATATGCAGACCCTGATCACCAGACCAGATACTACACGTCCTAACCTCTACACCTTATATTGCAAACTTTGAACACGAAACCCTATACTATCAGTCCTAACCTCTACACCCTGTATTGTAAACCCTGAACACTAAACCCTGTATTATACATCCTAACCTCTACACCCGTAAGCGCTGTACACTGAACCCTGAACACTAGACCCTGTACAATAAATCCTAACCTCTACACACTCTATATTGTAAACCCTGAACACTGAACCCTTTCCCACAAATCCTAAACTCTATATACACCCTATGCTGTAAAGCTTGAACACTATTACTATTCCCGATATTATGAACCGGAAACCCGCGAAACCCACCCTAAGGTCTGATCTTTCACATGCAAGGGAGTCTACTGTCTAGATCTCTTTGGCCCTAAAGTCAGAGACTCCAATATCCCTTAGTTAAGGAATATTCCTTAAATCATATGCGGGATCCTACTATAATTTAAGGTATATTCCTTAATTAAGGGATATTGGAGTCTCTGGGTCTAAGCCCCCAGCTCGAATTCGGAGGTTTGGAGTTTCTATTAGCTCCCGAGTCGGCTGAGAGACCATGATTGGCAGCCGAGAGGGTCGTGTAAGTTGGATTCGCGGTGCATGAACCTGTCCCCATTAAACATAACCCCTCAACCTTGAACCCCTAAATGCCAAAGCCCTGCAAAAGCCGTCATAGCCCTGATAGAGACACCGTCTGACCTACAGAATCTCTTTAACTAGGGTCTCAAGCTTAGAAGACGGTAGGACCTAGCTTGGGAAAACTCCACTTCTTGGCTTCCCATGAGACCAGGGCGCCTGGTCCCTGCATCGGGAGCATTTCCCTTGGCTACCAGAGCCGTGCTCCTGGAGACAAACGCGATAATGGGAAGAAGGGGCGAGCTGCTTTGTTTCTGCAGCCCTACACCCAAAACCCCTAAACCCCTAGACCCCTAAACCCTCAACCCCAAAAAAACCTAAACCCCCAAACCCTAAACCTTAAGGCAAAAAGGGTCTTGCAGGTGTTTGTAGGGCTTTGTAGATATGCCGTATCGGACCAATACTTCGTTGCGATACCTGAATGCTTACTAGTGACTAGGGGATACCAACTCGGGCTTCTCAAGTTGAGGGGGCTTTGACAGTTTCGGGTGTGAGTTTCCTTGACGGGCTTGCCGTTCATGCCTCCTTTTCCGGCTCTACTAACTTCAGGAGCAGCACGGCAACCCTAAACCCTAAAAGCAGCCCTCATATGACCGGGCCGTGACCTTCTGCACTTTTTGGGGTTGGTCTGGGGGCTTCCGGTATGCTGGTCCAGCTTGGTTTAGGAGATTCCGGGTTTGGGATTGCATGGCTCGAAAATTTCTGGGCTTTTAAGTAACCAGGAAGAAAAAAGTATATTAAAAATATTTAAAATATTAAAATTATTTAGACTTTTATTTCTTAATGGTTCCTTTAAGAAAAAGTATTAAAGTATGGTACTCCAAAGCCCAGGTTTAAACGTTGTGAGAAGCACCGAGCTTCAATGCTTGAAGACTTGTGCAATCTCGGATTTTTGTCGGCTTCAGGGTTTCAGGGGCCAGGGCTCCTGAGCCTTTGGGCCTGTTGCTTCACGACTGGGAGTTTAGGGTTTAGGGTTTAGGGTTGGGTTTAGGGTTTAGGGTTTAGGGTTTAGGGTTTAGGGTTTGGGAGGGTGCCGGACGGGCAGCTTCGGGAAAGGAGGGCCATTGCTGGCACCCGTCGGTAGAGGTAGACAGTTCTCCTGTCCAGTCACAAAGCTCTAGGGCACCAAAATCCGAAATTTCAAGCCAGCACTTAGCCCAGATACCGTGAGCCCGACTATGCTTTTGGAACCATGCAAGCCCCCAGTACAATCAAGCATGATGCATCTCCGCACTAACTGTCACTAAACGAAAACAAGTTTCTGCGAACGGATCTCAATATGAACATCCAAATACATTGCACGCGCGCGCGCGTATGTGTGTGTGTATATATGCCTGCATGTATGTGTGTACCTCAACGAACACATGAGCAAACTAACATAAGCAAACGAGGCATGCTTACTTACTTACTTATAAACAATACATTCAAACTTAACCTATGCATGTCATGCACACAAGCATACGTACATGTATAGAGATCCTCCCGGCCCTGCATACATACACACACACACATACATCCATGCATGCATGAATGCGTGCATACATCCATGCATGCATGAATGCGTGCATACATGATTATTTGTGCATACATGCAGTCATTCCATGTATGCACGCATGCATGCATACATGCATACATGCACACATGCATGCATACATGCTTTCATGCGTACACACGCACACACGTGCACATACTACACACTGACTACACTACAACTGCGCTGCAGGCATGCCTCCGTCATGCATGCTACATAAAACATACATCCAAACATCCATCCAGCCAGCCAGTCATACATACACACGACCGATGCTTACATGTGTGATCATGCGTGCAGGCAATACAGTACAGGCTTGCCTCAGTAACAACATGCACACACGCACGTTTTCAAGAAATGGCCCTATCAGCAGATCCTCGGACACAGACGAAGAGACGCGATGAAGTTCATGGCCGACTGGGCAAAGGTATGTCTTCCCTAAACCCGATAACCTAGACCCTCCATCTACCCTCTATTAGACCCTAAATGCCCATTATTTGGGGCCATATACCCCTATTTGAGGGCACAAGGAGGGTCCTGGAATCCCGGGGCTCCAGGGTTCAGGCTTTAGCGTTTGTCAATGAGGGAATTAGGGTTTGCCCAGGAGGCTCGAGCCCTACATCCCTGAGAGGTGTGATCCGTTTTAGGATTTGGGAGTTTCCCCAAAAAGGGGGGGGGAGGGGTACCTTAATTTGGGGTCCTTGCAATAAGGATCCTACTATTTAGGGTACTATATTAGGGTCCCCTATTTTCGGAAACTCCCATTTAGGGTTTAGGGCGTAGGAGAAAAACCCCAGCACAACATCCACAGAATGATTAGCCGGCAGAGTTCTGTCGTTACTTTCTAAATTGTCGGAAGGCCACGGAAGAACAGAGCGGAGCGTGGGAGGTAGAGCTTCGAGTTTCGGGGTTGAAGTTTCAGGGTTGGGGTTTAGCGGCCCCCTTTTTTTGCCGGAAGTCCCCGGCTTCCAAGCGTCATCCAACCTGTACGGGGACAAGCCCTAATACGTCGCGTCCTGAGGACGTTTGATGCTAGGGTTGTGAAGTTTAGGGCTTTAGCGCTTAGGGGCTGAATCCGTGCATGATCAGAATTTCGTGCAAAGTCTGGCCGTCATTACAAAATAGTTCGGGCTCTAGTATCTTGGTAGAATAGGCTTTGCGGGTCTCTTTTTCGCCATAGGAGGAAACCCTCAGGAGTAGGGTTACTAATCGTTCCAGTCCCCTGTACCCTAAGGGTCCATGTACTCATATAGTATATACATTGGCCTTAAAGTACTCCCTACATAGGTACACCGGGCCCAAAGTGTATACTGTTTGGGTGCACGGACCCTCAGGGGTATTTCTCTCTAGGCTGTAAACCGCTCGAGCCCTAAACCTGAAGCCCCGCAAGTCCGAAAATCGGCACCCTACTGGGAAACACCTCAAACAAGAAACCCTAAACCCTAAACCCTAAACCGGGTAGGGCCGCTTAGGGTTTAGTAATTTAAGCTTCATCCTACACACTTTGTCCCCCAAAAGTCCCTGGAACCCTACCACCCAGAAACCCTAAACCTTATAAAGCACCAAACCCTAAAACCTTAAAACCCTAAACCCTCAAACTCCCCAAACCTCGAAAGACTAAACCCTAAACCCCGAAAGCCCTAAAAGACTAATCTACTACCCTAAGGCTCCATGTACCCATATAGTAGGTACTTAGGCCTTAAAGTACCTATATAGGGACCCCTTTAAGGCTTAAGTATCTACTATAAAGGTACATGGAGCCTTTGGGCTAAGGACCGAGCCGTTAGACGTCGATTTCGCCAAAGGTCCGATGCCGGGATCTTGCACTGGCCACGAACCGCCTTTCCCAGAGATCCCAATACCCCTTAATTAAGGAATATACCTTACATTATAGAGGCCTTAATATTATGATTTAAGGTATATTGCTT
Source organism: Symbiodinium sp. clade A Y106 (assembly GCA_003297005.1). Lineage (NCBI taxonomy): Eukaryota > Dinophyceae > Suessiales > Symbiodiniaceae > Symbiodinium > Symbiodinium sp. clade A. The sequence goes on from BGNK01000444.1 coordinate 48,856, forward strand.
AATTAAGGGGTATTGGGTTCTCTGGGTTTGGGGTGGCGGACTTAGGGATTTGGGGATTAAGGCTTAGGGTTCAGGGTTTAGGGTTTAGGGTTTAGGGATTTGGGGTTTAGGGTTCGGAGTTTAGGGCTTTGGGTTTAGGCTTTGGGGGTTTTCGGGGTTTAGGGTCTATAGGGCTTAGGGTTTAGGGATTTAGGCTTTTGGGTTTGGGGGTTTTGGGCTTTATAGGGTCTTTAAGGCTTTGGGTTTTGAGGTTTAGGATGGTTTCGGGCTTAGGGCCTTGAGATTTTTGCGGATTTTTTTGGGGCTTAGGGTCTTAGGTTTTCGGACTTCGGATTGAGGGGACCCAGAAGTTTGGCCTTTGAGCTGCAACTTGCGTGTTCGATGCGAACCATAAGCTGGAATCTCTGCCCCTAGAACGCTGCCCCTAGAACGCTAAACCCTAGTCTGGGAAAGTGCCTGCCTTCCATGGAAGGACCCTCACTAGGCAGTGCATTTACTCCATGCCAGCTCTCTCAAGTGGTGCTGCAGCAGCAGGACTGAGCGAGCTGGCAACTACAGTGAACGTCCTGTACAAGAACCCAGTGTTTAAGAACCTGAGGCCCTACCCCCTGCGGGATTCACAGAATTCAGGCTGCTTCAACATTAAGGCCCTTAGGGTACCCTAGCTTTCGGGGTCAGGTTCTTGTTTTATGTTGGGTGGAAGTGGCTTCGTTGCGGCTTGGCTTGTTTTGAAAACACCGGAAATAACCTGGAATCGAGAATTTCGGTGACCCGAGCAGGGGGCAGGGAGTAACCATCAAAACTTGTAAGTTAACCTTAACTGCCGTGACCCAAAGCCCAAAGCCTCTATCAGCTGCCCCAGGAAGCGGAGCAACAATGGCTTCCCAGCCTAAGCCAGTGAAAGCAGGAACCCCAATGGGTCGCTGGTTGAGGGCACTTGCTTTAGGCTTTCATACCTTAAGACAAGGAGAAACTACTTGTATGAAGGGTCCGAAAAAAGCACACACTACGGCTTGTAGTAGGAACCTACACAACACGAGGTTATGACAGGTTCAGCTGGCAGCCGGTAGGCTCGATTCATGTAAGCCTGGAAAAACTACTTACTTACAAACCGCTTGTGGTATTTATCTCCATACTTCCAGCTGGCCATGAACTTTCAAGTAGCCCTAGGTCTCAACGACTCGGGTAAAGCAGCAGATGCCCGCCTACACCTTAAAACCCTGTTCTTGAAGCCAAAATCCCCAAAAAAAACTAACCCTAAACCCCTAACCCCTAAACCCCTAACCCCCTAAACCCCTAAACCCCTAACCCCTAATCCCTTAAAGGGATTTCCTGGAGACCGGACCTCCCAGAAAGCCCATGCCATGGGGGCGAGGCCTCGAACTGGAAACAAACCTTAAAACCCTTGAAAACCCCCGGTTTGGGGCGGGTTTCGGGAGAGGTCCCGGGGGCCTTAATTGAGTACTCTATATATATATATGTATGTATATGTATATATATATATAGGTGTGTGTATATATATATATAGGTGTAGATATATATATATATATATAGGCGTTTATCAGCCCTGAACCCTACGTCCTACGTTTCGAAGAACTAGAAACGAGCCCTGCTACTCTATTTGCTTAGGGTTTTGCTTCAGGTCGAGACTCCTCTAAAACCTCGGAGATTCCTTCACATCTGATCTAACTGTTACAATAGCTCCCGGGGGTGACTCTCGTGTGACAACAAAACCAAAGCCCCAAAGGCTGTCGGGCTGACAGGGCTTAATACAGGGGCCTGAATAATTAGAATTGGGTTTTGGGTCCCATTATACTATAGCTATAATAAAGGAACCCCCCAAAATAGTATAGGTAATTATTTATGCCCCTATAGTAGGATTCAGGCGCCTAGTGCCCGAAGTGAGCTGCTTGCAAAGCAGGAGCCAGGACGCTGCTGCAGAAAGCGAGGATGTCCATCACCTGTTACTGTTAGAGCGTGGGTGCCGCTGGCCGTAGGGCTTCACGGGTTCAGGGATAACTTGAGGTCAAGAAGAAGAGCTGCTTAATGCTCATGCGCTAGTTTACTAGTTCATGTCTTTTGAATGATGGTGAAAATATGGGATTGAAAATGCACGGCAAGAAGAATGGCAACCTTTCACAGGGCTGCCAGCACAACTTCTCCAATCCTGTGAAAGGACATCTACTGTGCACTGCAAGGGATTTCACTGGGTCAGGCACGAAGAAGCGTCCGGGTTTTGCCCCTGATGTCACAGCCACGACCGGCAGTCTTCGTTTTCTTCTTAATGAATCATCAACACAAACACCACCATCTCTTCAGGGTCAGCATCAGGAGCAGCAGCAGCAGCAGCAAAAGCGGGAGCCGGACTTCCGCTGCCACCACAATGTGTCTCACTGCGACAGAACCGCCATGGTGCTCTTCCTTTTCATCAACATCTTCATCTTCATCACCAACATGAGCATGACCACCTAAACATCGTCAAAATCGGTATCGTCACCAACATCATCATCCTCATCACCAACACCATCATCTTCATCATCATAGTAATCATCATCATCATCGTCGTTGTCAGTACCTTCATCAGTCTCATTAGCATCAATAGAGTTTATTGCTACTTCTGGTGCTGGCGCATCTTGCTGCAACCGTGGCTGCCACAACTGCTACTGCTACGCTTCCTCCTTCTGCAGCAGCAGAGGCAACAACAACAACAACTACAACTACAACTTGAACTATAGCTACAACTACAACTGCAGCTGCTACAGCTACTACTACTACTACTTCTACTTCTACTTCTACTACTACTACTACTACTTCAACTTCTACTACTACTACAACTACTACAGCTACTACTACTACTACTACAACTACTACCACAACTACTACTACTACTACTACTACTACTACTACTAGTACTACTACTACTACTACTAGTACTAGTACTAGTACTAGTACTAGTACTAGTACTCTGGGTTGACACTTCGACAAGACGACGATGACCACGACCTTCTGCTTCTGGCACTGCTTTGCTGCTGCTGGCCCAAGTAGCCGCACTACTGCTGCCACAACCTTTATTCCTCGAAGCAGGGTATTGAAGTCAACACCAAAACTCTGATTGCAGGCAAAGCGGCACGGCAGAAGGCCGCACATGCACAAGAGCGCTTGAGGCTGAAACCTCGGAGTCTCTGGTTTCAGGCTTCGGCTTTGGGGCTTGCGGAGTACTTGTAGGTTCTTGTCCACATGGCGGTTTCTATCATGGTCGCAGGCGTTGTCGAAAGTTTCGACCAAAGGAAGTACACCAGTCAAACCTGGATTTCATTCGTTCCAGTCAATCTTCCGACAGGAGAGTTGTGGGCTCTCACGCCCCGAGAGCTTCGATGGGTTCAGGGTCTTAGTGGCTTTCTAGCCGGAAACACAAGGTGTCAAGTGCGTGATCGAAACTCTAGTCTCCACATCTTTCAAGCTTGGGTCAGGGCTGACAGTATCGTACAGTTTAGTTCAGTATGAATAGCATAGTCTAGCAATGGTATACTATAGTCCAACTTGGAGTTTCGGATGGTGTAGGGATGTTACCTTGTGCCATTTCGGGCTCCCGATTATAGTTTTACTATATAGCAACATACCCCCAAGCCCCATTCTGATTCGTAACGCCCCTGTAGTAAAACCTCAAACCCCACTGGACCAACACACAAAGGCTGGAACGTTGAACGTATGTAAGGCGTTTCTCGAACAGCCCGAAGCCTAAGCACGAAATCTAGAACCGCAATACAAGGATACTTAACAGTTCGTCAAACAAGGACAGTTCCAGAGAGGAGATAAATAAAGGGCCGGCAAAGAAGGCATGCCATGGTCGTAGCACTGAAAGAGTACAGCCTAAACCTTCAAACACAAGAAGGGGCAGGGGAGGACTGCTGCACCAAATCCTGCTTTAGCGACCTTGTAGTATGCTAAGCCATGGGAGCTGTGTTTTTAATCTTTAACTTGACACACAAAATGTTGGTGGTGGTGCATGACACCGGGTCCCGCAATCTAAACCCCCCGAATTACGAAAACACATCAACCCCAAGCACTCCAACCCCCCCCAAAAAAAAACAAAAAAAAAAACTAAACTCTGTATTCTCAATTACAATCTATCTGCTGCCAGGCCCACGCATCAGCCAAGGCAGAATCTCCGCACGAAGAAGCTCTGCCTTAATCTTGACGGGGTATCTATCTAAACGGCATGTCCTCGCATACGTTCAGTACAGAACCAGGGTTCAGAGCTTTATGGTTTCGGTTTTGACTACTTAAGGTTCGCAACTTGCTTCACTGAAGGGTTCCTCGCGCGATGTTTCCAGCCTATCTTAACGAACTCACCGCCAAGACTCCTAGTTTACAGATAATACTACTTTGTTGTTTAAAGTCTACCAATGGTACCTACTCTGGGCTATTTGGAATCTTAGGGGATTGGTTCATCTGGGTGATCGTTGTCTCGATAGCTCCGCCGGCGACGGTGCCAGAAACGGACGACCGGTAATCGGACCTATTGTTGCTCTGATTTCTCAGTCGTCTCCATATCGATGTCCTGAAACTCGGGCTTAGTGAGACCGATGGTTTACCCATAGGCTCGATTGTAGTTCCAGTTGGGATAACCTTATTATAGGATCCGAAAAAGGACCTGCAATGGAGCCTAAGGGTAAAGGGCGGCTAAGGCAAACGAGCCAAGTTGCGTTGGCCCTGTGTTGGCTCGTCTCTGTTCCTATAAGGGTCCCAGTACAAAACATTCGCACACTCCCCAAAATAACGAACTTACCTATAGTCTCCATTGTAGTTCCTTTTGGGGGGTTACCTTATAGGATCCTAATTATATATTTGGTTAAACCAAAAAAAGGAACTGCAATGGAGACTATAGGTACATTGCTACTATCCTGACTATCCGAAACAAAGACATCTGCCTTCTAGAACACCAGGATTCCAGCAGCCCTTAATTGCAAACCCAAATGAAGCCGAAAAAAGCCTCAAAGAACCATTATACCAACCCTGTCATAGGGCCTTTAGAGATCACTAAGCCCGATAATCGATGAACTAACCCTTTTTGGAACCCTGTTTCTAAAGCCCTTGAGTTTGCCTCTGTTCCTGTCGGGTGGCTGCCACCGGCTCCGAAATTTCCGTGCGCGCAAAGAGCTGCAGCAGTTGCTCGAAGAGCTCCAAGCAAATCGTCTGCATCGCTTTGCTTAGAAAGCCCGTTAAGTTGCTATATGGCTTTATGGGGTTCTGTTGGGTCCTGCCAGGATACCCTCAAACGTAGGCGTTTATCGCTACCTCACTGCCCTGAGATTGTCGGGAACTTGGTGAAGATGCTATGCAAGACTGGTGCTCAGCAAACGGCCTTCAGACATGCGCAGCCTGGTTGCCCAAAACTGCTGTGTGCAGTCCTGTATGCATCGATTCCAAGCAATCTTTAGGCCCGCAGAAAATTACTCTCCAAAGGAAACATTCGTGAAGTCAACTACGTCAAAATCAAAAAGAGCAGCTCGCCCACATCACGCTAAACCGAATCTTCAAGATCCCCGTAGGGCGAGGCGAGAATAAGCATGGTGGCGAGAAGAGTGCATACGGAGAAAAGGTGCTCGGGCCGGACATGTTTGAAAATATGATCAAGTGTCCCAGGAGCACCAGGAACAACTTTGGAAAAGTTGAACACACACTGCTGAAAAGAAAAACCTGTCACATCCTTAACCACAGCCTCGCTCATAAAGGGTACGATGATCTAGGGCATGTCAGCGTCTTCAATAGCACTCTCACCGTATGTAAATCACCTTCTGCAGGAACCTCTGGTTTGTAGCAAACGGTCTTCAAGTACGCCTCGTGGCTTAAAACTGTTGTGTGCGGACCTCGAAACACCAAACCCAAACAATCCCACGGGGAAAAGACTGCGATCGTATCGACAAGGTAAGGCAACACGACAAGCACTCATCATCACCGACTTCGTCGATTGGGCTGTCCTCCTCGCCCCCGGCCCGACGCAGCAGTGGCAAACCGCCGATTGGCGTTTCCACAGGCTGCCACAGCGAGGCCATCGGAGACCCGTTTGGTAGAAAAACGAAGTCGAGGTCGAACCCAAACAGCACTGGTAGAGGAGCCTGGCCCAGCGCGACTGATGTGCTGGAGCGGGAGGCCCGCTGGATCAGCCTCCGACGTAGTTGTGGAGGAGCATTCTCCTGATGGCGATTCGGCAGAAGTATCCTTCGTCTCCTCAACTTCTGAGCCTGCGTGTGGTGGGCGCCTGCGGGGAAACCACTCAGGCGATGATATCCACCGGCAGGAGGCCTTCAGCCCCTGAAACCTCTTGAGCTCGAAGCTGTCGCCCCTGCTCCGCGGCTGATCCAGCACCGTCCCTGAAACCTCGTGAATGACCTTATGAAGGCTTGCCATTGCTTCTGTTTCCTCCGACTTCCCAGCCTTACTTAGACAAATTTGCGGGTGCACTTTAGAAACGTGAGCGTTACCATCACTTCTCCCCAGCTCTATAAGCCTAAACCCGAAACCCTGAACCCGAAACCTCGACCCCCAAACCCTGAACCCTACGCCTAAACCTAAGAGGAGGTCTTCCGAAACCAAAGCCTCATCTCGATCCGCAGCTGCCCGCACACCGAGGATCCTTAGCTCCCCATTTTAGGGGGTTGAGGGCTGCTGGGCTCCAGGGATTTCGGGTTTAGGGTGTTTAGGGGTTTAGGGGTTTAGGGTTTAGGGTTGAGGGTGTTTAGGGGTTTAGGGGTTTAGGGTTTAGGGTTTAGGGTGTTTAGGGTTTAGAGCTCCAGGGATTTAGGGGTCTTAAGGTCGGCTTCTGCGTTGTGGCTTAGGGTTCTTTGCTCACCCCTGTCTGTTTCTGGCAATATACCAGAGCTCCCATAGTCTACCTATAGTCTCCAGTGTAGTCTTATGGTTAGGATCCTATAATAGAGATTTTGGTTAACCAAAAAAAGGAACGACAATGGAGACTATAGGTAGGTTCATAAACATGGTGCCGGGTTTTGGCCATCCGCAGTAAATCTTTCAGGCTTCTAGGGCTCCAATCACTTGGCATTGTTGTCTGGGGGTCCTCCGTGCCACGTAGCTTCAGGGATCAATCCGCCCGCTCCATTACAGAACGTGTTTGCATCAGAAACGGGGGTTTAGAAGCGTTTAGGGGCTACAGTTCAGCTCAGGCTCGGCCTCTTGCGAGGGGTCTTGGGCTCGACCCAAGAGATATCTGGTCAAATATCTGCTCTTGCACGCCAAGCCCTGAATCCTTAAACCCTACACCCCTAGACTGTGCTCTTCCGAGCTGTCGTGAAATGCCCTAAGCCCCAAAGCCCAGGACCTTGGCCCTTGTTTGCGGTTCTTTGGGAGCCAAGGGGCATGGTGGACAAGACGGTGGTGTTGGACAGCTCGAGCGCACCTGATCTCTCCAACTCCAGGTTCTTCTAACTTTGTCGCACGGTTCTGTAACGGGGCTTCGGCACATGTCGACTATATATATATATATAATCTCTAGGGGGCTTTACAAGGATTCTTTTTCTTTAAATAATTCTGTTCTTTAGTTTCCACAGGCGTTGAATGGCTCCCTCCATATAGGATGCGTGAGATTGTATGAGGGTTTTGATGAGTTATATAGTCTTATAACGGCAATGTAGGAACCTGTTTTTAGCAACCCAGGCTTCTCATACATATTGGGGTCTTGATAATTGAAAATATCTAGGGTTCGTCGCGTATACTATAGTATGACTATATGACTTACATGCCCGGCTTTCGAATATGGAGCCCTTTTGTTGGGGATCTTTGAGGACCAGGGAATTATCATCACTTTACTACACATCTTCCTATGGCTTCGATTGTGGCGGAAATTCAGGGTCGTTCGAGTCTGCTGATGGCCTCGACAATCGAAAAAGGCTTTAGGAAAGGCAGGCGCAATGAGCCTCACACATTCCTGTCGAAAGGCCTTGGGCTCATTGACTTGGTCTTGTAGGGCTTGTAGAAGCTATGTTGGATAAGGATGCGAGCAGGTACTGTGTGCCTTCGTATTCGCACCAGCTTTCATCGCAACATCGTCTTCGTCATGATCACCCTCATCACCAGCCTTACCATGTAACAAGAGCCCTGCTCAAGCCCTTGGGACCCCCTGAACCCCAACACCTGAAGCCCAAAGCCTAAACCCTAAACTCTAAACCCTAAACGCTGAACCCTGAACCGCAAACCCTAAACCCCAAGCCCCTAAACCCCAAACCCAAGACGTCCCCACCCAAACTGCCTTCCAATGCGTCCTGGGAGGATGCCAGGATGGCGAAGAATGCTCGCAAGATCCACAGCACTTGTTGCTGATGCCTGATGCAGATGCACCATATAGTATGTATATGTATGTATATATATATATACACACGCATACAACATACACTGTACAATATAAAGTATATAACATAGAATGTCTACAAGACAACATAGAATAGGCAGCATATAATGTATAGCATATAGTATACAAATATAGTATAGTCTATTATCAAGGCATGTGCCATGCCTGCCACATGCAAAAACAAGCTCGTTGCTTTGGAGCGGCGCTCGATGCTAAAGCATTTAGAGTTTCGGGACAATCAGCCCTAAAGCACTGAATCACTATGTGGGCAGTTCTCTTCACTAGAGTCCCTTTTGGGGTCTTTTTTTATTGGTAACGGTGCCGTGGTTTTTAGGTAGGGATCCTAATTTAGAGAACTACCCATATGCTGCTGCAAGTTTCTGACCCAGGAGAACATGGCCTACAAGACCTCTCAGCGCAAAATTTCTGAGCACACGTCCCCTCTCCCAAACCTATCCCCCAAACCGGTGAATTATGACAGCTGCAATGAACCCACCCGCAAAAGATAACAGCTGCAATGAATGTACTGCTGAAATCTGAGTTACGCTTGCTGCCCATTACGATGATGTTCCACATTCGAATGGCAAGCATAAGTGTTCGTTGCAACACCTTCATCGTCGTTTCAAACAGAATATCATGCGAGACCATCACCACCCTCGTCGTTATCGTCTTGGTCCTCAGTTCTGCCAGTCTTCGTTCTCATCTGCAAATGACGGCTCCAGTCCCGACTTCAACGGTTCCTGCAACCGATAAGGTCTTCCTACGGAACGAAGGATTTTAGGCTCTGCCGTAACTCCCGCTAAACCGGTTATGGGTCGGCTGGTTGTTACGATGATTTTGGAAGTCATGGACTACCGCCGTAGTTATTTCAGACCCCTGACTAGCAAATGCCCTCAGACTTAGGCCCAGGAATCTGCATAACACGATACTTTAAGTAAATGCATCGTTTCAACGCTTCATAGTCAGTTCGAATCGCATGGAGTATTTCTACCTAAACAGCATACGCTTCGGCCTCAAACGGGTTTCCATATTTGTAGTGTCAATAAAGTATGTGCTACAGTACATAGGCCCACGTACCATCACGGACCCATAGGGTTTGCTATCGGGAAACACGGGGTCTTGTTCTGTTACGCTACACGTTGCAAGCTTCACATCGAGGTCCAGAACCTCCCGAAGAGCAACTTTAGCTCAGAATCAGAGGATAACCTCAGTGAGGGCACAAGCAACCCTACTCCTAACCACTTAGTAAGCACCCCCTAACCAAAACCTTTGATCCTAAACCCTAAAAACCCTAAAGCCCTTAACCGGAATTCTGGCGCACTATGTAATTCCAAACGGCGAAGCGACGAAGAGCGGCCTGCCGAGTGCCGCCAGCCGTGCAGCCTGCGCGGCAAGCTCCGGAGCGCCCTCTGCTGCCGAGGTCGCAGCCTTCCGGTTCACGGTATAAGGCCGTCTCTCCCTCTCTCTCCCCTTCCTCTCCCTGCATATATATATATATATATATATGTATGTACGCATCTATATGTGTGAATATTACAGTATGTTGTAGCATGTTATGGTATATTGTAGTACAACAGGGTTTTTAGGATCGCCGGGATTTGGGGCTCTAGGTTCGTAGGGTTTAAGGCTACGGAGTTATAGCCTAGACCCTCCATCTACCCTCTATTAGACCCTAAGTACCCACTATTTGGGACCATATAGCCCAATTTGAGGGTACAAGGAGGGTCCTGGAGGGTTCAGGGCTCGGGTGCTCTTTGTTTTGGATGGCTTTGGGGTCTAGGGCGGCTAGACTCTACCTAAAGTCTCCAGTGTAGTTCCGTTGTCTGGTTAACCAGTTTTATGGTTAGGATCCTATAATAGAGATTTTGGTTAACCAAAAAAGGGAACTACAATGGAGACTATAGGTAGGTACTGAGATTCAAGTTAAGGTGTAGAGACTTGAAAACAAAGACACAGCCTCACTTTCTTGAAGAGTTCAGCTCGAAGTTGGACGCCTCTGGCGATGCACTGGCAAGATTTGCCAGGCAAAGGCACTGTGCCGTCGAAGCGCCGGGGGCTTGGGCGCGTCCTGCTCAACAGTTAGAGATCGAAAGGCTTTTGTAGGGTTTGGTGTAGAAGCTACAGTGTTGCCAGTCTTCCAATGGTTTACAAGATCTAAGAGTTAAAGTCGAAGAACCTGTTGCAGAGGGAAGTGTGTGCGAGTCTACGTTATCAAAAATTGGGAGGTTGAAGACATGCTTGCAGAAGAGCCCAGCGAATTTTGCGCGTATGTATATATCTGCACACACCCACATGCATACCAGCATGCGTGCATGCATACATGGACAGATAGCCGCGTGCCTACCTACCTCCTACCTACCTACAAACCTGCCTATACAGACAAGCAGACATACATACACACATACATGTATGCATGCGTACATACATGCAGACGAACGGACGTACAGATAGCATGTTGCAAGTAGAGACCCAAAGACACATCGAACAGCTCAACCTTTACACCCTCGACCAGCGGCTCAAAATGCAGCGGGCCTGTGCCGAGAGTGGAGAGAACGGCGATCGAACCTCAGCCACCACCCGATGTGTGGATTTTGGCTTTCAGCTTTGAGGAATCAGGGTTTGCAATTCTATATACCTGTTTCCACAAACAGTCTCTACGAAACCACAAACGTAATAGAATGCTTTACATCAATTGCCATATAATTTCTTGCCGTAGATATCCCGCTGACTCGCCATCAAGTTTCGGGTTGTCTGGGTCTAACCTGCAAGTCCCTCTCAGGGTCTCGCCCCGACCTTAAAAGAAAGGCCGAAGGCGCAAAAGGTATTTGGGAGTTTCCGAAAATTAGGGGTACCTTATTCTGGGTCCTTATAATAAGGATCCTACTATTTAGGGTACTATATTGGGGTCCCCTATTTTCGGAAACTCCCATTTTGAATCTCGTTCGAGTCCCCGGCGTCTCGCCGCCACTGTGCCGAGATCCTTGTCCGCGGCTGCAGCAGCGGCCACATCCTCCAGCGTGAGGAGACCCGAAAGCCCATGAATGATAAGGGTTCTTACAGAAGCCTGCATAGACTTTAAGAGTTCCAGAGCCTCTTCAGCATGAAAACATGCGCCGGAGCTATCGAGCCTTCTCTGACCCATCATGCATACTCGGTCCTGGCCCAGCCCTCTGCATCGCAACAGGGACCAGGTGCTGAGGGCCACGGTTGCAATCGGCATCTCTGCCTTGTGGTTGGTTTATGATTACTCGGGTTTAGGCTTTAGATATGAGGGAAGAGGTTGCAAGGATCAGAAACCCAAACCTGGCTGCAAAGTTCCCCTTCCTGTAGTTCCTATGCTGCTGCCGTTTCCCACCTTGTACAGCACTGCTCCCTCTGAGAATGTTGGAATTACTAGTCGTCGTCTTATCGTAGTAGTAGAAATGGATCGTCCTAGGGGTAGTGGTCTAGTGGTGTCGTGGTAGTGGCAGCGGTATAGTGGTGTCGTTGTAGTAGTGGTCGTCGTTGTCGTTGCAGTAGTAGCAGGGTGGTGGTGGCGATGGTGGTGGTGGTGGTGGTGGTGGTGGTGTTGGATGGNCCGTTGGTAGAGGTGGTGCTGGCGCTGGTGCTGGTGATAGGGCTGTTGATGTTGATTATGTCGTTGATGGTGTTGATGGTAGTGGTACGAGGAGGAGCCGAGGAGTAGTAGTAGAAGTAGAGTAGTAGGTAGTAGCAGCAACACGAACAGTAGCAGTGGCAGCAGCAGCAGCAGCAGCAATAGAAGTAGAAGTAGAGACTAGAAAGTAGAAAACAAGTAGCAGTAGCAGTAGCAGTACCAGTAGGACAAGTAGTAGCAGTAGCAGTAGCAGTAGCAGTAGCAGTAGCAGTAGCAGTAGTAGTAGTAGTAGTAGTAGTAGTGGTAGTCGTAGTAGTAGTAGTAGTGGTAGTAGTAGCACCAGCAGTAGTAGCACCAGTAGTAGTACCAGTAGTAGTACTAGTAACAGTACTAGTAGCAGTAGTAGAAGAGGTCGTAGTACCAGTGGTACTAGTATTGGTGTTGGGTTTGTAGTAGTAGTAGTAGTAGTAGTAGTAGTAGCAGCAGTAGTAGTAGTAGTAGTAGTGGTAGTAGTAGGAGTAGGAGTAGGAGTAGGAGTAGTAGTAGGAGTAGTAGTAGTAGTAGCAGCAGCAGCCGAATAAGGTACTTTCATGCACGCGGTGCGGTAGTAGAAGGAAGAAGAGAAGGCCCAATGAATCAAAAAGGAACCTTTTGATGGTATTCAGCTTCTGCTGCTCTTACTCTCCTGCTCGGAACCCTTTGCTGGGCCACGACGTTTATGACTAGAAGGGCTTCAATAAGCGGAGAACGAAGAATCAGCAGCACAACGGTTGGTCAACCTGTCATGAGCCATAACCGCCTGACCGCAGCATTCGTACTGGAAGCACGGTGTTTAGACTCACCTAATCATCATCCCCGTTCTTCATGGCCCATAGTGATCAGATCCATCCCTCAACACCCTTCTTGCCTTGGGGACGTTAATGACCGGACCCTAAGTAAAACTCATACTAGAAGCTGTGGCTCATAAACAGGGTTTGAGATTTTGGATGATTCAGAAGTTAGGTACGCTTTCGGGCAAGTTAAGGGTATATCCGACACAAGGTTCCTGAACGGTACATATGAAACAAAAATCTGGAGCTTCGGAGCGTGCCTTCAGTGTCTCGAGGAGTAGAAATGCCACCTCTTCGGTGACCAGTACCTGAACCCAGGCACTGCAAGATCTCTCAGGGCGGTTCAAAGTTTCGACAAAGCCACGTTTTGCCAAAACCCTGACAACGTCTCCCACGGCTCAGCATGGTGTTGACCTTCCAACATCGGAGACATTCGGGCACAGAAGGCTCTGGATGTTTCTTACTCTTGGAAACACTCACATCTCTCGGGCTTACTGTGTATATGTCTTTACAGTTCTACACATGCATACATATATATATATATATATATGTATATACATGTAAATAAAAAAATATACATATATATGTATGTGTATATATATATATATATATATTGTAAATGTATATATATATAACTGTAAATATATATATATATATATATATACATATATATATATATATATGTTTCATTCACAAGCATACAAACAAACAAGCAAGCAAGCAAGCAAGCACACAAACCAGCAAGCAAACATACATACATTCATGCAGAAATTGTGCATCCTTCAGTACGAAACCACGCGTATCCCGCGCCCGTCAACCCTGCATCCCAACAGCCCCAAGCACAATACCCTATACCCGTTCCCCTATACACCGAGCTCGAAACCAACACACCTGAGCAGCCTTAATAATCATCAGAATATGGCTTGCGGGTATCCTTAATAATAATCAGGACCCCCCCCCAAAAAAAAAATGGCATTGGTAAAACTTAAGCCCCTACAGTACTTATGAAGGGACGGCCTCGTGCAGTGGTCCCCAGCCATCGGTGGAGGTCCAGCTGAAGTCGGAAGGCGCCTGATTCAAGCTTAGGGTTTATGGGTTTAGGGTTTCGGGCTTAGGGTTTAGGGCTTATGGGTTTATGGGTTTAGGGTTTAGGGTTTCGGGCTTAGGGTTTAGGGCTTATGGGTTTATGGTTTAGGGTTTAGGGTTAGTACAACATGTGGGTGGTTCTCAAAATTCGGGTCCCTTTTGGGGTCCTTAATCTAATACGGCACCCATTATTTAGGGTACCCAAAAAGGGACCCTAATTTTGACAACCACCCATGTCTACCTTTAGGCTGCATTGTAATTCTTTTTCGTGGTTGATATTTAGTTATCCTATAAGGTAACCCCAGAAAGGAACTACAATGGAGCCTATATGGGTACAGGTTTTGAAGTTGATACCATTGGTTCTGTCGGGTTTTGCATATATTATTAACATTGATGGTGCTTCAGAAGGTTAAATGTACACTGTTACGAAAGGGCTTTCCAGACATACCCAGACTCCAGGTGCAAGTGGTCTTGGATGGTTGTGAAGGCACCTTCCAGCAAGGAGTGCACATCCTTTTCAGATGATCTATATGGGTAAAACCCGAAAGATCCGATAACCGTAACCGACATTCCAGGATATGCCAGGGTCCAATAGGTAAGCTCATCATCCTCTAAGCAGTTATAGCAACACGTCTAGAAGCCGCAGAAACACCACATAAAACATTGCAAAACCGAGACTGTAAGACACTATCACCGGACCCACGAGATTCAAGACCGCATTGTAGGGCCGGCCTGAACAGTGTCAACATGTAGGATTTGGGGTATAGGTTCTAGGGCTTCTGTTGCATGCAATGGGCCTTTGTCCCGGTACTATGTTGCTCCTAAGGTAACCCGGGCCCCACACCACCTCCCGAAGATATCAAGCGACAAGACTTGGACACTGTGCCCAACCATCCCTTTTCATCAGAAAGAGGCAACACCCAGCAAAACCGCAGTCCTGGCGATTCCACAACCCCAAACGATGCTAGCCCATCCGAGCTAAAAGCAAGTCGACCCAATATCACTCAAGGATCTGTGGCAAAGCCTGCTCCACGTGCCCCATTACATGGCAAAGGCAAGCAAGATGTGCATCTGCCAGACCTGGATTGGAGGGGCTCAAGAATCTTGTGGCTCAGGGCTTCGGGGTTTAAGTATTTAGGTAAAGAGCTTTCAGAAAGAACCTGGGGCTCACAGATTCTATATTCCTGATCGCAATGTGAGAAAGCAAGGGTCCTCCCAGAGCCTGGAGCCTAGAGGGAGCAAGGCAGCACAAACGGGTACTGTGTGTGGTCCAGTCGGGTAACCCTGAGTTCCTTCTCAACAGGCCCTGCAACAGCAGCAAGGAGCCGTATGAGTCTTTCCGTTTTCGAGAACTGGTATTAAGGCCACAAAAAACGAATGCTGCTATTGTTGAATACACGTGTTGTTGCTAGTGTTATTGTCGCTGCTGGTGTTGTCGAGAATGTTGCTGTATAGTCTACTGTATAGTGTTATAGCTGTTGCTGTGGCAATTGCTAATGTTATTGCTCACGATACTGTTGCTGTTACTATTGCTAATGCATAAATCATACTTTGATGTTGTTGTTGTTCTTGCCGGGCAACTTTATCATTTATTCTGGCTGCTGCTGCTGCTACCACTACTCTGCTGCCACTACTGCTAATGCTGCTGCTACTACTACTACTACTACTACTACTACTGCTACTCCTGCTGCTACTGCTACTCCTGCTGCTGCCGCTGCTGCTACTGCTGCAGCTGCTACTGCTACTACTACGACGACGACTACTGCTACTACTGCTACTACTACGACGACGACTACTACTACTTCTACTACTGCGAGGACGACGACTACTACTTGCTATTATCGTTCTTATGGTTGCATCCTGTCAGTAGTACACCAGGCAGAGACTCAGCGGCTCAGAGATTAAAGCCTCCAACCTCAGGCAGTACGAGGGCCTTAACTGTCTTGGAGTACATTCTACTATTGAAATATTAAGGAACCGTAAGAGATGCCAATCATTGAGGCATGTATACTACCCATAAACATGCATGTAGCAGCAATGTAGCACACAGCCGTGTGTATTTAGGGTTTAGGTCTTACAATTTAGCACGCAGGTGCGGGGTCTTGCGGCTGATAGACAAAAGCTGCATGACCCAGAATAAGAAAACATCCATGCTTTGCAATAGTATCTAACACTATACGCACCACCAGTTACCTATATATACAGTACAGTCACGTACAGTCTGGTGGTCGGCCTCTTTTGCTTCTGCAGCCTAGCAACTCAGCCCTCATGCAGTTGCAAGTTGGTATTCAAGCACAGAGGCCCCCGAGCTTAAACAGAGGCCCCAACCTTTTTTGATTCCTAGCTCCTTGCCCCACAAAGTTAGGAAAGTTACCTACTCAGCTGCTGAATCACTAAAAACTCTCTCCAGTCGCAAGTCGTCCTTGAGATCTGCCTGAATCCTTGACCCTGAAACCTAAATGCCAATACACCCTATACCTGTAAATATCGCACTAAACCGTAAACGGCAAACCCTGTAAACACTGGCCAAGCTGCGTAAGGCTCGCTGACGCAGATGCAACGAGCTGCCTGTGGAGCCTGAGCGACCACCCTACCCCTAAACTTCCAGTGACTCTTTGGGGTGTAGGGTTTAGGGTTTCAGAAGTCTCGGAGCCTTGATACAGAGAATAAGGCTTCTATGGTGTTGTAGGGGCTTGATAACATAGGGTCGAATAAAGAGGCCTCAATAACGATTAGAGTAGGTCATATTGTACCACGATTAGTGTACAGGCGATAAGCGATACTACCGCAAACTATTCCGACATGTTTATCACACCAGCCTTCCGACAGACAGGCAACAACCGTAACCCCCGAACCCCAACTGCAGCCCGAACCCTACAAAGCATCAGGTTCTGACCCCGTATCCACGGAGTGTAGCCCTGCATACGGTAGGTTGTTGGAGCCGAGAATAAGCCTCAAACCCTAAACCCCAACGCTCTATTGCAGTATGTGGCTTGGAGTTGCTTTGAGGCGCAAGAGACTTGGTAAGAACCCTAAACCCTAAACCCCTAAACCCTAAGTAGTAGAGTCCATGTACTCATAGAGTACATACATTGGCCTTTAAGTCCCTATATACCCAAAGGCTCCATGTACCTTTATAGTAGATACTTAAGCCTTACCGGGGTCCCTGTACAGGTACTTTAAGGCCGAAGTATATACTCTATGGGTACATGGAGCCTGAGGGATACAGTAGAAGCCCAAAAGTTGGAAACCCAATAGCCTTATTTCTTAAGAGTAATGTATAGGGAATCCCAGCACTATTTGGCCTTAATCCGGTTTCCCACTTTTGGGGGTTTACTGTAGGTACTTTGGGGCCAAAGGATACGCTGTTTGGGCACGTGAAGCCCTTAGAGATGCTGATGACTGAGCTTTCGCAGCAGTATCCTCATACATGTGTAGGGCTTAGGGTTTATAGGGTTTAGGGTTTAAGGTTTCGGGTATTTAGGGTTTAGGGTTCAGGGACTCATAACACACAGCTACAAGTTAAACCCTAAACCTTCAAAAGATGCAAAGTAAGTCCCTGACCCTAAACCCTTAAACCCGAACGTTCTACCGTCCCATGATCCTCACTCAGCCCCACTAAAAGCCCTAAAGAAAAGCTCTGAAACCCTGAAGACCTTTTCTGGAACCCCCTAACCCACAACTGTTTAGAACCCTCTGTTAACTGCCCTGGAGGAGCCCCAAACCCCAAACCCCAAGCCCTAAGCCCTAAACTAAAAAAAAAACCTTCGATCCAAGCCCTTTGAGCTCCAAACTTGCCAAGGAGAGGCCAAGACCTGCGAGCTCAAAGGCGGATGTTCAGCTTTAATTAGGTGTTTAGGGTTGTAGGGGCTGGGGGTGAAAGGTTTAGGGGTGGTTTAACTAGGTGTTTAGGGTTGTAGGGGTTGGGGGTGAAAGGTTTAGGGGTCAGGGGTTTCGGGGTGTAGGGTTTCTGGTTTATTGGTTAGGGGGTTTGGCGGTGTGAGGGTTAAGGCTTTGTTTTCGTTGACGGTGTAAGCTTAGGGCGACATAATATAAGGAACTATTGGAAGTTGTTTCTACAAGGGGTTACTAAAATTACCAAAGGTTCTGTAGTAGGGTCTTCTTTCGGGATATAACACTTCTATTTCTTTGTCTGATCGATCCCATACAGAGGTTCCGAAAAGATTGTATAAGGATTTCCAGTTTTCAGAGCGATTCGTGGAGAGTGTTGGCAGCTGCGAGAATTTTCCGAATCCCTAGACCCTAAACCTGAAACCCTATACACTAAACCCCAATTAATTCCTCTTCATGGATAAACTTGTAATCCCTAAGGGTCCAAGTAGTCCTTATCTATGGCTTTGTACCAAAGACCCCAAAGTCCTGTAATAAGCAGTACTTGGACCTTTAAGGAATGTGTATGGGTGCCACACTGAGAGTCTTGGCGTCGAGTTCGGGCCTAGGCCCAAGGTCTTAGGGATCTGGACTCAGGGCGTTTACGGAGAAGGGCTTGAAGGCTTGGAGCAATTTGAGATCAAGGCCCCTTCTGCAGCATTTTCGAGACGGTTCCGTTGCATAGACTATGGTTTGAAGAAGCCATAAAGTTCACTGGGTTTTCCGCACCCACCGCGTCTTGCACGCCCTGTACATACACGGGGTCATGCCTTCATTCCCAAGGTTCAAACAGAAAACACTGAACCTGGCAGCCGTATACGGGAGAGCGGGAGCTCTTGATTACGATTCGAGCCCTTAGCCCGTTGGCACTTGATTACGCCAGGGTGGTACACAATGCATACCAGCTCTACGCATCTATCTGTCCTTCTTTCTGTCTAACTATCTATCTGTCTATCGATCTGTCTATTTGTCTGTCTGTGTACCTATCGATCTATCGATCGATCGCCCTGTCTGTCAGTTTATCGATCTATGTCCATATTGCCATTTATCTATCCGTTCAACTTTGTGCATATGTATACTCGTACATACATATCTGATATCTGCAACGTACGTGTGTGTGTGTATATGTATATATGTTGTGTGTGTGTGCGTGTGTGCATGTATGTATGTGATATTTTGGGTATTACATTGACCATGTTTATAAAGGACGTATTTCTGGTATATTGGTACATGTACTACGCCTTTGAAGTATCGATCCCCCATGGACTCCTTCACAGGACGACTGCTGTAGGCCCCTGTACCTACTTGTCGAGTACCCCCAGGGAACTGAAGGTTAACCTTTGGGAGTACCCACAGAACCCAATACTCCTTATATAATTAAGGAATATACCTCAAATAACAGGGGGCTTACTATTATGTTTTAAGGTATATTCCTTAATTAAGGGGTATTGGGATCTCTGGGTATGTATATTGAGGTTATATGGGAGTTTCCGAAAATTATGGGGGTTCTTGTAATAAGGGCCCGACTATTTAGGGTACGGCATTAGGGTCCCCCATTTTCGGAAACCCTCATATAGGGATCACAATACCCCAAAAAGGTTAAAGGTTACCTACTCTACCAGGTGAGCAAACCAGCACGCCAACCTCGGAGAGCTCGCTTCCAGCTGTCCAGAAGTGGCGTGGCCGCGGAAAGCCACAGCAAAAGCTGCGGATCCGACTGCGACCCTGGGAGTTGCAGGTCTGATAGTCGGTCCAGTTTTGTGCCTTTTACAAGGCTTTTTCCGTCTGCGCGAGAAAATGGTTGCGGGTTTAGGATTTGATCAGGGTTCGGGGCTGTAAAACAGTCCAGAGTTCTCGGATTCAAGGTTCGGCGCCTGGGGCTCGAGGTAGGGCGTTTCGGGTGCAGAGTGGCGGTTGCGGCGCCAGCTTTTCGGATTTCCGCTGCTGACGGTTCTGAGTGACTGCTCACGGGCTTTCGCAAGCCCTGGGGCTCCGGTTACCACAATTTGATAGGCTACTGGGGCATTTTATCTTATAAGGGTTTCTTTAAAGGGATCCATACGGGTACTTTCAAGGTTTAAGGGGTTGTGGGTTTTAGTAGAGGAACCTGATTAAGAATCCCTGGGCCCTTACTAAAGCTCTTAGGATGGATCCTAAAATTTTGGGGTTATAGCGGCCAAGGTTTCTTAATCAGATTCCTACATGCATTAATCAAAATAAGCAAGATGCCGGAGACTTAATATGAACACGCCAGTGGGGTTGAACTAAGCCCTACACCAAACCAACACTTCCCACATGAACCTTAAACTAGGTGTCGATGTCAACAGTCCACGAAAGTGTTTGTAATTAAGGCTCTGCATTAAAAGCTATATAATGGAAATGAAAAATCACCACAAATCGATACCTACATCCTCGCCTTGTCTCACAAGGATCATGACCTCGGCAGCCAGGGACGCAGCATCCAGGATCTGCCCATGCTCCGCTTCTGTCTGTAAGACCTCATGTGTGGGGCTTAGAGGTGTTAGGGTTTAGGGGTAACGGCATCTGGGTCTGCAGGTCTTCTTGGGGCCTGGGGGGGGCTCCGGGTTAAGGAGCTTAATTACGGGTTCCAGGGTCAGGGTTTAGGCATCAAGCCACAACCATATAAACCAGAAACCTGCCAGCCTTGAACATCAAACCCTCGACCGCCTATCCTGCAAACCCCTAAAAGGGACCGGTAGAGGAACCTGGACCTGCGGCCACGGCGCGGTACACTCATAAACCGGCGCAGCTGCTGACACAGCCAGGCTCCAGAAGCCCACCTACCGGAGACATAGGGTCCGAAGCGCAATAGGTAAGGGAGTTTAAAGGGTCGCATGAGGCATTGACAGTTCCTCAGCTCATAAAAGGACACCCTGTCTCTGTATGAAGTATCTCTTAACGGAACTAAGTACATGTAGCTGGAGTCTGTGAACTGTGCTACCCGAAACTACTGGCATTTAAATGACATATGTACTCCGTCTCATGGATTTTGGCTATGCTGGGAATTTGTCCGCCAGCAAAGCAGGTATGGAATAGGGTTCCAAAAGCCTTAATCGGGATGTTCTTTGGGCTTTACTCCCGAACTGCAAGTAAGAACAACCAGGACCTTAGCCATAAACCTTAAGTCTTAAACCCTAAAGCTGGACACTAAGTCAGGGTTTCGGATATAGGCCTTCAGCCCCAATGTAGAACGGCATTCCTGACTTTTCCAGATCCAGGATTGAACTCTGCTCTCACCAAACGAAATAAGGACTTCAAGGGTACTTGATCGTCAGCTTTTCATACCTGTCTATGTACTATGGCCCCCGAAGCTACCGTAATATGGGGCCTCGATAATTACACTAGGGTTTAAGGCATACTGCACTATCATCATGATAGAGGGATGGTTTACTAATTAAGTACTGTGACCCTTTTTTATCATAGAAACGAGTCAGGATTCATTGCGGCGGTGTTTTCAGCAAAGGCCGTGACATCTTAGGCCGAAGGGTTTACCTGTGCAAAAGTACCGGCCAGCTGCGTAGTCATTCTGAAATCTGAAGGTAAACCCCTAAACCCTAAACCATAAAGTGTGACCATAAAGTGTGTGTGCTAGAATCTGAAACCCCGACCCAGGGCTTTAATCTGCGAAGTCTTAATCTTGAAAAACCGAAGATCTTAAACCCTAGAGCTACAAATCCCTAAACCCGAAACCTTACACCTTAAACCCTAAACCTAAATCCTAAACCCTAAAAACCCTAAACCTTAAACCCTAAAAAACCCTAAACCTTATAAACCCTAAACATCCCTAAACTCTAAATGACTCTAAATCCTAGACCCCAAACATCCTTAAACCCTAAATCCTGAACATCCCTAAACCCTAAATCCTAAACCCCAAACACCCCCTAAACCCTAAACTCCTAAAAGACGCAGTGCCTTGAAGAGCTTCGGCCCCACCGCTGCAAAATCCGCTGCCAGTAGCGCCTGGCTTACAGGGGGTTTACTTACCTTTGGTTAGTAGGGAATGGAGGAATGGGGTACAATTATAACTACTATTACTACCATTCTTCCATTCCCTACTAACCAAAGGTAGGTTTACTTAGGCCTTAAAGTACCTATATAGGGACCCCATTAAGGCTTAAGTATCTACTATAAAGGTACATGGAGCCTTTGGGTTACAGGGGGTTTAGCGAAAGACCGGACTTAGGGTTCAGGCTTTTAAGGTTTAAGGGTTCAGGGCTTTAGAGAAGTTTAGGGTTTAGGGACTTTGGGGCTTTAGGGTTTTTAAGGGTTTAGGGTTTCTTTTTAGCGTTTTAGGGTGTAGGGAGTTTTGGGCTTTCGGGTGTAAGGGTGTAGGGGGTTTAGAGCGTTTTAGGGCGTGCGGAGTTTTGGGCTTTAGGGTGTAAGGGTTTAGGGCAGGGAAATAAGACTAAATTCAGGGTTTCAACTTTTTGTTTCTTCTTTAAAGTTGCGCAGGCACTTGTTTGGAAGGCCTTCAGAGCAGATGTAGTTTTCATAGGGAGCACGGCTTTGTATTTCAGGCGGTCCTATAGTCTCCATTCTAGCTCCTTTTTTGGGTTACCTTATTATAGGATCCTAACTATAATAATGGTTAAACCAAAAAAAGGAACTACATTGGAGACTATAGCTCTAAAGCCCCAAATCCCAACCCTTAAAGAACCCTTATAGAACCCCTATAGGTCCTTTAAAGGAACCCCCAAAAGGAACTACATTGGAAACTATGGGGTGTCGGTAAGCTGGTAGAACTCCCTCCGGGGGATCCCAGTGCTCCTGACAGCTTCCCAAGCGCATCCTAGCCAAGACACGCGTCGCGAAGGCCGGCCACTTCGTCTCATCTAGGAATCTAGGCGCCTTAATAACCAGAACAGAGTTTGGGTGGATTAAAATTGTACTTCCAATAAAAAAAGAAACCTACGTAGAGCGGAACCAACACGCATAAGGTCTAAAATACACGGCTGGCAACAACTCCGCACTGCTAACCCTCAGCTCTGCACCACGTGCGTCATGTAAAGCCCCTAAACCCTAAACCCTAAAGCCTAACCCTAAACCCTAAACCCTAAACCCTACGATAGTGCGAGGCATAAGCGACAAAAGCTCTTAGCCCGAATCCTTCTGGCACAAGTTTGATTGGCAATCATCCCTTAACCACTACCTATAGCCCAAAGGCTCCATGTACCTTCAAAAAAGATACTTAAGCCTTAAAGGGGTCCCTATATAGGTACTTTAAGGCCTAAGTATATACTCTATGGGTACATGGAGCCTTAGGGTAGTCTCCATTGTAGTTCCATTTGTTGACTGACCAAAATTTATATTATAGGATCCTATCCATAAATCTGGTTAACCAAAACAAGGAACTACAATGGAGACTGTACGTAAGGTTTGGAGCTCGAAGAGGAGACCCCGAAACCCGAGACCGTGGCCGTGCATCTAAACCCAAATCCAGATCTTATGTCCTTCCATATGGACTGGACCAATGGCCTAGGGTAGAAAGCCTGAAAAACGCAGTGAAACCTGAACCCTAAAACCCTTAAACACGACTCTAACTCTAAAGCCTTGACCACGCCAGAACCCCAAGCATTTAAAGTGACTACAATCCAAAACCCCAAAGCCCTGAAACGCACACCCCCCATCCTGCAGCAGGCGCACCGCGGTTCTCCGGACGCCTCTTGCCCATCCAATACCATTTCGGCTTGCGAATGTAGGGTCAGACGTACACAGCAAATTGTATGTTGATCTTGGTGCTTTTGGAGTCGTAGAGCAACCCTAAACCCTAAACCCCTAAAACCCTAAACCCTAAACCCTAAACCCCTAAACCCTAAACCCCTAAACCCTAAACCCAGGGGTGCTTCGCATGTTCAAAGCTGGCCAACAGCTCAGCTTTTTCAGGACTGGCAGGATCCCTGAAAAAAGAACCAAAGCCCTAAGGCTCCATGTACCCAAATAGGATATACTTTGGCCTTAAAGTAGTCCCCATATAGGTACCCTGGGGCCAAAGTATATACTATTTGGGTACATGGACCCTTAGTAAATTAGGGAACAGGTACTCTGGGGCCAAGTTTTCTACTATTTAGGTACATGGACCCTTAGGGAACACTAAACAAACCTACCTGCCCTCAACGTTCAAGGCACCGGGGCTTCTCATGTTGGGTGGTAGGATGCAACCCTGAATGACAAACTCTCACCCTCAAAGCCCCCAACCCATGATCCCTTTACCATAGATCGCCCTTTACACTCTAAACCATAAACCCCCCAAAAACTCCCCTAAACCCTAAGACGTGCTGTTCTGAGGACCTACTGTAGGGGCCTTAGCAATTGCAATAGGGTTTCGGGGTGTATCATACTATAGTTATGATAAGGAAACCCTCAAACCCAATTCTAATTGTGAAGGCCCCTATAGTACGCACTAGCCAGCCCGGGTATGTGAGACCGAAGCGGCCCTACCATATAGGTATAGCTATCAAAGCCATTCCCTAAGGGTCCATGTACTCCTTTAGTATATACTTGGGCCTTAAAGTAGTCCCTATATAGGTAAATTGAAGTCAATGTATACACATATGGGTGGTTGTCAAAATTATGGTCCCTTTTGGGGTCCCTACTATAGTACGGCACCTGTTATTTAGGGTACCCAACAAGGGACCTTAATTTTGACAACCACCCATATGGATACATGGACCCTTGGGGATTCACTTGCGGACCAAAGCCCTGAACCCTAAACCTAGACGCGGCCACAATTGACCTACCCAAAAAACCCTGTATGCCGCTGCCCAAGTCACATTCCCAGCTTCAATTTCTTGCTCGCTTTGGGGGTGGGGGGTGGGGGCAGGGATGATAGCACACATGTTTACCCGCTTGTTGTACACTATCTAAGTCAATGATGCTTGTTTTGCAGTCTTGCGTTTTCATGCGCTTGTTGTCTGGGAGTGGGGGCTGCTGACAAGCAAGTTCACGTACCTGTTGTTCCCAAGTCTTGGCAGACGATGCGGACGCCACCTAANTGCTTGTTTTGCAGTCTTGCGTTTTCATGCGCTTGTTGTCTGGGAGTGGGGGCTGCTGACAAGCAAGTTCACGTACCTGTTGTTCCCAAGTCTTGGCAGACGATGCGGACGCCACCTAACAGCGTAGACTTAATGCAGCAATTGCTTTCGTGGCTGTTGTCTAGGTGACAGGTGACAAATGTTGATAAGAAAGTAAGCACTATATCCTTCAATAGGAGATGCCTTGCAACTGCCGCACAGTGGCACGGTCGACAACATGTGGAGCATAATGCAAGACGTCATACCTGGCGTCCACACTGCNGAGATTAAAGTCGACCCCGCCTTGGTAGAGTATTTGTATCGGTTCTTTTTGTGATGGCATCTGAAGGAAACTTCCTGTGTTTGAAGCAGAAAGTCGCAGAAAGTCGGAGCTTCCTAGAACATCAAGGCTGAAAAAAGGTCCGCCCTAAGTTTGCAGGTCAATGAATGCTGGCATGCACAGCGAAATCGGTAGGGCAGAAATGGCCGCGCCAGGCCCTAAACACTAACATATTGGGGAAAAAACATTTTGCCCCAATATGTTAGTGCTGAACCCTAAACCCATGGAGGATTGTGGGAATGACGGTTTCGGAATTGGGGATTCGGGAGCTTTAAACCCAAAACCCATACAGGATTACAGGAATGGCGGTCTCGGATTTTTGGATTCGGGGGCTTTAAACCCAAAACACATAGATGATTATAGGAATGACGGTCTCGGATTTTTGGGATTTGGGGGCTTTAGGCTCCCTGCCTAGATGCAGTTGCCTGGCGGCCAAGCAGTTGGCCACGACCCCATTCAGCTCAACAAGCCTCGGCATCGGGGAGTATGGGTTAATGAAGGGTTCAGGGAGTTTAGAAATTTCGAAAGAAAGTCGAATGCACATCAGGGGTCTCAAGGATTTGAATAGGATTTGCGCAAGCCCGCTGGCCTTATATGACTTTCTTCACTTATAGAAGCTGTCCTAAGCCCTCAACATTGAAGTCCGTCGCTTGCTTCACGTGGGCGCTTTCAAGCCTGTCTACAAGTGCAGCAAAGGCAGAAGCACTTGCTGCTTGACTGCTTGAACTAGAGTGCTCTCAACTTTCAACCGTACACCGCCCCATGAATGATTCAACGCCAGTAAGGTCCCTATGTCAGAACAAGAGCCCTAAAAGACACGGGGACAAGAACACATGGAGGCGAGGTACACTGACTCCCTTAAACTTAAACTGGATCCTCGATGCCATAAACACTCGACGCCTGAACCCTCAACCCCAAACCCTCACCTCATAAGCTGAAACACAACCCTAAACCAAAACCCTTAACTATTATAGAACTCTCTTAGACCATCCTTCTGGTATAACCCTTATGCTAATCCCAAACCCTATAAACCTTAAACCCTAAACCCCAAACACTAAACCCTAACTGCCCCAAAATGCAACGCCGCTGCGCCGAGGTACCCCGAATCCAGCACCTGACGCGCGGCTTCGGCCGAATCCGCCTCTTTGGAGGCCTCCGAATGTTCAGGGGCTCTTTAAGGGTTTAGGGTTTAGGGTTTAAGGGTTTAGGGTTTAGGGTTTAAGGGTTTAGGGTTTAAGGGTTTAGGGTTTCTTGGGTCAGAATAGATTGGGTACTGCCCCCACCCTAGCAGTTGGATAAGATTCAAAATATTACTACATATAGCCCTTATTATGACCCCTCATAAAATAAGTGTTGTGGGGACCTTGGAGCATCTTTGTTTGGGGTTTACGGTTCTTCAGGAGTTTAGGGTTTAGGCTCCAGCTTTCGACGGTGTGTAAGCCCGAAGGCCCTTGCAAACCGCAGCCCCAATCCTTTCTAAAGACCTCTGAAAATTTTGAAGCACGTGTCCGCATACCATTTGAAGTCTTCACACCCTAAAACTTCAACATCCAAACGCCTGAATCCTGATCGTCTGTCCATAGCCCGAAAGACCTACTCGGAGTGTGATTACTCTGGATTCGATCGCAGGTCTAGAAAGCTAGTTCATATAGGTTGGCTGTGGCTAAATGTAGTTGCAGCGGTAGTTGCATTATTTCTGACCCTACCCTGCCACTCCAAACCTGAACCGTGCACAACCCTCAGAACCGAAACCTGAATTTCTTGACCCTCAACCTTTGACCGGCACACTCAAAAGCCCGCTCTCAAAGGCTATCTATCGATCTATCTCTTCATCTATCTGCCTATCCATCTACCGCGCTGAGTGTGTGTATATATACATATACACACATATGTATATGTAAACACACACGTACAAATAGACAAACAAATATGTATAGAGGTCCTTAATGACCGGGCCGCTTCCAAAACTTGCCAGCCAACACTATCACCTGACCTGACAAACAAAGGCACAACAACAACGACAAAACACAACAAACCCGCACTGTGCGACACGTGGGCCTCGAGGAACCATCGGATCAGCTCCAAAGCTTCTGCCACAGGCCTTTCTCACACGCGCTAGCTTGGGCAGTACGGGGCAGGTTCGGAGCAAGGTAGTGGGGTATGTTGTGATGAAGTCGTATTGCAAGAGAAAAAGAAGTCCGCTGCGGGGTTGGGGATGTCATCCCTCTGACTGATCTGCTGATACTACTTGCAGCTGGCGGTTCTTTCTTAACGATAGGTAGGGTTTATGCCCCTATGGCAACTGATGTGGTTTATGACTTCGGGCAGAAGGCTTTGCGGAAGGAGCGTCACGTGCAAGTGCTCACATCGCTTTTTGTGTTGAGCGGGGTTGCGACTTGGGGCTTGGCGTTTTGGGCATTGGCAAAGCTGCCTTTTCGGAGCTTCACAGATGCAGCCAAAGCAGACTTTGCATACCAAGATCCACTGAACGTGGACTTCACAGTCAAGATCGTCTGGTTTAAGGAGTTTAGGGTTTGGGGTTGAGCGGTCACAGTGCCACACTCAAATCTAACGGGCAACGGCTCAAAAACTGGCAGAACTCGCGAACCAAAACCAAGCCACTTCGTATGTGCGGGCCTGTGGTACAAAGAGCGGGCACGGCAAACACTCATATTCGCGTGTCAACGGCACAGGTCATTTCGCGACGTATGGTGCTCACCATCCACTTACAGTAATTAGAACAAACATCATGAACAAATGCGTTGTGCCCTGCCGAACCTGAAGACTTGTCCCGAAAACGAGGCATGTCTTCAAGGCACAACAATGGGTGCTGCCAGAAAGCAAGAGGAAGGAATCCTCTTCCATCTCCTAAGTGCTTGACGGAGGTTTTAGACATTTGAATATTGCTTGCGTTCGGGGTACATGGAATAGGCTTACAGATGAACGCGTGTTCTGAGGCTCGAGCAAAGGATTGAGTGGAGGAAGCCATAGTTACACTTACACTTTCCAATGTGGCTGCTTTACGTATGGGTCTATAAGTTTACAGGATAAGATCCGATCGTCAAGAATCTGGGCAAAACAGCAAAGTAACTACGTTGCAGAGTAGAGCTGATTTCAAAGAACTCTTCGACACTTTACCACCGAAAAAGGCACACAGGCACTAGCCACTTGGAACAGATCATGGACATGCAGTTTCACATTCGTTGCATGCATGAATCAGGATGAGGATGTTCAGGTGCCTGCATGATGCGATTTCAATCCACTCCCATCATCATCAATACAAGTTTGAAATCCGACACACTGCACTTGTTCGCCTATCGCCAAGGACTGCTTTGCGCCTGTTCTTGCCGAAAGAGAGGAAAGCTGTCGGATTGATGTGTCAATATGGAATTTAAGGACCGCTAGAACACGGCTCTGGGGATTAGAAATTCTATACACTCATCATGAGAAACCTGAAGGAATAGTATTGTTACCCTATCAGGCTGCTATCTTAGAGCCTTTGAGCCCCCATGCAAGACTTGGGGCCTAAGGCTGCTGGGTTCTTGTTCAGGGATGATTTAACTTCAGTTACCATAACAAAAAACCATACTATTTACTATAGATACTATAGATCCCTATTCCCTAAGCTTCCTGGACCCTTGTAGTGAGATCCCAAACCCTACCCCCCAAAGCCGAAACCCTCCCCCAGAAGGCCCAAGACCCTCTTAGGAGCCTTAAGGTATGGTATTTTCAGTTAAACCCCTTTCTCGAACCCAGGCTAGAAGCGGCTTCTGCTCAAAAGCCGAGGACCAGGATCCGGGTTCTTCAGGGTTCAGGGCCTACAGTAACCCTAAACCCTAAACAGGATTTGGGGGTTCAGGGTTTAGGACTTAAAGTTTAGGGCTCATCATATTTTTGGTTGAAGCTTCAGGCTACAGGTTTTGGAAATATGCTTTCTACAATATAACATAATTAGTTTAATATAATGCAGTATAGTTTCTTTTAACTTAATATGATATCATATGATATAATACATGTAATACAACAAACCAGCGCCTTCTTGGCCCTAAATGCCTTCTCGCTGCCTTTTCTGTATCTCTGGAACCCCTGAACCCATCGGTGTTATCAATACGGTTTAGGGTTTAGGGTCCAGTATCCTCGGGGAAATTCGGGGAACTACAGATTAACCGTTGGGGTTGTAGAAGGATTGTAGTACGCCCAAGTGGCTAAGGGTTGCCGACTCTACTGCTAAGTAAAGCCCTACTTATAAAGACTAAAGCCCAGGCAATAGATCCGAAACCCTTAACCCAAGGCGCCCAACACAAAAGAAGCCCTGCACAACAAGCCCATCGTATTAAATAGCATGTAGTGTGTTGTAGTATATTGCAGTACATTGTGGTATGGTGTAGTATATTATGGTCTTGTTGTGCTGTTCACCGAATCTTCCGGCCAGCTGCCCAGCGCCGAGCCCATCCTCGCAGTGCCCGGGCCGCGCGCGCAGCCGCAGCGGATCGGGCTGTTTGGATCTGCAAGTGTTGGGTTTATAGGGTTCAGGAATTTTTAGGTTTAGGGTTTTTGTGGTCTGGGTTTGGGAACTCTTGCGGCTTTTTAGGTTTAGTGTACAGGAGTTCAGGGTCTGGGGTTGTAGGTTCCACGGGTATATTATAAGGGTCGCTAGGCTTTTTATTGTTTCGGGGCTTTTGGGGCTTTTTGTTCTGGGGATGTCCGGCTTAATGGTTCAGGGTTTAGGGCTGTGCAGGTTTTAGGGATTGGGGGTCAGAGTTCATGGTGTCGACGACTTAAGTCTGAACCCCAAATCCTAAGACACAAGCTGCGACTGCCAGGTCTGGCAGTGCTATCATAGTTTGGCGTGGGAAGGATTCTATAGGGTTTTCACAAAAACTTAGACCTTGTAAAATGGAATCATATTTGTACTGTCTTAGGGTTAGGTTTGAGGATTGTATAGGGTTTTATCTTACACCTACTACCAAGAATCATGGCTGTTTCTAGTTTAGGGCTAAAGACTGTATGGCTGGGGTTGTACTTTCCTGGCGCCATGTATGAGTGGAGTCTTCAGGGGTATTGACAAGTTTGGGTTTTGGGGTGCTCTCTCTGTCTCTCTCTCTCTCTCTCCCTCTATCTATGTCTCTCTTTTAACCTTGCTTGATGTCTTTCAGCCTTCGCCGGGGCTGTGAGATTTTGGGAGAAGCAATCTGCACAGCATGCAGGACTACATCCGTACTCGTACAGGTAGTCAAATCCATGCCAGGCTCTACCAAATCGTGGGTACTACTATTGCGACTCGCGACGGTCGCGTGCTATGAAGGATGAATGGTAGCGCTGGTCGTGAAAGAAGCGCTGTTCACTTGTCAGGTCCGGTTAAGCAAGTCAGGGTGCGAAAATGGCTCGCGGCGAGAGCCTGGCAGTGAAAGAAACAAAAAGCCCTGACAGAAGTTGGGGGGTCAGCCAGGCCTCAGCATCGGCATCTTCGCTTCTTGCGAAGAGCAGACCTGGCGAAAGCGAGCTGTAGGGTCTGGTTGAAGTGCTGGGGACGAATCCTAAAGCTTCTCTGGAAGGATGCTTAGGATTTTAGCCTTTAGCCCCAAAATCGCGAAGGTGGGCAAGATGGCTTTGCTGCAGTGCTGCAGGCAATGCTATGAAGATTAGAACTCACTGCGTAAATCAATTCTGCTGGGACTGAGGTGGCTTGTGGATCTACAAACGCTGGCCTTGCCAGTGTAGCTGCTTGCTATGCCGCCCACATGCCAGGGTCAACCTAGTGGCCTCAAAGATGCGACAACCCTTGGCTTGTAGACGGCGTGGCAGCCCCCGGCAACCACCAAACGTGAATCTGCAGACCCAATGTTGTTGTTCTCTCTCTCTCTCTCTCGCGCTCCCTCTCTCACAGATGAAGATATATATATATATATATATATATATCAT
This sequence comes from Symbiodinium sp. clade A Y106, assembly GCA_003297005.1. Taxonomy (NCBI): domain Eukaryota; class Dinophyceae; order Suessiales; family Symbiodiniaceae; genus Symbiodinium; species Symbiodinium sp. clade A. The sequence goes on from BGNK01000444.1 coordinate 79,916, forward strand.
AGATACTTAGATATACCTTCTTACACAAATTATTTAAGTTGTGCTTTTTTATGTGGCTGAAATGCACGCAGTCATGCACAAAACAAGGCGGGCATCGGCCCTGTTGAATAGTAGCACGATCCTGCCCAAGAACCTACTCAGCCATGCACCCTTCAACTTAACAGAAACGCTAAAAACCAAGTCTTAAACTCCAAACCCAAAACCCCTAAACCCTATAAATCCTGAACCCAAACTAGCAGAATAGACAACTCGACAGCTCCCTGAGCCGAGGCCGGACTGCCACCCGACGCCCAGCACCGCGAAGCCGGAAAGCCCCAAGCTCCCAGACTCCGAAGGTACCCTGAAGGCGAAATCGCATGAGCTGAACCCTATAGCCCTATATATATATATATATATGTGTGTGTGTCTCCCTCTCTCTATCTCTCGCTACATATATATATATATATGTACACATACGTAAATGTGCATATGCGGATAGGTGGATATGTGTATAGGCATAGGTGTATATGCACATGTATATGTATATATTTCATTTATAATGTATTGGTTTATGTACAGATTTGTATTCGACAACGCTGGATAGACCCTACAGCAAGTAAGCTCTCAACCCTTCAAGCAGCGGGAGTGACAGCGGAGGCTTCGCCACGCAGCGGCCGCCACAACAGCATCTGCGTGCGTCAGCCATGGGGTGACCTTCGTGGCTTCAGAGGCATATGAACTCTCAGGTTTATAGGGGTATAGTATAGTGTTTCCCTAGAGTCTTGCTCTCTTGGCTCTAAGAGCAGCTCACTTGGTGGCTCAGAGCAGATGCTGTTAGTTGCGAACATCTGCACCCTAAGCCCACCTGAAAGGAAGCTGTGGTATGCGTGTGCGGCCTCGTGACAGGGCTTGCACCGGCTGATTCTGAATTCATTGGAGTTGCGAGTAACGCAAACACACATATTAGGACATTACAGTCATTTAGAATTTGCAATTGCTTGAATTCAATGCGTAAGTCTTTCCTGAGGCGTCAGGCCTTTCTTGGAATATGGACCCGAATGTGGGCTCTAATTTCCAAAGCCCCGCAAATTGTGACCCTTGGCTACTTTGCTGCCTGATCGGACGATAACCGCTTGCTTAGCAAAGCTTGAAGTCGATTGCAAGCCCTCCCACAAACCCTTCCTTGTCTTTATCCACCCAAAGCCTACCGGGCCTACCTCTTTAGGGTTCTTTATGATGATTTCCTTTTCAAGTTCTTCAACAAGGTAGGCCGGTAGGCGATTTGGGGCTAAGCTTGGCCCCGAGCCTGGGATCCCGGCCTAAAACCTCCCAACCCTAACCCAGACCCCCGGGAGGATCTGAAAAGTAGATCCCGAATTACACCCCGAACCCTGGATTGGGTCCCCTCCCCACAACACACGAAGTTCCCGACTCTAAACACCACAAGACCAAATATGACACCCCATGTAATCCGCTTGAAAACATGGAACGCCGAAAAGAGCCAAGTACCAAGCTACCTGCCCACCTACAAACCTACAGGGTTTAGGGTATATGGCCCGAAATCCTAAACCCCAAACCTACAGGGTTTAGGGTATATGGCCCGAAATCCTAAACCCCAAACCTACAGGGGGTTTAGGGTATATGGCCCGAAATCCTACACCCCAAACCTACAGGGTTTAGGGTATATGGCCCGAAATCCTAAACCCCAAACCTACAGGGTTTAGGGTATATGGCCCGAAATCCTAAAGCCCAAACCTACAGGGTTTAGGGTATATGGCCCGGAATGCTAAACCCCAAACCTACAGGGTTTAGGGTATATGGCCCGAAATCCTAAAGCCCAAACCTACAGGGTTTAGGGTATATGGCCCGAAATCCTAAAGCCCAAACCTACAGGGTTTAGGGTATATGGCCCGAAATCCTAAACCCCAAACCTACAGGGTTTAGGGTATATGGCCCGAAATCCTAAACCCCAAACCTACAGGGTTTAGGGTATATAGCCCGAAATCCTACACCCCAAACCTACAGTGTTTAGGGTATATAGCCCGAAATCCTACACCCCAAACCTACAGGGTTTAGGGTATATAGCCCGAAATCCTAAAGCCCAAACCTACAGGGTTTAGGGTATATGGCCCGAAATCCTAAACCCCAAACCTACAGGGTTTAGGGTATATGGCCCGAAATCCTACACCCCAAACCTACAGGGTTTAGGGTATATGGCCCGAAATCCTAAACCCCAAACCTACAGGGTTTAGGGTATATAGCCCGAAAGCCTAAAGCCCAAACCTACAGGGTTTAGGGTATATAGCCCGAAATCCTAAAGCCCAAACCTACAGGGTTTAGGGTATATGGCCCGGAATCCTAAACCCCAAACCTACAGGGTTTAGGGTATATAGCCCGAAATCCTAAAGCCCAAACCTACAGGGTTTAGGGTATATAGCCCGAAATCCTAAACCCCAAACCTAGTCCCAAATCCCATATAAGCCCGAAATCCTAAAGCCCAAACCTACAGGGTTTAGGGTATATAGCCCGAAATCCTAAACCCCAAACCTACAGGGTTTAGGGTATATGGCCCGAAATCCTAAACCCCAAACCTACAGGGTTTAGGGTATATAGCCCGAAATCCTAAACCCCAAACCTACAGGGTTTAGGGTATATAGCCCGAAATCCTAAAGCCCAAACCTACAGGGTTTAGGGTATATAGCCCGAAATCCTAAACCCCAAACCTACAGGGGTTAGGGTATATAGCCCGAAATCCTACACCCCAAACCTACAGGGTTTAGGGTATATAGCCCGAAATCCTAAAGCCCAAACCTACAGGGTTTAGGGTATATAGCCCGAAATCCTAAACCCCAAACCTAGTCCCAAATCCCATATAAGCCCGAAATCCTAAAGCCCAAACCTACAGGGTTTAGGGTATATAGCCCGAAATCCTAAACCCCAAACCTACAGGGTTTAGGGTATATGGCCCGAAATCCTACACCCCAAACCTACAGGGTTTAGGGTATATGGCCCGAAATCCTAAACCTCAAACCTACAGGGTTTAGGGTATATAGCCCGAAATCCTAAAGCCCAAACCTACAGGGTTTAGGGTATATGGCCCGAAATCCTAAACCCCAAACCTACAGGGTTTAGGGTATATAGCCCGAAATCCTAAACCCCAAACCTACAGGGTTTAGGGTATATGGCCCGGAATCCTAAACCCCAAACCTACAGGGTTTAGGGTATATAGCCCGAAATCCTGAAGCCCAAACCTACAAGGTTTAGGGTATATGGCCCGAAATCCTAAAGCCCAAACCTACCTGCTCATCCAGGTGCGGCACATACGCTGATGCCTCCGCCGAGCAGAAATCGGCTGCAAGCCAGAGCCTCGGTTGCCGGATCAGGGCTTCCCTTGGCTTACCCTAAGGCTCCATAGTAGTTCCTTTTTGGGGTTCATATATAGAATCCTACAAGGTAATCCCAAAAAGGAACTACTATGGAGCCTCTGGGTATACGTTTAGGGATGGGGGTTTAGGGTTCATAATGGTTTTATGGGTTTAGGGTTTAAGGTTTAGGAAATCAGGGCTTTTAGGACTTACCTGGACCCCAAGAAATCTACCTTTCTAGGGCTCCTTCATATGATTTCCCAAATACTTAAAAGGTAGCTATAGGTTATTCGGGGGGTAAGCTATAGTTTGATTGTTTGTTTAGGGCGCCTCTTCGATCAGCAGAAACGATAGGTTTCAGAGTTTAGGGTTTAGGCGGCAAAGCGTTGCTTAAGGCTTAGAGTTTAAGGCTGCGTAGTTCGTGGTGCCGGGGAAAACTATGACCACACGAACCCAAGTGCAGTAAGTACGTTTTGCCGCTCACCCCAAACCCTCAACCGTAACCCAAACGCTACTTGGGGCCACAAGTCGGCACAAGGACCCTTTAGGGCAGGGTCGAGAGCTGGAGATTTTTGGTTTAGGGTTTTGGGTCTTCAGACGTCTGGGTATAGGAACACCTTGAGCCCAACGACGGTTCGAGTATGTACATGTAAGATACTTGGACTCAGGGACGAGGCAGCAATCGTAGGACGCCTTTCAGATAGCTTTGGAGCACGTACACCGCTTTAGAACTGTAACAAGAAGCTCCAAATGGGGCCCCAAGGCAAAGCAGCTGTCTATGCAATCTGGTTCTATTTCAGAAACACAAGTTTAGTACACAAATGCCCGAATCTGTAGCTACAAATCTGAAAGCAAGCCCTAAACGCCTTAAGCCTTACCTTAACCGCAAAATATCTCGTACAGACATGCATAAACCCTAAACCCTATATACCGTGGCAGAAGGAAATCATAGTGCCATAGTAGGGGACCCGGAAACTATGAGACCAAAACAGATACTGCATATCTCACAGGAGCCGGCCCCTGGACCCTAAACCCGAAACCTTCTTGGGTTGATGGTGTCTGGGGTTCGGGGTTTACCTGGGCTCTAGAGAACCCTACCTGTTTAAGGAGTTACCCTAAGGGTCCAAAGGACCCAAGAATTAGGTACTTAGGTTTAGGATAGTAGTTATGTAGCTCAATATTTAGGAGAGTATATGATTATTTGGTACTTGGACCCTTAGGGTTATATAAGGAAGTCACAATATGAACCCCTGAAAAGTACATTATTTGGGGTTTCGGGTTTAGGGTTCAGGGCTGTAAACCAATACAATACTATAAGGTTATAAGCAGCTTAACAAGGCTTACAAGTAACTACAAGAACTCTTATCTTACTTGTGTTGCTAAGTCCCAAGATCCGTGAGTCTAGAATCCTTAATATTCAAATTTCTGGTTCGTACTGACCTTCTGCGATTACCCACAATTTCAAGAGGTGTTTAAGCTAGCCCTAACACCTTGATATTCCCTAAACCCTAAACCCTAACGCGCTGAAGCCCTAACCAAGCACGAACACCTTGAGCCTAAGCCCCTAACAAACGGAGCCTAAAACCTAAAGCCCCTACAGTAGAGGCCCAAAAGTTGGAAACCCAATAGCCTCAATCCTTAAGAGTAAAGTATAGGGAATCCCAGCACTATTTGGCCTTAATCCGGTTTCCAACTTTATGGAGTTTAGTGTNTACAGTAGAGGCCCAAAAGTTGGAAACCCAATAGCCTCAATCCTTAAGAGTAAAGTATAGGGAATCCCAGCACTATTTGGCCTTAATCCGGTTTCCAACTTTATGGAGTTTAGTGTAAACCCTAAACCCTGAGAGCCTGCATACATCCAAAACCCTGAGCCTAAAACCCTAAACACAAAACCCACCTGGGGTAACCAAGAATGGTACATGTACCCTAAATCCCGAAGCCCCTAAATTACTAGACCCTAAACCCTTAAACCCCAAACCTAAACCCCTAAGCCCCTAAGCCCCTAAACCCCTAAACCCCTAAACCCTAAACCCTAAACCCTAAACAGCCTGAAGCGCCACCCAAGCCACGCCGCCCGGAGGGCCTCAGAGTGGCGTATCGAGCTGGAATCTGCCGGTGTGCTGAAGCTCTCCAGTAGTGCCTGGTTTAGGGTTTAGGGTTTAGGGTTTAGGGTTCAGGGATGTAAGGTTTAGCTTTTGGGGTTTTGGGTTGCCGATTTTACAGGATTCTGAGGGTTTGGGCAGTGCCTGGCTCATTCTCCAGATTTTTTTGGATTATCTGAATTTAAAAGGCATATTCTCCAGGTTGCTATGGGATTATGAAGGCTTGAAAGCTTCCGCAGGCATGGTAGTGGCTCTTGGTGCTGTGAGACTTGCCGGTTACGAACTGCTACTGCTACTGCTACTGCGATTGCTACTGCTGCTGCTGCTGCTACTACTACTACTACTACCACCCCTACTCCTACTCTTACTACCTACTGCTACGACTACGACTATGGCGACGACTACTGCTGCTACCGCAGCCGCTACTGCTACTGCTGATTGTTGATTGATATTGAGGTCAATCTCTTTAATCTGTCCATTCCTGAACTTGTCCAGTATTGCAGCACATTGTAGTCATGATTAGTCATGTATGATACATGAAAACACGCAAACACACACTGGATCAGGGCTGCGGGCCTACAAAGTGTAAACCCGATGCATGCTCGACAGCCCAACCTGTTTTTCCATGCTCCTCCTGAGAAGGCAGATCAGCTAAGCTTCTGTGCTTGAGAACGCCTGCTGCTGTCGTTGCTTCATTTTCCCAGTCATGATCAGAATGGAGCTTCAAGCGCAGGCCTACGCCGGGATTCCTCCGGCTGTCGCCGAGTGGTGACACCAAACGCAGCGAGCAACGCGGCGGATCTGTGGGTATTGTGCGCTTGCTTTGTACAAGGACACAGCGGTTCCTGTTAAGCCGTGAACGGTTCAGTCCTGATCGGTGCATAGGCTGCGGGCCTTAAGGGTTCAGGGTTCGTTGCCCTGCTCTCGGAACCTCGGTGTCAAACCTTGTCCACCATGCATGCATTTCTTGGAGCTGTACATGACATATATGTATCGTCCAGGCGACGACACGGCATGGAACTGCCTCCTGCACATGGTTCGTCAGAGTGATTGGCGTCCTTGCAGCGAAAAATCAACGTGACACGAGGCATTCCAAGCCTCCTGTACAGTTTGTTGGCAAATTGAGACTGTGCAATATTAGGTCAGTTCCCAAAGAGATCCTCATATGCCCATTATACCATCCCGTAAACCGCAGAATTATTGAATAATAGCAACGCAAACTTTTTGACCTCCCGGGCTTCTGTACAGATCCGACTGGTTGAAACTGGAAGTTTCTTTAAATACTCACTGACTCACAGACTTCTAAATCTTTAGCCACAAGAAGTAAAACCCCTCAAACCTCCTTCAGCAGAAGGGCGGCGCAAGATCTTTGTAGCCCAGCTCCAGCGCAACCAACTAGCCTTGGTCCCTCTTACGGGAAAGAAAGAAAAAGGGCTCCTTTTCATTCGCTTCCTCGCAATATGCAATATGCAGAAGCCCAAGCCGGAACAACATTAAAAAGTTGTCAAAAGAATGACCAAGTAGCTTGGTAGCTGAGGTTGGAAGGAGGAGCAAATCGCAAAACCACAGCCTGCCCCAGAGCACCTACTGCTTGGAACGTTGGCCTTGCGGAGCCTTGGCTGACTTCTGAACCCCTCCTAAAATTTAAACTTTTAGCCGCCTCATTCTAGTTAATATAGAGACCCAAAAGTTAAAGTCCTAAGAGCCAACCAGAAGAACACCAAGCAACCTTGCGGTCAATTAAAATAGAGACGGTTCCCGTACAGAGTTTCTAAAAGGGCTGCCGGCTACTATAGTTTTAAATGATACCATGCTATAATTAATGGTGTTGATATGGCTTTGGGGGTGCTTTATATTATAGTTTCTGTGGGTATAAAGGTATCCTACGGAACATGTTTGGTAATTCTTCTGACCCCGCGTTGGGCTGTAGGATGAGGGTGCGAAGGTTTTAGGTTAGAGAGCTTTAGGGGGTACAGGGCGTCAGTGCTACGATTTTTATGTGCTTTAGGGTTTTTCTCTGCCAGGTTTGGGTTTAGGGTTAAGGGCTGTTTGGCCTGGCTTGGGGTTATTGGGGTGGTGTAGGGAGTCGGGCTCACCCACAAGACTTGTTCCACTCATTCCCAGCTCTACCGGTAATGAGAACTACTGCAGCACATTGACATGATTACAATGACTAAATGACCCAATCAAAACAACTGCATCCCGGTGGCAGCAGCTGTGCTTAGTAGTACCCCATAAACATCTGCGGTGCACGGATCTTCTTGGTGGGTCGGGGGAAAGGCTTGCGAACGCCATGCTTGAAAACGACCGGCTTGTACTGATCTGGGACTTGCTTGTGCATGACCGGGCTGTTCCTGGAACGGATCGGCGCGTTCAGGCATCTTGGTGTACAGCTGCTCAGCGTTTTCGGGCTCAAAGCTTACAGACTTCAGTGTACACAGGGCTTAGGAGAAGGCTATTTCTGCTAAGCAGCCACTCTAGGGAAACTAGAGCCGTGTGTACCGAAAAGCTAACACTCTGCAAATACATTATGTGGCGCTTCGTCAATTCTGAACAGGCCCTTTTCTGGGCGGAAAGCACTGTACCAAACTTCAGTCAAACGAACATCTTATAACGGATCAGCGGTCGGCTGGCTGGAAAGTTGCAGGTAACAGAAAGGTATGTAAGAGCAAATCTAAGATGAATCTAGGTGGGGCTTTTAAAGCTTTTGAAAAACCTTAGTAAATAAGATCCTCTTAAGCCCAATAAAAGGGAAATATAAAATGTCCCAAAGCCCTACCTAGAAATGGGTGAGAAACCTAAACCCGGAGCCGGAATCCCCATCTAAACCCGGAGCACGAATCCCCACCCACTTACCTATCTACAATACTATCCGATATCCCCTAAGCCTATCAGCCCTTCACTTAAGCCCCAAATCCTGAAACTTAAGGCCCCAATCTCAAACCCTGAAGGCTGAAGCTGAACCCGACTTTAGCCCTCGGTATCGTTAGGGTTTATAAACGGTTTAGGGTTTAGGGTGGGTTCAGGGTTCAGGAATTTTCTTGTCCATCTTGGCCTGTTTACACCTGAACAGTCAGAAGAGGCCCGTCTGACGGGGCTTCAACATCAAAACTGTTGATTGTAACGCATCCCCAGCCCAGGCACCGACGGCCCGTTTGGCCGCAAACACCAAACACCGACTGACCTCCCAAAATCCCCAACAGCGCGGTCCTGTATCGTTCAACGTGTGCCTGGAGTCCTTGATGAGGGCCGCTCCAGCAGACCTGGGCACCAGGACAAAACAGGCGTATAGGGTCGAATGAAGCAGCCAGACTGCGTCGTGCTTTGGCTGGTTCCCTCTGTCATGTTCAAAAATGTGTCCTATATATATATATATGTATGTATATGTGTGTGTATGCATATATACTTATCCATCTGCTTGATTCAAAAAACGAATGAGATGCATTCACATTCTATGTGTATATCTGCATCTGTATATATATATATATATCTATGTATGTAAAGCATCGAGGTCAGTCGTAAGCCTCGCCTGGCAGACCTTCACTGTCGGCAGAGACCAGTCGGAGAATCCGTGGAAGGTCTTCCAGAGGGCATCCTTGTGTCGAGCTGTGTGGGGTCTGTAGGGCTCCTTTACGGGCTACTAGAATTACTACCAGACTTGTTCTACAAGGTATAGTAGCTGAAGTACGATGTATATTGGACTAAATCTTCGATGACTGTATGCAGGGCTCCTTAGGAATATTTTGAAAACTGGAAATCCTGCATTGTGTATCTCGGGTCATCAAACCCTGCGTCATGTTTATCCCGGGTCGCTCTTATAGCTTTTGCTCCTGTAATGCACTAAGACTGAAAAGATGTTCAATGACCACCTAGTGTAGGGTGGAAGTTGGGGCGGAGCCTGAAAGCGCAGGGGCCGAAGGTGCATTGCTTGCATCGGTCCAGGGCAACTGGTGCTGAGAGAGTGAGGAGGTGAAAAACACACAGATGTGGAGATAAAGATAAATAGAGCGCGAGTGAGCGCGAGAGCACAGGGCAAAGTTGCAATGGAGAACGAGAGAGAGAGAGAGAGAGAGACAGACAGAGAGACAGATACAGATGGAAGCACGCCGAGGTTCCACAGCATCACTTGTCTCTAGGTTGACGAAGGCGTAGCCCAGGTTGGCGTCACGATTGAAGTCGAACGGGAGGTAGACAAAATTGTACGATCCTTCGGCTTCGGGAGATTGCGCGAAGGGTGATCACGGAAGAAATGCACTCAAGGATAACTGCGACTTGGTATACATTTCGAACTCAGAACTAGGTGGCCCTTAGGGTCCATGTGAGGCCGTGAGGGGGCGTTGTCGGAGCAAGTCCATGCTCGGGGTTTCGGGATCTAGGAGCATCACTTGTCGGAGGATTAGATGCTTCTGCAAGCAGCACCTCAATTCTCGACCTCCGGGGACCGTGAAGCTGTAAAGATGGAGCAAATCATGCCCTGTTTCGACCCATCGTCCCAACCACACCAGCAAGTGGAGTTTGTATTGCATACGAATAGATTTTCATGTATCAGACTAGATAATATGGCGCACTGTCATGAACTATACACATCAGATCCCTGCATGCCAAACCGCACCAGCTCATCCTGTCCTGCACAGCCATGGTCATCAAGCAGTTCGAGCACCATGTCTCGGGAGTAGTTATTGGGGATGTTGCGCAGCATCACCTCGCGACGATTTAGGGTTGAGGGTTTAGGGCCGTTTAGGGATGGAGATTCCAGTGATCTGTGAGCGAGGTCTCAGGGATTCGGATTGGTTGGATCGAAAGCACGGAGGCAATTGGAGCCTAGCGGACCGAGAACCTGCCTCAAGACGTGTGAGCTTTGATTTGGGCCTAAGCAGTGCAAGAACATGACGAATCTAGAAGCTCAGAAGAAGTCTGTGTCAAGACCCCAGACCTATCCCCAACAATCCCAAGGCGCTGTGGTCTTTCCATCCGTTCCCCCACGTCGCCACGGTGGCCGCGTCGCTGTAGAATCCGCTGGCATGCTCGCCACTGCAACCTTGCTGGGTCTGCTCAAAGATTCCACAGCAGTTCCTTGCTGCCTTATGTTGTGGCCCTAGCCCGACCGAGGTCGTCATCTAACGTCAGGTATGGCAGCCCTATTGTAGTTCGGTGACTCGGTGACGCACACAGCAAGATGATCATTGGCACTGCCCGGCCAAGCAGCAAGTCAGAACAGCCGCACGAGCAGTCGTGGAATTTATGTCGAGTTCGCAAATGTGTGCCCAAGCTTTAGCTAGCAGCAAGCAGCTAGCATGTGAAGAACGAATTTAGTCGAGCAGATGCATATACGCATGCTGCTCGCTCTCGCTCGCTCTCTCTCTCTCTCTCTCTCCCTCCCTCCCTCCCTCCATCCCTCGCTCTCACTCTCTCTCTCTCTCGCTCTCTCTCTCTCTCTCTCTCTATCTCTCTAATATTTCTCTCTATATTTATCTTTTTCTCTTCCTCCACTTTATCTGCTACTCTCTCTCTCTCTATGAATATACATGTACACATATATGTACACACAGACAGTGTTTTTCGAGGAGTGTATTCGCAACTGCACTCAATCAGTACAATCCAACAAAGCAGTACTTGTAGCAATTAGAGTTCTAGCAACCAACTGATGCAACTTGTCCATGCACACTGATGATATCAGTTAAACGGACCAGAAAGCGCAAGCTACAACACATGATGTAACTTAATGCAGGAACATAGATGTGTATATATATATATATATATATATATATATATGTCTCATTGATAATGATTCATGTGTTTCTTTATGACAAGTAAGTCCATCCTAAAAACCACTTGACCAAAGTTGACTGCAGCAGAGTACAGAAAAAAAAAACACGCACATACTCAAACATGAACACAGACATACATGCATGTCCTGGGACCCAGTTCTGGGAACGTGTACCACAGGTGTTTGGAAGGCTGCAAAACCGAATGTCGGATGCTGGGGCACGAGGTACAGCTGTGCGTGTCCTTGTTGCACCGCCCGCCATTCCCAGCCCCATCAAACCGAAAACTTCAATCCACAAGCTGCTATGCCTCAAACCCCGTAAGCCTCGAATCAAGAAGCTAGGCATGTTAGTCTACTGTACCTGGCCTCCTATGTGTTGTGCGCAACGGTTCCATCAAAGATCCTCAGCGGGCTCTGTATATGTATGAGCGTACGTACGTATGTGTGTGTATGTATGTGTGTATGTATGTGTGCATGTATGTATGTATGTACGTAGGTGGCGTAAATGTGCACTAGCAATGAAAATACGTACATACATACGCACATACATACATACCTACATACATACATACATACATACATAAATACAAAAACATACATGCATGAGTATATGTGTATATCTAATAATTGTTTCGTTGTGTTCACATGTAGCATTTGCACGATGTGTGTATGTTTGTATGTATGTATGTATGTATGTAAGTATGTACATATGTATGTATGTATGTATGTACGTATGTATGTATGTATCTATGTAGTTATGCACGTGCGTGTGCGTGTATGCGTGTATGTATATATATATATATATATATATATATACATTCGTATGCCCATATGTATATATGTATGTATGTATGTACATGTACATGTAAGTGCCTATGTGTATGTCTATGTATATGTAGTACATGCTTTGGCACGCAATGTGTGGCCACCTCAGCGTCAGCCGCCGGCACATCTGCCTCGTCGGCTTGACTGCTAAGCTTTCCGGGCTCGTAGGCATCCAGCTCGTCGAAGACCCCTGCGCGGACATTGGTTTGGGGTGCGGGGTCAGCGTTCAGTGTGTCTAATGCGGGGTTTGGTATCTTGGGTCGGGGTTCCGAGAGTGCACTGGCACTTGCAAAAAAAGCTCAGCAAGGGAGTGTGGTCAACTGTGAGCCTCAGGATTCTTGCTCCGAGTTCGGGATGTCTCTGAATTGGCTTAGATAGGCTCACTCGTCCAAACCATGAACCCCTCGCCTGCTGCGACCGAGTCGGTCTTGAACCGGCGTAGGGATCGAAAGCGGCCACGGAGACTGCCCTCCTCCACGTGCAAGAACCTCAACGGTTCAGGGTTCCGGGTTTAGGGCTTTAGGGTATATCTTAGGGTTCAGGGAATGAGCTCGAGTCAACGCTTCATGGGATCAATAATGAAGCCTCGGGCTGGTAGGATTGATAAATTTACTTCGAGAACAGCTATTAACACGAATAATTATGTAAAATCAGGATGACTTCAACAAGCCCTGCTTCCTCGCTTCCGCAAACACCCAGATACAGCTGCTTCAAGGAAATCTCGATCCTTCCTAGACTCCTATCAACAACGCTCCATGAAAGTAGGGTCTACAAAGAATGAGAGACCTCTATTGGACTTTGACGTACCCAGGGCCGCATCAATGCAGACGATGACATGATAATGGTTACTTTAAGGGAAAGGTCCGAAAGAAAGTGCTCAAGTATGATACTCCAGACCCAAGTCTATCGAGGGCCCTGGATCAGCCCTATGCAGCATCAAATTGAAGCCAAAGTTGCGCATATCTTAGGCCCTGAATTTCCAAACTCTCTTTTATCCCGACCGACAGACGAATCAGGGCTTTTAGATGGTGTAGTGTTGAAGATCACAGACAAAGGCGTTTACAGCATCCAACCCCCGGAATAAGCATCATTGAGGTAGCGGGGGGGTGTTTAGTTGCCGGTGTGTAGTATCTCCAGCTTTAAAGGACGTCAGCCTCCGCAAAGAACTGCCACCGGTGTGTAGTATGTGTTAGAAGAAGAGTCTGACGATGCAGTCCATTCAGCGAAGGCGCGTTCCACGCACCACGACTTTCACCACCTGTGGCTCGGGGGCCCATCGACATGCCCCAATTTCGAGAGGCCGAGGCCCTTCGGGTGAGGTCGGAACATTCAAGCTTTACCCTTCTGGAACCATAGTAAGAAAGTATATACTTTCAATATTCTCTTGGGTTTTATATGAACAAAAATGAAAATAATTTCCAAGGAGACTATTTAAGAACTGGAGCTAGAGCAGTCAGTCTCAAAAGCCGGCCCCCGACTCGACAACTCTGGGAAGTGGGAGTCTTAAACCCACACCGAAACGGATCTTAATGCCAAGCAAGCTCACGCAAGGGTTGCCGAGGAAGAGGCTCCCTCAGATGGTGGACGGGAAGGAAGCCCTCTGGCAGCAGTACCCTGCGTGCCGTCCCATCCATCCATCCATCTTTCAGGTCTTGAGATTTTGTTGTTCCAACCCAAATGCAAAAATCCCAAATCAAGCCCAAAACCACAAAACCCTTGAGCCACAACGCTGAACAACATAGAAACTCTAAAGCCCCGAAACCTGAAAAACCTGAATCCCGAAACCCCTGCCGCGACAAAACTAAACATCCAAAGCCATCACAGCATTAAACACTCTAAATCCCCAAGCCCAAACCCTAACTCCTAAACCCTCTCCGCCAAACTCCTAAGACCTTACATCCTAAACTCCTAAGACCTCTACCCTTTCCCCCGTACCCTAAGCCGTAAAGGGCCTCAGAGATCTCAGGTCCACCATTGGGCGTGGAAGTGCGAGAGGAGTCCCCCAAGAAGGGTTTAGGGCTTATAGGGCTTAAGGGGTTTAGGGTGTCTAAAAGTCTCTGTTTGTTTTATGTAGCCCCATTTCGCCTAACACCAACTATTACATACTAGAGTCATATTCTATAGCACACTGCGATATACGATCCTGTACTGTATACTATGCAACAAAAGCCAGCCTGCATATTCCGTCGAGTCCGTAGATCTCTGGCCGTGAGGCCCCAAAGCTCGAAACCGGAAACCACGCAATTTTTAAATACCAGATGGAGAACTCTACCCATAGGCCCCAAAGTAGTTCCTTTTGGGGATTAGCTTATAATAGACTTCTAAATATGAACCCGAACCCCAAAAAGGAACTACTTTGGGGTCTCTGGGTAAACCTAAAGGCATAGTCCAGATTTAGGGTTTTACCTATAGTCTCCATTGTAGTTCCTTTTTTTGGTTTAACCATTATTATAGTTAGGATCCTATAAGGTAACCCAAAATAGGAACTACAATGGAGACTATAGGTAGGGCTTTCAGGTTTTAGGGTGCAGGTTTTGAGGCTTTGGAGACCCTCAGACCTACACCTCTCAAGTCTACGCATCATTTTGGGCTGTCCTCGACGAGGGGTGGCGCGCCGCACTCGGAAGCTGAAGTGCCTCGGGTTAAGGCTTCAGGATTGGGGCGGCAGAATGCCGAGCATACCCGGTTGTGTTCTGCTTCACCCAAATGCCGGCACATGTACTACCCAGAGAACCCAATACCCCTTAATTAAGGAATATACCTCAAACAATAGAGGCCTTAATATTATGATTTAAGGTATATTCCTTAATTGAGGGGTATTGGGTTCTCTGGCTACTTTACTTGTCTCCCAAGCATCGAGATGCTGACAATCAACAACGACCTCTCATCCCGAACCTCCGAGATTGCGTGAACCCCGAAGGGGTTCATGTAGGGTGATTCTGACTCTAAGGCGAAACTGTGTATATGCATATATTTATATATAGATGTATGTATATATATATGCATATACTATATTAATTCTATGAGTACATGGGCCCTATGGGTTGACCCTGGCTGCCTCGCAATCCGTTTGAAGCCAGTGTAAACAAACCCCTGAAGGCCTCACAAGTCATAAGCTAAAACCCTCAAAGATATCACCATCCCTATGCCCACATCCCAAAACCTAACCCAACCCCCCCCCCCCCAAAAAAAAAAAAAAAAAAAAAACAAACCCCACAAAAGGCCCTTCCAACCTTCCCCCCCCCCACGGCTGGGTTTGCAGAGAAGCGCACACCCCAGCGTCGCCATTTGCTGCGTCCTGCGGGTNAAAGCACAAAAAAATAAAAACAAAACCCCCCAAAAACACCCCCCCCCCTCCCCCCCCACCCAAAAAACACCCCCCCCCCCCCCCCCCCAAAAAAAAAAAAAAAAAATGACCGAAGCCCCAAACGAGCTGCTCTCAATCTCGTCCTCCTCGAGGCTTGGCTTGGCAGAGAAGCGCACGCTCATGGCTCGAATTTTGTCGTGCCAAGGAGGCCGGGAGAGCAGATCTAGGGGGCTTCTACTTCTTGCAGAAACCTTCTTGATCCAGAACTCCAGGCCAGGGTCGGGGTGTAGGATCCTAAGCTTTTGGGGTTTAGGATTGCTTTGGGGTACAGGAGTTTAAAGTTGGGGCTTTAGGGGGTTTAAGCTTCGGGGCTCAGGATTGTAAGCTTGGGGGTTTCGGATTTTAAGCTTTGGGGTTTAGTTTAGGGTTGAGGGGTTTGGGGTAGAACTCCACCCTGGCCATCAAAATAGCCCAAAAGCCTTAGATAGTATGGTCTTTGGCCCCAAAATCCTTAATATATGACCCTAGGGCCAGACAGGGCTGGCAGGGTGACAAGCAAAGCGATAATAGTTCATAGGCAGTGCTTTCTGGGTTCCGGGTTCTTCCATGTCGGCTTTGCAAATAATTTGACTGAATATATAAAATATATTCAAGATCAATTTTGGAAAAACCCGCCAACATGCATGTCCTTGTACCCTTCTGGCAACTGCCCGTGAAGAAGTATCCCTCAACACAGAACCTGTGCACCTGCTGCTCCCTGTGGGATCGGTGTGACCGTTTCAATCTGTGTACGCTGACGGAAAAAGTTCGGAAAGGTAGGGGGATGTGTAGAGTTGGAGGATTATTCATGTTTCGCTCCAAGTTTGCATGTAGTATTAACTTTGGCCTGGAAATTAGCAGACTGGAACTCGTTTGATGCGAAGTAGGTACATCGAGCCTTTGAAGCATTTAGGCGTGTACAGGCCGAGTATCTCTGTTGCTCAGGCGGCTTCTACGGTTTTCATCGATCCCCAGCACTGCCTCCGCAAAAGCCTCGTCGTTGCCAGTTTTGGCGGCACCCAAGCGGATCCTCGAAATACTACTATTTACTACGGTACTATATACTACTATAGTAATTATACTACAACTCTGAATCACTCTTAGAGTTCTGGAGTTCGGGATTTCAATCTAACCCAGCCCTAACCTGCTCATGCCAGTTCACTTAACTCTAAATTTTGGACTTTAAACCCCAAGTCCTAGGTCCTAGCGTCTAAGGATCTACTTGAACCAAGAGGTGCTGAAAAAGCCAAACATCTGCCTGCAATATTTTGGCCATGTTCCTGATCGGTTAAGGCGGACTGAACTCTGTAGGTAGACCCCCATCCTGCTCAAGCCTATTGGGATAGCATGACGCAATCTTTCCGAGGATGCACCTAAAAGTTCGGAGTTCAAACCTATATCTTTCGGCTTCGGGAAGTGCAGGACCCTGTCCAAAGCTCGTTCTAAACGTCCAGAGCCGGCGCAACACTAGAGTCCAAACAATAGGAAAATACACGCCTATCATGTGTTAAATGTAGAGGAAATAATCAAGCAATGGATGTTCCAGTCTAGACCATGCAATAGACACCGTACATGTACGCTTGAACATTCAGAAGCATGTGCAAATGCATCGCTACATCTACTTATATACTGTATACATACATATACATAAACACACACAGTACACACACACACCCACACACACCCACGCACGCACCCACACACACACACACGCACGCACGCACGCACGCACACACACACACACGTTCACGACATCAAGGGTCTACATAAGAACAGCCAGCCGTCTCTCTGCCCCTCTCTCCGCCAATCAGCCAGTCTGTCTGCTTGCCTGACTGCCTTGCCTGCCTGGGTGTCTGTCTGTCTGTCTGTCTGTCGGTCTGTCTGCCTGTCTGGGCAAACCCGAAACTGCTTGCGCGAGTAAGACAGATGCGCATAGACGAGCATGTCTTCCAACAAACATGTATGATGCATGTGTGATTGAATGATCCCTGTGCTGAGGCTGCGTCATTCACATCAGGATGCTGCCGTGTACAGCGAAAAAAGACGGAAACCCGATCCAGACATGAAACCGTAGAGATGGAGGCTCATACAGTAGACTTATTGGGACTCCCAAGTACCTGAGCCCTCTATCGAAGGGCAGAACGGTACACTCGGCATCGTTCTCTTCGTGGCTAGGCTTGCATCTCCGTGCACGTCTCGAGGTCAAATTTCCAAGAAACCCGAAGCCTCAGATCAATGAAACCCTGAACTTCATCTCCTATATACCCTGAACCTCTCTTCTTGTCCACGTGGCGCGACGTGCAGGGCCAAACGCGGAGGCGGCGTGACGGCCGTGACCAATGCAGTGACAAGCGGCTGCCAATCCTAGAGGATTTCTCGTTTTAGGTTTTCGGTTTAGTGTCTAAAGTTCAAACTATAGAGAGGTGCAGAATTGCAGAGCTTGAGTAAGGGAATCAATTAATTAGACTGAAGGGTGTAAAGGGCTTAAGAGCTTTCGGTTTACTGCACTCGCTATCATTATAACCCTGATTTCGTGGTAATGGTTGGCTTGGGAAAATTATTTATTTTGGGATTTAACCTGTCATTTATTTGTGTTTTCAATCTGTCACAGATCTGTGATCAGCCATGTCGGTGGTTTTTGAATCTGTGATTTATTTGTGTGTTTTTTTTCGTGATTTTTTTGTGATTTATCTGGTTGGGGCTGGGTTCCAATCTGTGTTTTTTTTGTGATTAATTTGTGTTTTGCTTGTCCGTGTTTCAAGGGGTGCCTGCGGGGTCTCGTCACGTAGTGCGCGGAGGAGCTGCGTGCAGTTAAGGTGCAGCCTGTGTGAGGCCCCGCAGAAAGTCAGGGG
>BGNK01000444.1:98195-203791 GCA_003297005.1 Symbiodinium sp. clade A Y106
ATTATTCACAGATGCTAAACCCTACCAGCCGGCAGGTGACAGATTTCTGACACATGTGGAAGACAAATTAAAGACAAATCTTTGACAGAATTAATTCCGGAACCTGCTCCCAGAGATTATACAAGTAATCAAGGTTATAACGCTATCAAAAGTCCCAACCTCCAATCAACCCTAAACCCTAAACCAAAATCAAATCTGCTAATCAAGACTTGAGACCGCCCTTTTTGTAGGTTCAGAGCTCGGAGCCCTATGCCAGCAATTAACTTCTACACCCAGCTCTGCTAGACTATGTCAAACGCTGCTAGGCGAAGATAAATCTGACCAAAGCTTGTTTGCAACAGTGGAGAACACCCGGTTTAGGGCGTAGGTTTGGGCCACCCGCGTCCATTTTAAACAACGTGCGTGAGTCATGCGATGAATTGCCCGCGCAGACTGCAGGGCAACGAGTCATGCGATGAATTGCCAGCTGAAGTCAACATCTCCAAGCTCCGAGGCAAGTGGTGCACGACTTGGTGGGGCCAAGATGCGTTACGACTGACAACCCCGCCCGCTGCCATTACAGACCCTTCCCTAAGACATCCTCGGCCGACTGGCTGCAAGGCCTGCATCTCGAATCGGCCAGCCAGGCATGTGTGTGTGCCACTCGCGCCTCTGCCGCATGAAACACGTCACGTCTCGCAGTTGGTCCAGGCTCTGTGCGAACAGGGCTGCTGTTAGGAGCCGCTCTGCGCGAGCCGCGCGCGAGCAGCTTTGGTGTCGGTGAATTGGCCTTAACATTTAGAATAGGGATTTGGGGCCCAATCTACTATAGTTATCATAAGGAACCCCCAAAATAGTGTTGGTAATTATGTAGCTGTAGGCCCCTATATTACTGTCTGCGGGCGTGCCAGCAGCACCTTGCACGAGCGTGAGATGGCCACGGCCAATATCCGGGCTGAGGTGCTCATGTTTGGAATTCCTCCACCTACCTTAGAGGCTCCATAGTAGTTCCTTTTTGGAACTACCTTATAGGATTCTGAATATGAACTCCATAGTAGTTCCTTTTTGGGATTACCTTATAGGATTCTGAATATGAACTCCATAGTAGTTCCTTTTTGGGATTACCTTATAGGACTCTGAATATGAACCCCCTAAAAGGAACTACTATGGAGCCTCTATAGGTACCTTGGGCCTAATATTTACCAATCCTTTCTTGGGGGTTCCTTGTTGTAATT
Organism: Symbiodinium sp. clade A Y106; assembly: GCA_003297005.1. Classification (NCBI taxonomy): domain Eukaryota; class Dinophyceae; order Suessiales; family Symbiodiniaceae; genus Symbiodinium; species Symbiodinium sp. clade A. The sequence goes on from BGNK01000444.1 coordinate 99,410, forward strand.
CTAGTATAATGGGCCCCAAAACCCTATTCTAACCTAAACCCTAAACCCTAAACCCAATTCTAAGGCCCCTGTATTACCTTCATCTCACCTTTTGCGTCCCTTTGACAATCCAATCCTCGCAGACCAGGAGCACCCTCTGCTTCTCGAGCCAAGTGCTAAACCCGAAGCCTTATGGGAGTTTCCGAAAATTCGGGGGGTTTCCAAATTTGGGGGTCCTTAAAATAGGGATCCTACTATTTAGGGAAGTTAGGGTATACTAGGGTTCCCTATTTCGGCAACTCCCTTATAGTCACCTAAAATCCTCAACTCTCAGAAACCCTCAAGCCCAAAATACTTACTAGCAAAACGAACCCCTCACCTCAAGTTCCACAAAAGCCTGACACCACAAAGCCCCGGTCCTGCCAGGGTCCCAGAGCTTTCTTTGCCTCTGCTTCGAGAGTTCAGGACGGTTTAAGGAAGACTGCAAGGGGGGTCTTGCATGGTGGAGGGGGCGGGGTTTAGGGTGGTGAAGGCTTAAGTGGCGGGGTGTAGCGCAGTACTGGCGCTTGGGCCTCGAGGTCGCTTTCGGCAGATTCGGGATTGTGACGACGAGAAGTCCATCCGACTTTGTAGCTTGAAATGCATCATGCCCGAGGATGCGGGGGTTCACCGTGGCAGGTGCTGAGGTCGTGGTTGGACATGTTTGGAAACGAGTATGGCAGTCGTAGTAGTAGCTATCGTCGTCGTCGTAAGAGCAGTAGCAGTGCAGCAGTAGTCGTGGTGGCCGTCATGGTGTTAATGGCAGTGGTTGTGGTAGGGGCGTCGGTAGTGGTAGCAGTTGTTGTAGCGGAAGCGGCAGCGGCAGCACTAGCAGTAGCTCTAGCAGTAGCAGTAGCAGCGGCAACAGAAGCAGTAGTCGCAGCAGTAGCATCAGTATAAGCAGTAGCAGTAGTACAGTAACTGTAGTAACAGCAGCAGCAGCAGCAGTGGCAGTGGCAGTGGCAGTGGCAGTGGCAGTGGCAGTAGCAGGAGCAGGAGCAGGAGTAGGAGTAGGAGCAGTAGTAGCAGTAGTAGCAGTAGTAGCAGTAGTAGCAGTAGTAGCAGTAGTAGCAGTAGTAGCAGTAGTAGTAGTAGTAGTATATTGTTGCTGTTGTTGCCGTTGCTCTTGTTCTTATTTTGTTCTTCTTGTTAGTATTCTACTTATTCTTCTTCGGGTTGTTGTTGCTACTGCAGCAGTACCAGTACTACTTCCTGCTGATGCTCCACTTGTCCCAGCTTGCGAGAAGCGCAGCAAGGTTGCTGCTAATGGATACACCAAATGCAACAGCACCAGCCAATGCCCTAAGACTGCCCGGGTAACAGCCAACTTGGCTGCCTGAAGGCCTCGACGGAACATGGACATGACACAATGAACACTTAGCATGACACAATGAACACTTAGCCGGAAGCCCTGGCCCCAACCAAATGGTGTACAATACCTCTTGTCAAGCTACCAGAGTAAGGAAACCTTGCTGTTTACTATAGATCCCGGTGTGGTAACTTAAATTAGATTCTTTAACAGGAACCCAGAAACGGTACAATAATTCTTGTCAGCGGATGCCTCAGAATTTGTTGCCAGCGCAGCGGAGCAGCGAAGAATCAGCTCCGTCTGAGATTTCCGGGAATTTTGGACGGGTTGCGGCTTTGGGTCAGGCTCCAGGCTGGACAAGGGTTTAGGGTTTAGGGTTTAGCGTTTATAGGAAGGGTGAACCACGATCTTGCAGTCAGCGACAGCCGAAAAGAAACCGAGATCTTCTTATCAGCGGTGTGCAGCCTGATGAGCTGTCGTGGAGGAAGGCCTACCGCACCAACTATGAAGCCCCGGTGCGTGACCTGAAGTGTTCAAATTAAGGGGAATAATTCCCGTGTGCGCTCCCGTGGTTACTGCGACTGTTACTTTCTACCATCTACGGCTGCGTGACCCACTTGGCATAGTATGAGGGCCTGCATAATTGGCAACTTCAAACACTTATGGCGACCCCTATATATTTGAAGCTGTACTATACTGTACTATACTCTGCTAAATATCCCAGTCTGCTGTACTCTACTTTACTTCAATGTACGACACTGTATCATACTGTAACTCAGTGTGCTGCACTGGAATGTAGATACTCGTGCTACCTGGATCTTAGGTTCCTGAGCCAGGGGTCCCTCCCGACCCGATACCCCAAGTAACCTGTGAATCCGATAAGCATGACCCTCATATAGGGGCCGTAATAATTAGAATAGGGTTTTGGGGAATACTATACTGTGATTCTAATCAGGAACCCCAAAATGGTATAGGTAATTATTGAGGCCGCAATTATTCATATATTCCTGAACCCTAAACCCTAAATCTGAACTTCAAACCTAAACCCCAAACTAGGTCAAACCTGAACCCAGAACTTCAGCTCGTCCTGCTAACCCCTAACCCCCACAGCAAGCCTTGTCATAGCTACCATTATAGCAATTAACCTTTATCATAACCCTAATTCTATAGCAGCCCCTGTCGCAGTGGTCATAAGAATAGGTCCTCGACCTCACACCCCAGGTCCTAAACCGTTTCCTCACCGACAAGCAGCCGCGCGATTTAGTGAGGCATCCGCTGCCAGCAGACCGTGCCTAAAATGCCAGAAAGGGTTTACGCGTTAGGGCTTACGGAAAGGGTTGCCTTGCGGCGGTTTCAAGGATTGGGTTGTGGTATGGGGCGTAGGGTCTATTGGGGATGTGAGTTTCGGTTTTGGGGTGTAGGCTTTATCAAGAGGTATCTTGTAGTGAGTCTCCGTTGCGCTAGGTGCGAGCACTCTTGTGGTCTACATCACTCAATGCCAAGGCTTGAGCAGTCTCCAGGATATAATATGAGGACCATTCACACTGAGAATTGGGAATGGTTGGGGGGGAGCATATGACAGCATTTTGTAAAGGCCCTGAGCAATCCTCTTGGTATATAAATGTTCAGACCCCTTTATGAGGCTTCATGAGCCATGCAGGACTTTTTAGCCAACAAGTAAGACTATCTTTTCAGGCAGGTCTTTGACACGGGCAGCATGAGTGCCTTGATGGCTGCACGTGGTGCTCCGGGAATTGTAGGTCTTTGGGGTATAAGTTTCGGATCTAGGGCCCAACTTTAGTGGTTGAGGACATTTGTGCTTTGAGACAGCATGGGCACTCATTTATGTATGTTGCTTAGATCACGACGATTACAAACTAAGGCCTTTCGAACATTAGGAACTCTCCTTTCAGATGCTCTTATAGCAAGACTCCGATAGTCTTGTGGCAGACAACGGGTAAGCACGCCGTCGGATCGCTCATTAAATCTACTAACCTTGGAGCTCGAAGCCTAAGCCTTCGTAGGTAGCCCTCAATAATAGTAGAAGCCCAAAAAGGTGGAAACCCGATAGCCTCAATCCATAAGAGTAATGTATACAGTAGGGAATCCCAGCAATACTTGGCCTTATTCCGGTTTCCCACTTTACGGGGTCTACTGTAGACCAGAAATAGCAGGATGTGCACTACAAGGACTCCTAACCCCTGAACTCCTTCATCAGTGGCAGAATCGCCGAGACTCCAAATCTACAAATGATTACCAAATTAGGGGTCCAATGTCTTTAAACAAAGCTTCATTGTGCTATTCGGAGTCCTAAACGGGGCGCATCATCTCGACCGGAACCGGGCCACGCTTCGCGGACTTTCGCCGGAGATGCGGGCTGCCCAAGTAGGGCCCAGAGAGCAGGCATGAGCCTCAAACCGTCTTTAGGGTTTCTGTTTAAAGGGTGCGCCTTTAGGATCTATAGGCTTCAGGGTTTAATTGGGGTTCAGGGATTAATTGGGGTTCAGGATTTAGGGTTTAGGGTAGGGTTTGACGGGAGCTCAATTATTGAGTTTGTACAGTATTTAGGGTTTTTGCTTGCGTAGCTCTCCAAGATACTCTAAATTCGGGTCCCTTTTTCGGTCCCCCAAATAGTGCGACTCCCTTACAAACAGAACCCCAAAATGGACCCAATTTAGAGAACCACCCACATAGGGTCCCATAAGAGCTCTATTATTGTGGTTGTACGGCTTATAGGCTTAGGAATATAGGGTTCGGGTATAATTGTTTTAAGGTTGAAATCAAGGTGCTGGATCATCTATTCAGCAAGTCTCGGTCGGATGTTCAGGGATTGAGGTTTAGGGCTTATCGGAGCTTAGTGGGCTTCGTGGAGTTATAGGTTTGACAAAGCTTTTGACTGCCCTGATCCGCCAACCGCTCATCCAGAATACTCTCGGAGGAGTTTTGGGAACCCTAAACCCTAAACCCTAAGCTGAGGGGGCTGTGGGTGATCTGTCACACGGATGGGATTGCAGGTGCAGCTGGTAGACCCCCGTCCCTCCGACAACTCCTCGTTTTAAACTAGTGAATCCCTACAGCTGAAGCCTTGAATCCCTCGAAACCCAAAACCATGTACTGTAGCTTCCTAAATGATTCGTAGTTTTTTTCCGAGCTTAAGGCGTCCGTATCATGGATAGAGTATAGAATACCCCCCCCCCAAAAAAAAAAAAGAAAAAAGATTCTGCTCTTCTAAACCCTAAACCCCCCCCAAAAAAACGATTCTGCTCTTCAAAGCCCCTCATGTTAGGCTCTGAACCCATGTCCGAGCCAGGCACCTCCTGCCGAAAAGCTCACCGAGCTCCCTGAAGCCAGGCGAGCCTCCGGGAGGGCTTGGAGTAATTTCAACTCTCGAGGTTTAGAGCTTTCAGGGTTTATGGTTGAGGGTTGAGGGCTTCGAGGTTCTGGGGCTGTCCGGGCACTTATGGTAAAGGAGTTAAGGTTTCGAGCTTTGTCCCTGAAGCCGTTCTGGGCTTTGGCACGTTTATCCTTAAACACTTCAGGTCCACCCTTTTCTGGCGAGGAATTCCACAGCCACAGTCCCACCACCACATTAGGGGGCACAACATGGGAAATTCTCTAAATACGGATTCCTTTGTGGTCCGGTTTATAAGGGTGCCGGCCCAGGGTGCCGTACTGTTTTGGGCGGCAGAAAAAGGGACCCATTTTAGAGAACTAGCCGCAAAGTAAAAGCAGTGCGCATGCTGTCTTTAGTAGAAGAGAGACTGGCATCCTCCAAAGATTTAAGGTTGCAGGCAGCTCCTAACATATATTGGAGTTTGAAAGAATAGAGGACACCTAACATACACGACAGGACCCCTATTGCAGGGGCCTTAACGAAGGCACACCAAATATGTACGGAACCCCATATACAAATCTATATCTAGATCTCTACATATATATATATATATGTATGTATGTATGTATATACATATATACGGATGGGTAGATAGATAGATAGGTGGATAGATAGATGGACAGGTAGATAGCTAAATAGATAGAAACATCGATAAATAGGTAGATGCAGTGGAGGTGCGAGGCCCTGAGGCGTACCTTCCTCTGCCGGTGTGAGGCGCAGCACATCGTAGACGTGCTCGAGGAGCTCCATCTGCTCCTCGCCGCCGGGCGGCGGGCTTCTCAGCGTACTAATAGAGTTTTGGGTCTGTAGGCTCTCAATACGACCCTAAACCCTACGTATAGGGTTTCGGATTAATCCTAAATACGACCCGAAACACTAAAGTCACTATAGGGTTTAGGGCGTCGGGGAAAGTTTTCCCTTGAGTAGACTCTTCTCTTGGATGTAGTAAAGTTCCTCGCAGATGCTCCGACTGCACCGGCCAGCAACAACGAACGGGCTCACGCATGGACATGGGCAAATCAGGGAGATCCAGATTCAATGCCTCGGGTAATTGCACATGGATGGCTTCACAAAAAGCCTAAGCAAACCCTGCACCCTGAAACCCAAGGACCCCCCAAGTTGTGTTTGTCGGGGCTGACAGCAGACGCAACACGACTTTCCCTCTGATGGTAGCAGCGACAAGCACAGTGACATAACAGCAAATGGCCAGTATGTAGGTATGCAGTATGTATGTACGTATGTATGCATCCATAGTTACCCGTGTATTGAGGACACTACCTTTTTGTGCAATGCGACACACCTGAATATGTACGGCAGTACAGTCACCATAAGGACTATAAACGGGGGCCTCCGAAAACGGAAATGTGTACCCACCTTTGGTTTGCAAAGTGCCGTGGGTGTTTGGGTTGAAGGCTGATCGGGATATACTGCTTTAGGGCTAATACTATAAGTGATATTCAAACAAGGATTACGGTTTCGGTGTGGATTTGCTGCTAGGAATCTATGAAGATCGGGTCGCTGCAGGAATACAATAGTAGGAGATGTCAATCCTTTCCATAGCTGGAGGATCGGCACCAGCGTGTCGTAGGCAAGGACTTTGCGCAGATACGAGATAGCATCAATGATCGCTGTTCTGCAGCCACATCGAGCGCATAGCATGTCAGACCCTGTTACGTTTGCGATATACGGGATTCCGTACATCCTAAAACAAACTCTACTACGATCTGCTAAAAATCCGGTGAAGTCTCTAAACACCCTCTGCGTCCTTGTCCGGAAACCGCACCACCGGACCATGCGATGCATCGACCGAGCCTTGAAAAGCGACGTTGACATGTAATGCAGGCCCGTACCTAAACCCCCAAAAGTAGGTAGAATAATGGCCCAACACCCATAAAAGTCTACATACTTTTGGGGTCTAGGTAAGCTCACTCCCTGCGAACCCCCCTGCAAAACAACCGGTGGGATAGTTTCACCTAGACTGCTGCTCCGGCCAGTGCCTCTTACCGTATCTCGGCAACCCTAAAACCCTGAACCCAAAAACCCGAAACCCCCGACCTAGAATCCCGAACCCTAAAACCGAAACTCCCCACTTAAAACCCCGAACCCTGAAACACTAAACCCAGGACCTAAAACCCCGAACCCTAAAACCCGAAACCGAGAACCCTAAAACCCGAACACCCCGACCTAAAACCCCGAACTCCGAACCCTATAAAACCGAAACACCCGGAACTGTCAGAAACCCGACTTAAAACCCCGAACCAACAAACAAAAACAAGCAAAAGACGGAAGCTGTAAGAAACCCAAGGCTGCCTTCTCTGGGCATCCACATCGCCGGCGCCAAGGCTCCAAGGATCTGCGGAAGATATCCCGGAAGCGTCAGAAGCCCTGCAAGAGTTTACGGGCTTTGGGTTTGAGGGTTCCGGATGTCAGATGACTAGTTGGCTGTTTCAAGGTGTGTGTGTGTGTAGACTCATCCACAGCAGCTTTGGGGCCGGAAGACGACTCGGAGCAAGTCAGCCATCTATGCTTAAAGCGGGTTTGAGGGTTTGCGGTTCGAGGGTGCAGGGCATCAGAGTCCCGGTCTATATAAGGGTTTAACGGTTTGGGGGTTGCGTTTCTGTGCTTATCTCAGGGGGTTTGTGTGCAATTGCGAGTAGAGCCGGACTTCAGGAAGCACGAAGCTGCTCCTGAGCTGAAAACGAACCAAAGACAAGGAAGTCGAATAAATACATTAGGGTTTTGGGGTTGTCGGAACTGTACAAGTCAAAAGTCAGAGGGCACATCCGATCTCACGCTCTGCCGTTGTGGCTCCGGCCTCAACCCATCTCTCAAGCCCCATGGAGCAGATGCTGGTGTCAACCGATGTTTGCCAAACCAACCCTATTTCGCAACAGTTCCCTCTTTACCCAGAGAAAGGAGATCCGAATGCCGCCAGATAGTCCCACATGGAATGCATCACCCTGAGGGTCCAGGTGCTAGATAATGTATGTACTTAGCCAGGACCCTCCTTGTGCTCTCAAATAGGGCTATATGGCCCCAAATAATGGGCATTTAGGGTCTACTAGAGGGTAGATGGAGGGTCTAGGAGACCTTGCAGGGAATACTGTATGGGCACTTTAGGTCTAAAGTCTGCCGTATATACGCTGTGGGTACATGGACCTTTGGGGTAAGCCACTTGTCTTCGAAGCACAGACAAGCCCTAAAGTCCCAAAATGGCTCAGCCCCCAAAGCCTAAAGACCTGCAACAGCCCATCCGCCTTGGCTGCTCTGGGGCCAGGAGACCAGGAGTGGTGCCTGGGCCGATATGGGAGTTTCCGAAAATAGGGGACCCTAATATAGTACCTGAAATTGTAGGATCCTTATTGTAAGGACACCCAAATAAGGACCCCTTATTTTCGGAAACTCCCATATGTCTTGCATACAACTCGGGGTACCTTGCTTCGGGGTTCTTACAATAGGAACCCTGCTATTTGGGATCTACGAGGCCCCTTTCCTTATGAAACTCCTACTACATTGGTGCAAGAATCTGTCGTTTCAGGGTTTACAGTTGAGCGGCTGGAGTTGCAGCTGGGCGTAGATGCTTACATAAGGGCCTTAGGGCATGTCGATTTGGGCCGCAGGATTTAAATTGGGACTTTAAGATTACCGCTGGGGATTAACTGCGCGGAAGTCCTTTTTGGGTCCCAGTTACCGCAGTAGCAGGGCTTGGAGACCTAGGCTTCAGGAGGCTCTGGGCTTCAGAGCTTGGGGTTACTTGGAGGTTCATGGGACTTAGTAAGTACGGTTATAAGTACCCTAAGTGGGGTTATAAGTAATTATAAGTATAGTTACCTTAATTATAACCCTAGTTACTAAGTCCCATGATCCCTCTAAGTAAGCGTCTTCAGAGTTTGGGCTTCAGGGATTATTGTTTCGGGTTTGGGGGTTGAAGGTTTGAGGATTATGGGTTTAATTTAAGGCCCCCTAAACCCTAAACCGTGAATTTAAGGCTTGCGGTTTAGGGCGGTCAGGGTTTAGGGCTGGTCTTCTTGTCATGACTACCTGCGCTCACCGGTCCGGTCCGCGAAGCTTCAGGCTGTGGCATCCCATTAGGATCTTAGGGTTTAAGGGGTTTTAGGGTTTAGGGTTTAGGATCTTAAGGTTGAGGGGTTTTAGGGTTTAGGGTTTAGGAAAACTGTGCAGCTTCTTAGCTCTACTCGTCCAGTATCCGGAGCGAACTAAAGGTTAACCTTTAAGGTCATATTTGGGGATTGTACTGCCCCAGAAAGGTTAAAGGTCATCTACTCTATTGCCAAGTAGCTTTGGCAACATTAGCGTAAAATGGGCATATGTTCGTGGTTTACGACTTGGGGCGTTTAGGGTGTTTAGAGCTTTGGGGGTCTACATCCATCCATGGGTCGTGTCCACACTTCCGTAATACGAAATTGAATCGATGGTTGTGGGTTTAGGCCTTTTAGGCTTGGGGGTTTAGCGCTTAATTCTAAGAGCCCCCAAAAAAAATAATGATCGCAGACGTCGAGCATCAGCCCTTACCTGCGGAGCAGTATATGACTCTGAGGGTCCATGGCCTTGTGTAGTAATTATCTATACAGGCACAACTTTAAGGCCACTTCATGCCAAAGTATATACTATGTATGTGTACAAGGACACTTACAAAGCACTCAATAAAGTTAAGAGCTCCAGCTGTTGTGAAACTCCGAATCCCAACTAAAACTGAAGCATCAAGCCGTCATACACACAGGGGTTTCGAACCATCCAGGGTACCCTGAACCTTGTAAACTCAGCCCAGACGACAACTTGTACCCAGACCGCCAGAAGCTTTGCGGCTCAAGGTGCTACTGCGCGTCGTAGCTCTGCAGGGCCCTGTGCCGCCGCAAAGTCCCGTACCACGCGCGCGTAGACCTTAATCTATACGCAGGTCAAAACCGAAACCCTAAAAACCCGGAATCCTCACTCCTAAACGAAACCCCAAGCAAGCCCTACACTAAACCTGAAACTAAACCCTATAAACCCTTAAACCCTAGACTTGAGGGGTCATTGATCCGGAGGTAAGCCCGAATTGACTGCAGATGTCGGGACTCTGGCCTTGGCTTTACTTCAGGGTTTAGGGTTTAGGGGTTTAGGGGTTTAGGGGTTTCGGGTTTAGGGTTTATGGGTGTGAGGTTTAGGTTTAGGGCCTGCGTTGAAGACAACAGGGGACTAGACTAGTATAGGCCCTAGCTTCTGAGCCACACTATATAGCACCCAGAAAGGAGACATCCATTCTGTTGCTGGCCCACAGGGCCCTGTAGAACTATGGAAACCGCCTAGAACCCCTACGGAAAGCTTCAGATACCTGTGATGCCAAGTCCCTCATGCAAAGTCATGTCTCTGTTTGTCAGAGCCAAAGCGGCAGCACTCTGTGGCTCGCTGTGCGCCTGGAACAGCCTGCGTGTGGTCTGGAGTCCGGAGTGTTTGTCAGGGGATCTGATTGTCCTGAAGGGTCCATGTCCCCAAATAGTATATACTTTGGCCTACAACGTACCTATATAGGGACCATATAGGGACTACTTTAAGGCCAAAGCATACACTACTTGACTATTTGGGTACATGGACCCTTAGCTAGGATTTTGGAGGAGCTGCAAGGATGTCTGCATCAGCATTCGGAGAAACAGGGCTGGCGGTAAGAAGGCCAGGGTTTAGAAGTGTGCGTTTTAGGGTTTAGGGTTTAGGGGGTTGGGGTTTAGGGGTTTAGGGTTTAGGGATCAGATTCGAGCCTTAAGAAGTCAGCTAGGATATGCAAGCCGTGTCTTTGTGGCAAAAAGAAAGTATGTCGGAAAGGGCAAAGGGTGTAAACTGTCGTTCACGTCCCCACACCCTGACACCTCCCCTAGAAGATGTTCTGAATCTTCATACCACTGCCGCAACTGTTACTACACTTCTTAACTTACTTCCCCCGATTTCTTGTCGTGCTTCTCCTATCGGTATCGGTCATGGAGGTCTACCTTCAGAGCCTGCAAAGGCCCACACCAAACTCTGAACTCAAGAACCCTGAACCCGTAACTTCCTGAACCCTGAACCAATACACCACTGAACTTGTAACCCCTAAACAACCGCAGAACCTGCACAGACCCCGTAGACCCCTGAAAGAGCCCGAACCCTTCGAGCCCTTGTAGAATCACGTGCCTAAGAGAACCTCGCCAAAGCTTTTTCTGCATAAAAAGCCCGAAACCCTACAAGCCCCAATCCCCAAACCCTTCACACCCTAAACCCGGCAATGCGAAGCCCGCCTGCAAGCAACCTCCTCGGCTACTACCTCGAGCGCTGCGCTCACCTGACGGGACTAAAGCTGTTGCTTTTGGACTTTCTTGGAACTTGTGCTTAGTTTCTTGTTTTCGGAGTTTGTGCTGGTGTTTTGCTTTAGGAGTTCATGTTTAAGACTGTGGTTTTGAGAGCTCATGCTTCTAGTTTGTTTGTTTTGGTGCGTTTGGGCTGTAGGGTATTGTTTCAAGCTGGAGCTGCAAGAGAGGGCACTCCCACGCAGTCACAGGACTACGGCAGGACTCCATGTTATATTGCATTCGGCTGCGTACGTAAACACAACCAGGGTGACAAATAGAAAAAACGAAAAACGATGTCACCCCAAGCCCTTAAAACAAAAAACTCGACGGCTGTTCCTGAGACTGAGGTCCCTGGAATTACTTGCGGATAGTGGAGATCTGGCGTAAGGCTTCGGCTAGGGATCAGACTGACAGCTTACGACAGGTAGGTATACTGTGTACCTGTGCTTGCTTCGGCCCGCCGCCCGCATCCCGCTTCTCCGAAAAATAGCTGCAAGCAAGTCTGCAAAGACATACGTGTATGGCTTCACAGGCTTGGATCCTTTTGACACATATATGGCTGTAGCTTCACGCAAGGGTTCGGGCGGTTCAAGAACCGAAGGGTCCATGAATCCCTCATGGTACATGGACCCTTGCGGTAAGAAGCCGAAGTGTCACACCTGCCCTGATTTGGCTAGAAGCTCTACGACTGGAATGCTCGGAGTCGTACGGGAAGGACCAATAGGCAAGACTCCGGTGTCAGGTTTGGGTAGTTTTAGGTTTACCGTTGGATTTCGGCGTTGGAAATTGCGTGCCGGGCGGTGTCCAGGGCAAAACTACAGCGTAAGCTAGCTGAACAAACTTAGCTCTTATAGGCGTGAAAAGGATGCTGTACTTGTCCGGAGCCATCTTAGGCCCGAAACCTTGCATTCTTGCATCTTTTTACGACAAATCAACAAACGCCAGACCCCAAACTCTGGATCCAAACGAAGAGACGGGCTTTCACGATGCTCCGCTGCCTTGGGATATTCGACCATGAGCCCGCTGTCGAAAAGAAGAGCGACGACCTCGACTTAAGGGTTAGGGCTTCAGGGTGACCCACGGTTTAGGGTTTAGGGTTTTAGGGTTTACGGTTTTAGGGTTTAGGGTTTTAGGGTTTAGGGTTTTAAGGTTTAGGGTTTAGGTGGTGGGTTTAGGGGAGGATGTGGAATTCGGTATCCTAGTTTAGCCTGACAGGTATGTGGAGGCAACAGTACTTGGACCAAGGTTAAGGGAATCATTGTGGTACCTTCCACATACATAGTGCATCATAGTTCCATATGTGGTTCTATGTGTACAGTGTAGTGTTGTTGCTCTCGTGTTTGTCTTGGCGATGTCAGTGCAGAGTCCTCATAGATTGAACTGCGGTGTGGGGGGGGTCCCCTAAAACCTAAACCCCAAAGCAATAAACACCTACACCCTAAACCCAAAGGGGTTTCGGGGCCCCAGCATGACCGCATTTTCGTGATAGTTCTACGGGACTGGTACTGGAGTGCTGCTGGGAAACACAGCTCCTTGCAGGCAAAGCTCAGAGCCGGGCAGTTGATTTTTGTTGGGTTCGATACTTCTATTAACTGCTACACTTCGGAGTAAACCCGAAGGAACTAATTCTTCTGGCCACTATAGGATACTATCGTACCATCTAAGAAGACGTTTTGGGGTTCACATGTTCCCGATAATTAGGGAACGAAACACCTAATCTTGTGCATCCACGCGGCATCTTTCTCGACCAGGCCCACAGCAGCGAGGGCAGTGTGCAAGGCACCCACGAGCCTGTGATGACGGACTTTTGAGCTGGAATATGAGGGGTTGCAGTTGCAGCTTTGCTTCCTACTCTTTTCACAACAACCCTAATCCCTCAACCCTAAGCCGCCTGGGGTAGGTTTCGGGCACAGAAAATTCAGGTCGTGGAAGGTCTAGGAGCTAACGGCATATCAAGCCCAAGAAGCAGGGTGTGAATGATCAGGATAGGGTCTTGGTATTTATGCAATACGTACATAGGCATGGATAAAAACCTTGTGAGACTGCATACTGAGCCCCGTAGATCAGATCAAGCTCCGACACTTGCCAGAAAGCCCATGCGACGAGAATGGCCCGGCTCGCATGGCACTGCATCGGGCAGCTTCGGACGGCATATTTTCGCAAGGCTGGCTGAAGTGCGGTTTTGAAGCACCTCCCACTCACACCGTTGCAGCTGGTCAGGCTCTCAACGGAAGAAATTCGGAGACGCTATATAGACCCCAAACCTGACTGGCGCTCTGCCGCACTCAGCATGGGCAGCATGGGCGGAGTTGTCTGCTGCTCTTCGTTCAACTTTTTCAACTGTTCCTTGCGCTTTTTTTCGATGGCCGCCCATTCGTCCGGACTTGCAGCACCTCCGTGCACTGGATCATTGCCGAACCTGCAAGCCCGCCGGGCCACGTTAGGCTTTAGCCTTTCTTCAATGGCTCTGAACATCCCGCTAGGTCTGTTATTGGTATGTACAGGTACCAAACCCTGTACGGATCACACAAATTCAAATTAAGCCGCGGCAAAACGAACGAGTGTTCTAAATGACTGGACATACACGCCAACCCTGCAGCTTATCCTTACGAGCACCCAGGGTCACGAAGACACTCACGTTTCCAAGAAGTTGTGCCAGAGCCTCCAGCGTCCACTTCGCTACAACCTAAGCCCCGCCCCAAAACTCGAAATCCTCCTAAACCCCGGATACTAAACCCTCCTAAACCCCCGGCCCCCAAATCCTAAACTCTAAGTCGTTCTTCTGAGTAGCCGTTCCCGAAGGGTCCATGTCCATGTACCCATATAGTGTATACACTGGCCTTAGAGGACTCCCTATATAGGTACTTTGAGGCAAACGTATGTACTGTTTGGGCACATGAACCCTTAAACCCTATAAACCCCTATAGAACCCTGGTAGATCACCTTAAAGGAACCCTTGAAGGAACCCCTAAAGCCTTGAAGGAACCCTTAGGGGCTGTCACCTGATCCTCCTCGCCACTAGAACTGAGCCGAAGGCAACTCGTCGGGCTTCGTCCCAGGTTCTGGAGGTCCTGGCACGGTGTTAAACAAACAAACACAGACACGAAGATACAAGCAAGTATACAGATACATATAGTTACATATACATATATACATATGCATTATAACGCATGCATGCATACAGACACACATACATACATGCATACATACATACTTACATTACGTACACTACATTACATTCATTACATTACATTGCATCGCATTGCAGTGCATTGCATTACATACGGGCATACATATACGTACATACGGACATGCATGCATGCGGGCATGCAGGCATGCACCTACATACATAGAGGGCATACAGATGTAGGCATAAACATTAGTATGATTGTTAAGAAATAAACATAATTGTAGATGTAACAAACATGTGTGCATGTGTATATATATATATATATGTGTGTGTGTGTGCATACTTATATATACTTCGTTGTTTATGCCGCCTTAAAATTTTAAACCGTTAGAACAGGGTCCTGGTGTATGTTCTAGTAACGCTATATAGGGACTAGAAGGGAACAGTATTACACATCATTCAGCGTTGTGTGGGGCAAGCCATAGTTCTTGCTTTGGGCTCACATTCCAGGGAAGCCCCTAAAGGGTTTAGGGCTTAGGCGGCCTAAACCCGAAACCCTTTAAGCCCTAAGCCCAGGCCAGACTCTTTAACTGCAACTGCACACACCATGAGATGAACGGTAGATCGAAGCAGCACCATCTGCAGCACAATCAGTGTTCTAGACATTCCCACCCTATGAAGTTTGTAAACTCTTCACACCCTACACCTAAACCTACGGCGATTATTTTGTCGTTTAGGCTGCCGGGCTGGATTTTCGGGTAAACACTCCACACCCTACGTCCGATATTCAGCCACGGGCCTTCCAGGCCCAGCAGTGCCAAACTTCTCGAAGTGGCATGCCGCGCGAAGGGGCACGCGAGTCCTGCGTGAAGGTTAGATACAAGCAGTGACATAATCAAGAAGTGTATGCTTCTGTACATAGCGTAAACCCCATACCCTAGACCCCATACATGGACAGAGGTTTGGTTCAGGGTCTATAGGGCTTTGGGGTAAAAACTTAGTTTTTTGAGGTGGTTTCAAGGCAAGTTCGCACAGAGATTTGAGTTTCGGGGGGGGGGCGTTGGGTTTTAAGGTTTTTTTTTTTTGAGGGCCTTTTCTGTCGCACGAGCTCCAAAGCCCTATTCGGGCAGGCTACGGTTCGCTTACTCAGACCCTTTCCTTCTGGTACTCGTCACCCTCGTCGACCTGCTGACTTCCCTCCTTTCCGTCCGTACCTCCCTGCCCAGAGTCACCCGTGTCGTCCACATCCACGATCGTTTTAAGGGTTTAGGGTTTGGGATATGTCTGGAGGACGTCGCAAAACCCAGGGTTCAGCTGGCATTGTTCCTCGAGGTGTTGTGTTCGTTTCCTGAACCCCAGAACACCCCATTGCCTGGAGGTTTGGATGTTGGCAGTTGGAGGTAGCACATCCAAACCCTATACCTATGTTTCCGTGACTCACGTGACCCTTACCTTTACGATGAAGCCATTCCATCCATAACAAGTGCAAGACTCTCGAAAGCCCTATGAAAGCCTTACAAACACACGCAACACCTGCTCCCCGGATGCCTGTTGCAAGCAGCTGCGCCAGGAAATGCCACAAAGCTGGGGTGTCCTGTCCGTCGCAGGAATGTGGAACAAACGAGCCATATAAGCCTATATACTCATACATACATACATACATACATACATACACGTACATACACGTACATACATACATACATACATACATACATATATATATGTGTATATATATATACACCCACCTTAAACATCCCGAAGCCCTAGCCCTAGAAGCCCTAAGCCATAAACGAGGGTTGAATTTGGGGGACTCTTTGGGCGCCCTGGGAATCCTCGGGGGTCTAAAGGAGGGGCCGAAGCAATTTCTTTCAGGGAGTTATTACCCAGACCCCCGGGAGGATCCAAAAAGTAGATCCCTTTATGGGGTTCCTATAAAGTACCCTTAGTAGTATAGGGCCCCAAATTAGGGGATCTACTTTCTAGATCCTCCCGGGGGTCTGGGTAGTGGACGTATATAGGCACGATAAGGAGATCTTCCGGAGGATTATTCCGACCCTGTTCTAGTGCCATCTCAGTGGTTCTTAAGGTAACGATTCAATTAAACGCCTCAAACTATACACGCGCTCAGCCCTAAACCCCAAACCCAATGTGATTGGAATATCCAGAACATGCCAGCCCTGAGAAGTCTAGTCTCCAAGTGGTTGCTTCGAGACTGTCCGAGAGACCGCATGCATAAACCCTAAAGGCTAAAACCCCCTAACCCCTAAACCCTAAACCCCCCAAACACCTAAAGCCTAAACCCCTAAGTCCTAAACCCCGAAAACCCCAAATCCTAAACCCCTAAACCTCAAGCCTCAACAGAAACCCTTCCTCCCCGAGGTTTCGTGGGCGCTGCGGCGGCCCGTAACCGGCGACAGCCCTGGGCTGCAGCGGCCGAGCTTCGTCAACGGCTTACCCTACCCGAACAATTGGGATGAGGATTTCTCTCTCTCTCTCACACTCTCTCTCTCTATATATATATATATGTACATATACATATATATATATATATATATATACATACATACATACATACATACACATATATATATATATGTATATACACATGTATGTACATATGCAGCTATATATATATATATATATAGAGTCTTAGTTAGTAGTAAGTAGTTAGTTGTTGCTTTTTGGGGTGGTACACCATGTACTAAGACGGTTGATAGGGACTATAAGGGAATCGGAAAAATGTCCGTCTATACGTATTCAATGCATCGTGAGGGAAGAAACTCATAAAAAGGGTCTTCAACGAGCCGGAGGACGTTGAAGTGCCTTTGGAATGCCGTTCGACTGGAAAGTCCTTCCCTGCATCGGATGTGTAGCTTAAGGGGTCCAGGGTTTAGGACGCAGCGGCTTTGGGCCTCGAGGTTGCTGCGCCTTAGCTAGCTGAAAGCATGAAGCAGAATGTCTCGCAGCAAGACTGCCGGCTAGTCAAAAGCCCAAAACCCGACCTTGCGGGGTGATAAACATCAGCAGGCTGCAGCAAAAAGTCAGAGACATGCAGGACCGGGGATAGGCATTACAGTTTCGAGATTACGGCACGGGCATAAACTCAGCTGCGGATGCAAGCTTCCATACCTCAATGAGCGGTTTTGCTGTGCGAACTCACTGAACCGACATTTTCTGGGAAGGGCTTCTGTAGCTTCAAGTGGGCAAACCGTAGGATGAGTTACATCGCGGCCCAGCGGCGGCACTGACAGCTCGCCCAGACGCTCAAGAAGAAGACCTCGAGCATATGACTCAACTTCAGGGCTTATGGGTTTTTAGGGGTTTAGGGTTCAGGGTTTGGAGTTTAGGGCTAGGGTTTCAAGGATTGCCGTTGCTGTTGCCCTTATCGCAACCGCAGATTGAAGGTCAGCAGCACGAGCATAGTCCATTCGAGAGGTATGGGTGTACACCGGAGAAGGACGTATCAGATCCAGATTCGCCAACCAAAACTCAGGAAGCAATGATGAAGCCGGGATGAAGCCTGCCAAGCACCATTCCATGTGCACTTCACTGGGGCACAAGGGGGACAAATTGCAATTGCATGCATCCTGTGCCAGTCAAGCACCGTGGCAGCTACTCCTGAAAAAACCTGCTAGCTTGGAGTGAATCAGACGACTAACGAAGAAGCAACATACGGCAGAAGTAATCAAGTATCACAGCTGTACTGTAATGCTCATTGCTTGACAAGGGTGATCTTGCACCGAGCTCCGGGCATAACACTTCCGAGGCCTTGGTAGCCGCAGCCTTGCGCAATGCCGAAGCACAAGCACAAGTCCCTGTTTACAGACCATCAAAGATAGTTGCTTTTTGTGCTTCCCTGATTGTCGTAGTATAGGGTCCTAGCCAAGAAAGCAAACTATCCAAATAAAAGTACCACAGTTGAGGGTGCAGCATCATTCACAGAGGCCCGCTTCGTCATAATGCAAAGGCCTCAAGCCACGTACGACTGCCACTACGGGAAAGTCCCGGCACCAGGCAAACAATCCACTGTTTGGGCCACCTCCCCGCACCCCAAGACCGCAAACTTGCGTCCGAAATACTACGACATTCAACGGCAGGCTTCTATAGGTACTGAGAGAACCCCGAACAATGATCGGAGTGGTTTTCAAGGTATGATCATATATGCACGACAAGAGCGTTGTTTTGAAGATATGCTGGTTGCACTATAAGGAGATTACTGTTGACTCTCCCCACACACATAATTACGACATGAGGCACTTTTCCTCCCAGGTTCGCCTGGTCCCGAATGCCAAGGCAAATCGCTTCCACCAGCGGGGCATATGCCTCAGAAACCACACGGACCGGGACTGCCAGAAGCCAGAATTGCATGAGAATGTTCGATCTTCGCATGGTCGGTTTAAGTGCACGAGAAGGAAATTTCTGGTACCCGTGACTGCAACAGAACCAAGTTAACAGCAACTTCAAGGCGTCTTAGACAGCTCATGAGCTCGTGGGGCTTGCATGAGTTTAGTTTGCAGCAGACCGTCGTTATCGCTGTCCTTCCTGTCATCGCTTTAAGTTGCTTCGACATGACGTCAGACTTTCCTTTGCAGTAGCATGTAGGTTTAGTGCAGGTGGCATGTACTCTCCATGTTAATCACTTTGAAGTGCGACTTCAGAGATCTCTACACAAGCCTTGAACACGTCTGCATCGCCCGTATTTCATCGTTATCGTTCTTGCAAGCGGAACCAACCACGAAGCTAAAATTAATGTGCCAAGACAGTCTCGAAAGGATGAGCAACATGCCCAAACGGTCCAGCTACCATTACAGAATTATAGTAGGTACTTAGTAGTATTTGATCCACCACAGGGTCTGCTGGATCTAGAGCGAGACAGAGCCAGACCTAAAACCCTAAGTTGTAAAGGGCTGGATCTTGGGACGCTTCGCTAGGGTTTGCACGATTATGGGGTTTTGGGGGTTCGGGGCTTAGTATTTAGGGTTAAGCGTTGGGTTTTCAAAACACGATTTCAGTTCAAGCTGAAGCTAAAACACGACTCGCAGAAGGCAAGCTGGAGGCCCATACCCCTCGTGTCAGCAAAGGGTTTCAGATCGATAGATTGGGGAGTTTCCGCAAATTAGGGTACCTTATTTTGGGGTCCTTATTATAAGGATCCTACTATTTAGGGTACTATATTAGGGTCCCCCATTTTCGGAAACTCCCAGATGGTTTGCCGGGATTCATCTTTGGGAGGGTTCTATGGAGCATCTTGTTAAAGGGCTCTGCAGGGGTAACCAAGGTTTTGGAGAGGCAGGGTTTTCCACAGCACCAGGTCCCCAGAAGCATTACCCAAAGGGTCCTATGTACCGATATAGTAGAATGTAGGGTTGTCATATTAGGAATTACTATTATGAATTAGGGGAGTATCCCCCATTAGGGTTTCCATATTAGGAATTACTATTTATGAATTAGGGGAGTATCCCCCATAACAGTACATAGGACCCTTTGGGGTAAATCCTTAAAGCCGACACTGCAAACCCCAAAGCCCACGCCCTCTTGCCCAAACCCTAAAGCCTAAACCCTAAGCCCATAAGCCGCCAACCAGTATCATCTTGGGCGGAACCTGGCCGGGGCAGCTTTTTTGCTTCGCCGGTAGCTGTAGCTGCTGGGGTCCACGTACCTCTACAGCTTCCGCAAAGAGTTTCTTGATAAGTTCCTTTCAGGTTCCACCCGGTTTTGAGAGTCTGGGAAGGCTTTATGAGGGGTTGTAGGGTTGAACTATACGTACGCCTTGAAGGGGGCCGTATATAGGTAAGCTCAGGTCAAAGTCTACGCTGCATATATGTGCCTGGACAGGCAGGGGAGTAGGGTCGTAAGTAAGCCAACACAGTTACAACCGCTCGAAAAAACATAGATAGGACAGTTGTAGCCTTTCATACGGTCCCATGCGCCAATTGGGGCCACCAGGTCACATGGACTCGGAACACCCGACGGCCGACAACTGGTGCAACCTCAGACCCAATCATCAAGATAAACCCCTGAATCAACGCCCCTAACTCTCAACCCAAGGCCAAAAGCCCTGAACCACTGGCACGTTGGACTCAAAACCCTGGGATAAAAGACGCTGAAGCCTTGCCCCCCAAACCTTTCTGTAAGAGGCGCCCAGGTGGCACTGGAACCTCACACAGCTTTACATTTAAGCCTTTCTATTGAAGGAGTGATTCCCGAGCTCTCAGCTCTCTCCTTTCGATAAGACCCTTGCACCCCCCCCTCAGACAAGTATGTGCAATCGCCACTTGGTTTTGTGCAAAAGTAAGAACCCTAAGAACCCTAGATCCCTCAAGCTAAACTCTGAGCCCTAAACCCCCATGGGAGAGCCCCTTTCCTTTCCGGAAAAAAACTGACACCTCGGCAGCGAGCTCCAGCAACTCCAGAAAGGCAGCACAACGATGCGGACCCTCTGAAAACTTCAGCCGGACCTGGCGTCAGGGTTTACCTGTAGGCCTATACCCTACCCCTTTTTTCGGATACCTAGTTTTATGGTTAGGATCTGTTATATAGAATATTTGGTACCTGAAAAAAAGGGGTAGGGTATGAGCCTCCAGGTAGGATTTAGGGTAGCTTTTTGGATGGTATGGCATGGCTTGGAGTTTGGGCTTGGGGTTTGGAATTTTGGGACGTTAGGGGTTTCGGAGTTTTATGGCCAACCCCCGAACGAAGAAGTGTTCCTTGTTCAGCTTTCGCTATGCGGTTAATTGAACATGTAGGGTTGGTGTTCAGGTAGCCGTGTCTTTTCCCTACAGCATGCCTGGGCATCCAGGTAAACCCCACAACTCCGGTTGTCACACATCGAAGCCCGAAGTCCTAAAACCCTAAACTTTTCTGAAACCTTTAGCCCGACAACAACTTGGAGGTTTGATAGTCACAGCAGGTTAGGGTTAGAATGGGTGGCGAATATATGGCAAGCCTTGTTGTAGTTACACCAAAACCCACCCCAAGCCCCCACACTCACAAAACCCTGCACCTTACAAGTCCCGATAGCCGTAAACCCACAAAATCCTCATACCCTGCTTTCAAGACCCCTGCCTCAGCTCCAAACTCATCCTAAACCCTAAACCCTGAACCGCAGACCCTAAGCTAAGCTCTTTGCAGCCATGTCGAGGAGGAGCTGTTGATCTGCTTCGCAGAGCTCTGGGCTTTCCTGCCAGTCTAAAAGCTTCGAGGTCTTGGGGGTTTTGGAAGGGCCAGCGTCTTTTACGGATTCTGCAGGGGTTCTACAAGGGTTCTATAAGGGTTTTTTAAGGTTGGGGTTTACGTACGGCTGAGGCAAGGTTTTGAAAGGTGCATTCGGTTTGTTTGTCAGAGTTGTGTACAGGATTGAATATTCTGGAGGAGTTGCATGATCATTTACGGCACAATACCCTAAGCCCTAAACCCTCATGTAGTGGGCCTCATACCGGAGCGCCTTAGTGGCTGTTGATTCGTGTCTAGGGTTTGCAGGGGCTTGCGGCTTGCACCACCCTGAGAACCCAATACCCCTTAATTAAGGACTGTACCTTAAAACCTAATATTAAGCCCCCCATTATTTAAGGTATATTCCTTCATCAAGGGGTACTGGGTTCTGTGGGCACAAGACGTTCCTAGAGCAGTCCGGCGGATCGCTGTCCCTAAGACAGTGGCTCGCAAGCATGCGCAGGGAACAGGTCACCCTCAAATGGGTAGTTGTCAAAATTATGGTCCCTTTTTGGGTCCCTAAATAATAGGTGCTGTACTATATTAGGGACCCTAAACCCTAAACCCAAAAAGGGACCCTAATTTTGACAACCCAAGCCTGAATCTTCGATGCACACCACATGCCCCCAGATCTTATAAAATCCCTTCATTAAGGAATATACCTTAAATTATAATAGGATCCCTATTATGATTTAAGGTATATTCCTTAATTAAAGGATTTTGGAAGGTCTGGGCCCACCCCCCTCCTGCGAACTCCTCAACAACAAACACCGACGTAGATTACCAGAACCAGCTAGCGTCGCCTATGACCCTACCTATAGTCTCCATTGTAGTTCCTTTTTCGGGTTACCTTATAGGATCCTACCTATAGTAATGGTTAAACCAAAACAAGGAGCTGCAATGGAGACTATAGGTACAGTCTACGACTCCGGCTCCGAACTCGGTCATCCTCAATCCTCAGCCATGAAGACTCCCTATCCCTAAGGGTCCATGTACCCAAACAGTATATACTTTGGCCCCAATGTACCTATATAGGGACTACTTTAAGGCCAAAGTACAGACTATTTGGGTACATGGCCCCTTAGGGTATTCGCTCATGACTCATTCGGATTTGGGGAGACTTTAGGGCATTTTCGGGCTTCGGGTGAAAGGAATCGGGGTTCGTGATGACACCCTAACCGTCCAACGCCCATCATCCAAACGGTTAAATGAATGTTCTGAGGGATACTTACTCAAATCAAAATCATTCCTAATATAGAAACCCTACATTCTACTATATGACCGGTACTTCGGACTTTGGGTCATCCAAGAGTCCGGAAGAGCGATTTTGAGAGCCGGTGGTGTGCGCACGAGGGGAACTTTTGGCGGCGTCAGGGCCTTGCGATCCGAGAAGTCGTTGGGTTCAGATTCTGTTTATAGGGTTCTAGGCAAAGATCTAGCATTTATAGGGTTTAGGGTTATATAGGGCTTAGGGTTTAGGGCTTTAGGGTTTAGGATCTCCAGACTAGACCAAAGGGTTTGCATCCTGGGCGCTCTCTTCTCTGAGAAGAGATAGACAGATCACAACCTAAGGGTGGTCTATTTGTCAAGCTTGTGCGTGCAATGAAGGCCAATATCCAATATCCGACTAAGCCCGTCTACCAATAGATCAAGGACAATCAGGGGATACTGTGGGATACTCCTCATAGGAAGTCAGACCTCTGCAGTGTAGTTCCGAACCGCAGTTTGAGGGAGTTGACCAAGAAAGACTCCCTTCTTTCATACGAGGTAAGTTAGGGCTAGGAACACGATTGCAGAACAGCCAGCTGATAATTGTGGAAAAGAACTGCCGCCCCAAAACTCTGCTATCCCTTACCTCGCTAGTAAAGCCTTAGAGCACTAGCGGCCCAAGCACAAGTATAGCTCCCGAAATCCTTCACTCTCCCCGTAAAATCCGCCCCTCAGGAAAACAGAATCAAACCTCCCCACTACCACTACAAAAACAACCAATCTTATTACTACTATGGTTAACATAGATGCTAGTTTTACTACTATCGCGAGGTCTTTCATGGCCCACTATCAAGGATCACAAAGACTCCGGGTGCGTTCCGGCTTCGGGGTCCGGGTAAGCCCTGAATGCATGTAGCCCGAACTCGAACCCTAAACCCCAAACGCCCGTGAACTACTGTAACCGCAGGGTAAATGATATGCACCTGTGAGTACTATACTTGGAGGGCGGAAGACTTAGGACTTAGTGGGTGTAGGCAATAAGCAGAGTTACGAGTGCCCAAAGTGGGATCCTAACTGAGACTATGGCACCTATAATACCACTCTATAAATATTATTATACTACTTACTAAGTCCCCCGACCCTCCAAGTAAACTTCTCGACGGCTAAGCCCTGGGCCGCGTTGTCTTTGGCGAAGATTGCAGGAGCCTCCGCAGCTTCGCCGGCTCGTATCCCGCAATATTGCAGGGTTTAGAGGTGTAGGCGAGGTAGGGTTTAAGTTTAGGGTTGAGAGTTTAGGGTAGTTTTCGAAATTAAGGTCCCTTTTAGGGCCCTTTTTAATAAGGGTGCTGTATTGTTTTGGTGATCTAAACAGGGACCTACTCTAGAGACCTACCCATGTCAGGTGCTGGCATCAGGGTACGGAGCTCAGGGTGTAGGCTGCAGGATCTGGGATTTTGGGGGTTTAGGGTTTAGCATGTTGGGGTTTGGGTCCCCTATGCGCTTCAGTGCAAATGCCTGTTTAGCAGGCTTTCTTGATGCCTACAAACCCTCAACATATCCCAAAATCCCTACACCCTAAATCCCTAAACCCCTGAACCCTCAAACCCTAAACCCCAGAACTGCATTAGAGTCGTATGCTGCTGGGCAAGGGGCCGATGAGTCTCGGCTTGTAGTTGGGTTTACCCATAGGCCCCATAGTAGTTCCTCTTGGGGGTTCATATTTCGAATGAATTCTATAAGGTAATCCCAAAAAGGAACCATTATGGGGCCTATATGGGTAGGGTAATGAAGCCTCTCGAAACTCGAAATCCTGGACAGGACGAGCAAGCATTGCAGTCCTCACGTGCTCGTGGGGTCACGGAGCTTGGGCGCAAAGTCTTCTCGCCAATGTACTTGGCCTTGCGCTGGAGACATGAAAGAACTCCATGCAGCGTACCTAAACCCTAAACCCTGAACCTCAAATCCCATGTCGTAAGTTTTGCATTCCAGTGTGATCGAGACGTCGACATGAGGCGAGACGAGGAGGTTGCAGACTGGCGGCTTTCTCGTCGAGAGTTCTACGTACTTTGTGGGTAATGTAGGAACCTGATTAAGAAACCTTGGGTCTTTATTAGGGTTCCTTATATGAATCCTAATATATTGGGGTTATAGGGCCAGGGTTTCTTAATCAGGTTCCTAGTTCTCCAAAGCAGGGTCCCTTTCAGGTCCCCCCAAATCGCACGACACGCTTAAAACAGGGACTCTAAAAGGGACAAAACATGTAAAGGACTACCTTTGTATGCAGGAGCAATGCTCCTTTCGCGAAGGCTCTCCCCTCGTTACGTATCTACACTCGCTTTGGCACCGCGCTGTCTTACCCCAAGGGTCCAAGCAGTCCGTATTTATGGTTCTGGGTACCGAAAAAGGGAGAGTGTCGAAAAAGGCCTCAAAGTCCTATAAGAAGGAATACTTGGACCCTTAGGGTTAAGAAGTCTACGTGGAATGCACATTGGGGTGACACACATATATATAAATATATATATATATATACATACACACACACGCACAAGATAGGTGCGGTTGTACAGGAAAAGGTTCGTAAACACCAGCAAAACATCACAGACACAGTTTAACTGATGCTATAGAAAGTTGCAGAAACAATATAGATTCTGCTATCCAGCGGCACCACTGTCAGCAATAAGATGCAATACAAGCACAAGAATCAACGGCATGGGACAGTGTTGGCACGAATCGGCCTCACACATCATAGTTCTCGGAGAAACCACGAAAACTGCCGAAGCCTGGGCCCCCGACTATTCGCGTACAGACCCAACTTGAACCCCATACTGCCTCCAAATCTTCTTCTGCAGAATCGCTCGGCCGAGTAGGCCGTTGATGAGTTAGCCTAACACTCGGCCAGGATGTCGGGCTCATGTTGTGGAGGTTTGAAAGGTCCACGTTTCGCCATTGTCACACACCCATCTAGCGCATACCACGGCCTTAAACAGTACTTGAGTACAGGAACTCAACGAAGACTTAAAAGCCAAAGCTGAGAGTACATACGATCACATTTCTCCCGGCCACCCCAACACCAGCCCCAACCCCCTTACTGATGTGGTGTGGTTCGGGGCTTGGGTCTGCTAGTAGCAGCAGCGACTGCGGGCGGCCGGGGCGGTGGTGGGAACTCATTAATGATTATGGAGGTACAGGGACCCTTAAGATCAAGCTTCAAGCTTGGGTTTCGGGCAAATCATGCTTCGCAGGTTATCCAGGGTGTTCTGACAAATGAAACCTCAACCCTAAACTGCAATCACTAAACCCATCGAGCTATACCGAGGATGTGTCAAGAGCTCCGATGTTGCGCTGGAATCTTCGATTCTTCAGGGCAAGAGGTTCAAAATACACATTGAAAACTAGGCCGGCGTGGGTTCTTGGGGTTCGGGCCACATCGGGCTTGCGATTCAGGAGTTCGCACCTTCGAACAAATCCCCCCGGCATTGTCTTGCACTACCTTGATACCCCATCTCTTCCTGATGCAACCGTCCATAGGATAAGCAGGGTCTAGGGTTTAGGGAATGACATAGGAAGATCTTTCGGAAGAACATTGTAGCCTTGACACTATGCTCAACCCTTATGAGCTCAAGCCTCGCATCTCGCATCGAGCAGCAATCCCAACGAAACTCTAACCCTAAGGGTCCGTGTACCCAAATAGTATATACTTTGGCCTTAAAGTACTCCCTATATAGGTACATTGGGCCCGAAGTATGTACTACTATTTGGGCACATGGACCCTTAGGGTAAACCTTGACAGCACAACGGTTCCAGAGTTCTGGAGCCTGGAACCCAGCAGGTTTGAAACCCCAACCCCAGAACCTTGGAAGCCCTGATCACAGGACCAAGCGTGAGGAAGTAAGCAAAATCTCCACCCGAAATTCAATAAGGTCCATGTACCCTACAAACCCCCAAGCATGTCTGCAGCAGGGTTGCTGTCTCTGGGCCGTCGGCCCGTAAATGACCATCGTATCCCAACCCATATATAAGCAAAGGCTAAAGTCTACAACAGCCCACCCCAGATCTCTAGCCACATGCCTACGTAGCAAATTGTATACTGGGGTCCATGCCTTATGTCTTATGTTATCTCTATCTTTCAAAGCCTGAATGATTGGCAACCAACTTCTTAGGCAGCTGGACCCCAAGGACTGCAGCATCTCATTCAAGACTATCGGTTGAAGACATGACGCAGCGATCGTGCCAGATGAGTTCACGGTGTAGGCCCATGAAGTTTTTGTAAAGTGCAGTGACCCTTTCTCCGCATGACTGCAGGTCTGCCCATGAAGTTTAGGGTTAAATGGAAAGATGGATCTATCCACCGACCCCCTCCGAACAAACAAAACACTTACCTTTATAAAATTGTGAAGGGGGACATATGTAAGCACATCATAGCATGGAACCCCAAACATGAGGTTTCTTGGGGTTCAGGTATGCCCTAAGGCACGAAGCCCAAATGCCAACCATGAACCCTATACCCTAAACCCTAAACCCTATAAGACCTTGAAAGCCAAGTGACAGTGCCCAGAGAGCTGCGTCCAAGTCTTTGAGGCACTCCGGCGGAGCCTCCACTCTCAGCGATTCCAGAGGCTCCAAGTTCCCTAAGGCTTCAGTTACCTATATGGTCTCATAATATGCTTCGGCCGTAAAAAAACCTATACAGGAACCCCCTGAGGGCCTAAGTATATACTTTATGGGCAGGTGGAGCCTGAGGGGTTAGGCAGTTTTTTTAGGGGTTATGGAGCTTTAATGTGTGTAGTATTCACTTGGGTCTCAAGGGGGATCCTACAGCAACTGGCGGGCTGAAACAAGTACCAGATGACACGTGGGGCTGTCACGCATGTAGATGTAAAGGGATTTAGTGGTTTAGCGTTTACGGCTTGGGGATCTAATGGCTTAGGGTTCCGATTCCGTACAGATAGCTTCTAGGCTTTAAGTCCTAATTGCACCTCAGGGCTTTAAGCCACTTCCTGCAGGCAGACCTGTTGATCCCTGCATCAACACAACATGACCGCTTGAAAAATCAAGCTAGGAGTTCGGGGTTATGATATTATACTATGATTGTACGAGAGACTGTTGGGGAGGACATCAATGATTCTTCCGACCCGTGTACTATCATATCCCCGTGTGAGCATATCGGGCACCGTGCATGTAAGCCATACCAAAAGCCACAACATGCAAGAAGTAAGATGAGTCGAAAGCACAAGGAGCGATCATGCTTAGTTGCTTAGCTTGTCATATTTGCGCCGGACAAGACTCACACAGAAACTCTAGAGGGTTTGCGTGGGAGTGTACTGTTGCACCATAACACTCGCCCTGTCCCCCGACACCTAAACCCTAAACCCTAAATCCTAAACCCTATTCCCTTAAAGGAACCCTTTTTTGGACCCTTTAAAGGAGCCTTTAAAGGAGCCCCCAGAAACTTGTTACAAGCAGTCAATCAAGCCCTGGACCGTGACCCCGAAACCATGTTGTTCTGGCTGAGGTGCTGTTTTCAACGAATGAAAAACAGCAAGCTCCCCCGGCCTGTGGTCGGAAGTCTTGCAGAAATGGGACACAGCCGGCTTCCTGAAGCCTGACGGTACCGTACACTATACCCTGAGCCCCCATTGCCTTGAATTGGGCTGAGCTCGCCAAGCCCAACAAGAGAGCACCTACAACTTAAGCTCGATTTTGACGACATCCAGAGTGAGAGCCGAGGGATGAGGAGCGAGCGAACGTGAGTTTGAGGGTTCAGGGTTTAGAGCTTACAGGGCTTAGGGCTTGGGGTTTAGAGTTTGCGGCTCAGGGTCTGAAGGCTGAGAAACTTTAAAGCCTACAACTAGCTAAGGTGCTGTGTGTGCTGAATGGTGCTCAGAAAGAGACAC
The DNA here is from genome assembly GCA_003297005.1 of Symbiodinium sp. clade A Y106. Classification (NCBI taxonomy): domain Eukaryota; class Dinophyceae; order Suessiales; family Symbiodiniaceae; genus Symbiodinium; species Symbiodinium sp. clade A. Next base: position 127,896 of record BGNK01000444.1, read on the forward strand.
TGTAACCACAGGCTGGTACAGGTCACGAATTGGTGCGGCTGCTCGCGAGTTGTGGTGAGCGTCTGAATACGGATGTCGTGCTCGTTATCCCAAGCTATGAGTACACGCTCCGTCGACGGGACTACGGTTTGTTCTGCACTGCTGCATTTCATGCGGGGTGCAGGGCATGCGCTTGGTCTTCTCGACCTTGAACTTCCTGGCCCTGCCTTGGAGGGTGGAGGACGTCCTGGACATTGCGGCTGTGTGTGCGGGTCATGAAATGACCACCCATGAGCAACCTGTCCGGCGTCTGCATGCCGCAGGCCATGCAATAAAAGCGGCCGTCCTCAGCTCCACCGACCACATGTTTGGGTTGTCGGCGGAGTCATTGACCCTTTGTTGTGATAGCTTGCTGTACTGCAGTTGCGCCACCTTGAAATCCCCAGCAACAGCACAGTAGAAAGGCAATCATAAGGTGCAAGGGTACAATAAGGGGACTTCGCTGGTGGCAGACACTCGCTTAGCCTGAAGGCTATACCCCGCCCTACACCCGAACAAAGACAAATCTACAAGACCAACCCTGAAGTAAACCTGCGAGCTCTATCACCTCGAGGAAGGAAGTCGTGGCAAGCGAGCCCAATACACATAGAATCAAGAATAGGTCCAAATTTACGCAGAGATCCTCAACGTCTGCTTGTACATTGGTTTGCTCACGCGGACTGTTTAAGCGAATTCAAGCCTCTGGCCTGATAAACCCGACATTCCTAGACCCTGACAGCCTCAGCAATCAAACCCCACAAACCTAAACCCAAAATGGATCCTCCTCGCCTTCTTCGTAGAAACCTTCTCTTAAGATTTCGAGCCTAAACACACACACATCATGTCTAATATATGCTAATCTAATGATACAGTATACCACAATTACAATATCCTCTTGAAGCTCCTCCTAAACCCTCCCCTTATAGTGAACCCCAGAAAGTTGGAACATGGGTGTAGGAGGATTAGGGCTAGGATCCCTTATACTTTAGCTCAAGGGCATGAGGATACTCATGTTCCAACTTTCTGGCTTCTACTGTATAGGACCCTAAACCCTAAACCCTAAACCCCTAAACCCTAAACCCCTAAACCCTAAACCCCTAAACCCTAAACCCTAAACCCAGGAACCCTGAACCTCACGGCCGCCGGACCGGCATGAGCCAAAGCTCCCAGTAGCCTCTGACAGACCCAACTTCGGGAGTGCTCGAGGTTGTAAGTACATGTGGGAGTTTCCGAAAATTAGGGGTACCTTAGGGTTCCTTTAAAGGGTTACTATAAGGGTACTAGAAGGGTTCCTTTAAAGGGGATCTACAGAGGGTTTAGGGTTTAGAGTTTCCGAAAATTAGGGGTACCTTATTTTGGGGTCCTTATAATAAGGATCCTACTAGTTAAGGTACTATATTAGGGACCCCGATTTCGGAAACCCCCATGTAGGGTTTAGGTTTAGGGTTTACAAGGTTTGTGGAGAGTTTGAGGTTCTGTAAGGTTTATGGCCTAGGGTTTTTCCAAGGTTTAGGGTTTAGGGTTTTATAAGGTTTAGGGTGCGGAAAGGAGTTGCGCGTGTCTGGCTTAGGGAGAAAGGGCTCGGGCGACGGCATTTGGGAAGATTGTTTGGGTCAGACGTCTACTTGGCTTCAGGCCTGTCGTGTGGAGTAAGGGTTTAGTTTGGGGGGCTGTGTTTCGAGTTTGCATGGGTTATAAGCCAATCTAAGCCCGCATAGCTCTCAAACTATAGAACATACAGATTGTTGTTACACGGAGACTTTCGGAGAAGCACGACGCGCATCTAGTTCTTGGTGCGGGTGTTCCTTGATATTACTATCTTACCCCCCAAGTAAATACCGGTTGCATGTCTGTCAGATTAAAGAGACGACAACAAGAACATCTAAAGATATAGCTTGCGGCTGTTGTGAGAGCAGTTCAACCCCGAGCCCTTAATGCTAATCTGCTGGTTTACTGCTTCGAGAAACCTGTGGAGAGCAGGCATTTCTTCTTGTAGTTGTCCAACTACTATTGATGGACAAAATCCTGCATGACCTTAAGGACTCTAAACTATTGGAATTATGGTATATTCCTTATAATGGGTAATGCAGGATTTTGTCCATCAACAGTAGCAGTCGTAGTCTTTCACCCGCTGTCCAAAGGATCTCGCCGTTCAGAGGCTTTCGAACGGTCTATATCGCGAATAGTGTGGTTTATGGTTTAAGGGTTCCTGATATTCCCAGAGAACAATGCCCCTTAATTAAGGAATATACCTTAGATTTTAGAGGCCTTAATATTAAGAGGCCTTAATATTATGATAGGGGTATTGGGATCTCTGGGTTCTGAGAAGCCCAAATCGAGTGCTTCGAAGCTGAAGCGCGTCAGGCTTTAGTCGCTAACAAAGAGGCCTTAATATTAGAATAGGGTTCCTTTAAAGGGATCCTTAAAAGGGTTCTATAAGGGTTGCTTTAAGGGTATAGTATAGAGGCCTTAATAATTCTTTAAAGGGATGCTTAGAGGGTTCTATAAGGGATCTACAGTAGGATTCTATGTTAGGGGCCTTAATCATTAGAATGGGTTTTGGGGCCCATTATACTATACTTATAATAAGGAACCCCCCCAAATAGTATTGGTAATTATTTAGGCCCCTATATGAGGGCAGCACACCCCGAACCGCCTGGACCCCAAACTGACTCTCTTGCACTCCTGACGCGTGACAGCCATACGGCTGATGGACAAAATCCTGCATGACCTTAAGGACTCTAAACTATGGGAATTATGGTATATTCCTTATTGTGGGTCATGCAGGATTTTGTCCATCAACCGTAGCATTAGATTTTAGGGTTTAGGGGTTTGGGGTGCCAAAAACTTAGAACAAAGACAGCAACACACACAGAAGAGTGGAAAGCTCATCGCAGCAAAGCTCACAGGGACGCGATCTTTCTTGGAGCCCGGTGAGGTTTGAGCCTAGTTGGGATTTCGGCCGAAGAACCCTAAACCCTAGACCCTAAACTGCCCTAAACCCTAAGTGAGGTCGAGAATTGGCCCTCGAAGGGGAATTCCATCCAAGCACGCTGACCAAGCAAGCCCGAAAGACCCTGGATGCAGAACATAAGAACGACTCCAAGCCTGCAAAGCTCTCGACATCTCAACGACATAGGACCAAAACCAACTAAGTATGTTAAATCCGCCACAGCTCTCTGGATGCAACAAACAGCCGGAGCCTGAATGCTGTGGCAATCGCTGATGGTGGAACGGCCGCCTCAGGCAACGAACATGCTGACGGAATCTCCACTAATTACACCAAACATTCCTTCGGGCGATACATGGCATAATCCCATTACAATTTTTGTGGTATATTTTACCACAGTAAGGAGCCCAAAAGATAGTAGAGGTAGTCATTCAAGCCCCTATGATTAGCCCTGAGCCACAGCAACCCTGGACCCCATGCGCTGCATGGGACATTCTTCGAGTTGAAGAGTTCCGGCCTTGGCGCGTACGAGTCCATCCATGCCATGGGTTTAGGGTTTAGGGTATCCATGCCATGGGTGGTCTAAGGCCTAGCCGGTTTTGGATTTCTGCCGGGAATATATAGTGCCATTACTGATAGGGTTTACCATCCCTAAACCCTAAACCCTAGGTTTTGCCCAAACCCTGAAGACGAAATCCGAAGCTCTAGCCGAACTATCCGTGAACCGAAGAACCCAACAGTTAAAATAGGGTTTAGGGTTTAGGGCTTAGGGCAGAAAGTCCCTCAAATCAAAGTCTGCCTAAAACCACCCGAAAAACCTCAATCAAACCCAACATGCTTGGGATCCCTAAACCTGGAACCCTAAATCCTAAACCCTAACGCCTTGGAACTCCTACACCCTAGACTCTAAACCCTTATAACCCTAAACCTTAAATCGCCAGCTCCTAAACCCTAAATCCTGAAGCCTAAACCCTAAACCCCTAAACCCTAAACCCCTAAACCCTAAATCCTGAAGCCTAAACCCCTGGGAACTCCTAAAGCGCAAGCCCGCCTGGCGGTCATTGAGCCAGTGCAGAATGAGCTGGGGCAGCCCCGGTGTTTCAAGAGCCACCTTGTCTTGGGGTTCAGGGGTTTAGGGCTTAGGGCTTAGAGGTCTAGGGTGTAGGGGTTTAGATGGTTCGGGTCTTTGTTTGTTTGAGCTCCTTTTTTCCGTCGGGGTTTGGGGGTTTAGGGTTTAGGGGGTATAGGGTATCGGGCGTTTCTTTGCTGTTCGGGATTAGGTTTCGGGCTTCTCGGGATGTAGAAGACAGCACAAAACCCCTTGGCTCTTGAAATCGAGAGCCCAACTCTCCAAAGCCTGAGCCTAAATTATCGGTACTAAACTGCTTAGGGTTTAGAGTTTTGCCGTTTAGGGCGTTTAGGGCTTACTGTAAATTTCTTCAGCCTGGTATCCAGTCCATGTGCTTCCCCATGGCTTACTGCTCCCACTTCTATGTAACTGTGACAAGGCAAATCCTACTGCTTCAACTTCAAGCCGACATGCACGCACGGCGGCATTAAATCCGTACGCATAAACGATAGGTTAGGATGACAAATCAAACCTACAAGAACCAAAACAGCGCTTCGCGCGGGTCTTGAACCCTGTTTGGTAAACCTACTTTATGCAAGTAGCAGGCTGTATGTAAGGCTTCGATAACATGCTCAAAAGCATTCCAGTGCCTCGCCCGGGAGTAGGTTGCCCTCGACTTTGGAGGACAGAGCCTAGCCGCCATTCATTCAAGTTCAATTGTATCTTGAAGGGACCCTTCTGGGCTTTGCTTAAGGGGAACTACACATTTTTTGGGTTCAGGTTCTCGCGGTTTATGGATAGTTCGGTTGGGCTAGAAGTCCCTGACTTGATGGGAGCCTGCATGCAACTATAGCGGGGGGGGTGCCTTTGGGGTATCTTCAAACTCCTATCCCCACAACCTGTTCTCCAACAGCCACGTGTTGGGCGTGCGTCGGGCGCTGAAGGACTTCATGTATTGTGAAGGTCCGAGGACTGAACAAGTAGGTTTCCAGTACGGCTTAGGATCCAGATGTAGGGTTCTCTAAGTACGAGATTCGAAGTAAGTCCCCTGAGCATTCAGGCATGAGCTTCAGTACTCCATCGTTTGTGGCTGCTGGGTCGTGGGATGGCTGGGAACAGTCTCTCGGATAATATCGGAGCCTTAGGCACTAGAATAGGATATTGGGTTGCACTATACCATACTGATGTTTTGAAAGGAGATATTTACTTGCCATTTCCAGTTATTACTCGACCCTATAGCATGTTATTCCTTGAACTAGGTGATTAGGGCCTTTGAGTTTTGGTGCAACAGGGCTTGCATGACCTGGGCTGTGGAGCCTCGGGGTCTGGTTGCAAACCACACAAACCTCCGAAAGGAGTGTAGGATTTCTTGTAGGGTTTAGGATGGTTTAGGGTCTCGGCTAGTCCTGATAACCCCTGCGTAGTTACACTGTGGTTTTACACCAGAGCCATCCAAAACCTTCTTCTATTTCTTCAGGCTGCTATATTAAAAACCCTATCGCCGGCTGTGCAGACTTCATGAATCATTACCCCATCTCTGAATTCGTGCGTGCTCACATGAACCCGGAAAGCCCCTAGACGCAATGCGTCAATGAGTCTAAAGCTATGTTTATGAAACTAAAACTGAACATCGGCAACCAGACTCCCAAAACCCTGAGCGTACAGCCGGAACCGTCGGTAGTCATGAAGACTCGACGAAAGAAACTGATGCTGACGACACAACCACTAGACTCGACAGCGCAGTCACAACAATCATCACGAGCCCAGTCAAAACACAAGGACCCAAACCACATTCGGCGCTTGTCCCGTTGAATTAGGCCTGGTCACCCTCGCTATCGTCATCACAGTCACCATCGCCATGAGCAGCATCATCAGCTCTCTCTCTGTCTCTCTCTCTCTCTCTATCTATCTCTCTATCTCTATCTCTCCCTCTCTCTCTCCCTCTCCCTCTGCACGCTGTGTCCCAACGGCGGTGTTACGTCCGCATGGATCTGTCATCGCCACCATCATCACCAGCCTGATCACCAGAGCCAGAAAAAACACTGGGTGGGAAATCATGAACGATATCCATGTCAAGAATGCTGGACGCAATGTCAACCAGCAACGCACAACTGATGCCGATAAAAAGCTACGAAAACCCGACGCGACTGGAGATCATGACAACACGCACTAAATGGCCGTTTCAGCAGTATCATCGAAAAAAAGCAGGTGAAGCAACTGCAGAAGACAAAGTAGTGGTCGTAGTCGTACTCGTGGTGGTAGTGGTCGCAGTCGTGGTGGTGGCAGTGGTAGCCGTCGTCGTATCAACATAGTAGTTGTATTAGTATTACAGTAGCAGAAACAGCAGCAGCATCAGCAGTAGTAGCAGTCGTAGCAGAAGTAGCCGTCGTAGTAGCATTTGTAGCGGTACACGCTGTAGTAGCAGCATTAGCACGGGGAGCTGTAGTGAAAGCAGAGTCACAGCAGGGTCAGAGTCAGTCAGAGTAAAGCGAAGAAAGTAAGAGCAGCGGCAACAGCAGCAGCAACAGTAACGGTAGCAGTAGCAGTGGTGGTAGCAGCAGCAGCAGTGCTGGTAACGAGAGTACTATGTAGATAGCATTGTAGCAACTATGAGCAGTCGAAACACCAGCACAAACAGCAGTACTACACAGAATGAGACTAATCAGCCCACTCAGCATGACAATCTGACCTTCAAAGCTCGGTCGCGGATCTCTGGGAGGTTGCTGGGCGCGAGCTTTCGGGCCTGTTCTCTGTTCGCTTTTTTTTTGTCTTTGTGTGTACATTCGGGAGTTGCCTGGGGAGGGAGGTTATGGCTAAGGCTTAGGCTTAAGTTGAGGGCTTCAGTTAATGAGTGAAGGGAAGTTTGGGCTCGATGGGAGGATGATGGGCTCTTCAGGCGCACATAGAGGGTCTTCGTGCTTGGATTCCTTGGATAGCTACAACATCGCGATGCTTGTAGGATTTCAGGGCTGTGTCACCACTAAGAATGCGAACAATAAACGATGTGATGCTAGTACTCCCAGTCTTATTGGCTATAGAAACCTTTTGCCTCTATGTTCGCAATGGCAACCAAAGTCATCATTACGAGTCGTCGTCGTAGAAGCAGCAGCAACAAGTAGCAGGACATGACCACATATATACCATCACAATTTATGTAGACCACGGTGGCACCCCTTTTGCTAAAGCTGCCTCTTAGAGGATCCCACGTCACTATTTTGTTTGATGACGCTCGAAGCCAGTGCTAAAACCCCACACCATAAACCGAAACCAACGACCCCAGGGCTCCCCGGCAAGCTCTGCACCTGGCGATGGATGTCAGCAGTACAACATTACTTCGCGAACTTCGCGCCTATAAGGGCACCAGAAGGGTGGAGGGAGTGAGACTCCAACATAGACGGTCCCACAGATTCCGGTGGATAAGGCTGTTAATGCTTTTGTCTGTATAAGGGGTTGTGTCGGGTGTCATGTCAGTTTAACGAAAGTCACATCGTGTTTGTTCACGGATGGTCATGGGAAACTCGTCTGACGTCACAACCAAAGAGGAAGATACCGCAACCCTGCACCATGCAAACTGTGGTCGAAGCACTCTACGGCACCTGCACTCAATGTAGTCGTTTGTTGGTTAACAATGTTCATCTTATTGCCTGAATGGAAAACTGCTCAAACTTAACGAGACGAAAGTCAGAGCTGCATCGGAGAGTATAGGTAACCCTAAGCCCTAAACCCCTAAACTCTAAACCGCCTTAAGCCCTAGGTTCCCGACTCTCGACCTGCGTCAGCTGAAGCACGAGGCAAACAGCGTAATATAGGGGCCAAAATAATTACCAACACTAATTTGCGTTCCTCATTTTTTACTTATAGTAGAATGGGCCCCAAAACCCTATTCTAATTCTTAAGGCCCCTATATCATCTCATTTGCCGAAGCATGTCTGACAAGGCTTTATCGGTTAGAATGATTAGCGCTCTGCTTTATTACTGCTTCATCTTGTGTACACCGCATGTATAGAATGGTTAGCGCTCTGTTTTATTGCTGCTTCCTCGTGTCTACACCGCATGATGCTTCTTCTTCGTCATCACTAGCACAAGCTGAGGCTGTTGTGTGATGAGAAACGATGCCCATGAGGGTGGGTGGGGGGCAACTGCAGATTCGACTTCGGCAGTGCAGGAAATCAAAGAGCTCAGGCAAGACCCCACACCCCAAATAACCAGTTCCCCAAACCGTAAGGCCTAAACCATCCCCAAATCCCCAAACCCCTGCCGAGGCACAGTTGGTCCGAATCGGATCAGGAGAGCCATCCATGTCTTCATGGCACGACTACCTACCCTCCCAAGGTCGATTTGGTGCAATGACTAGAAGCAGTAAACTAGAAGCAGCAATGAGCAAGTAATTCCTGAAGATCACTGTAGCATTGCACGTGGAGGTCTGCGGCATCAACATGACCAAAAAGTGCTTCTTAAATACAGCTGATTATGAATTATGAGTATGACTATGAACTAAATGAAGCTCGTTAGATGGCGTGAATGCTAATTATGGCTAGCTCCGGCGATGGTTCATGAATACAAGTAATACTGAATGCATTTACAAGCATTTACAAGCTTGTGTTCGTCATCCCTGATGATGGAGGGGTAGTTTGCATCCCACCACAAGGAAAACAACTACTGGACCCGCGACTGCACTCACCCCGCCAGAGTGCTCTCTCGCAGAGCCTGAGTGCAGCAGCATTGTCATGAATGCCTGTCGACATCTTCTGGAAATCTAAGATCAACATGTTCTGCTAGTCCGCAGCTCCTGAAATGACATTCAAATCCATGTGACTCGCAGCCCCGCCGAACTGCAAACCCTAAACACTTAACCCTACCCTACAACCGAACACCCAAAACCCTAAATGGGAGTTTCCGAAAATAGGGGACCCTAATATAGTACCCTAAATGGTAGGGAGGACTCCCAAATAAGTTACCCTAATTTTCGGAAACTCCCAAATCTACGTGGGGATGGCCCTTCGGCAAAATCTGCTTTGCTAGGCCAACTCCAGGTTGCCCAGCAGCTTGTCTGGTCCAAAGAAGGAACGCCCTGAACCCAAAAACCTCAAGAACACAGCCCTAAACTCCGAACCCCAAACTCGAAACTTTTAGGTTTAGGAATTACGGGCGCAGTACTATACTCACTCAAATACCCAAGCCAAAGCCCCAAAATGCTCAAAGAGGAAATACAGGATAAACTTCGCTCCAAGGCCATGGAGAAAGACACAAGAACTGTACGAACAGCAGCAAAGCACCCCGAAGGAACGCTTATGCGACCTCCTATGGTTCTTCTAGCCTCTGGTGAAGGGTTTCCGGAGTGTGTGCTCAGGGCTGAAACATTTCAGGCTTCAGGGTTTAGAGCTTCGACTGCGTGGGATCTCTCGCTTTGGGGCCATATCCAGAGGACCCACAGTCCAAGCCCTGCACACCAAGCGGTCATTTTCCATTGGCTAGTAACGCAAACAATCCCATCCTTTACTTGACGGTGCAAGGCTCTTATCCCCGACACCCTAAACCGAAACCTTCCATAAACCGTGGATAGCAAGTACCAAGAGATGAGTCCCAAACCTTCCATAAACCGTTAATCGAAGTACCAAGCAATGAATGCGAAACCTTACATAAGCTGTATATAGTAGGTAGCAAGTATTGAGTAGGGCAAGGAGTGCACATATTGGGGAAGAAGGGTCGGGTCCCTCAGGTGCGTGGATGTTTAGGGGTTTAAGCTTTATTTCGGGCTATCGGCACAGTGACAAATTAAAAGCCCCGAACCTCCCCTATTCAACTCCCAACCCTAAAACCCTCTACACTTGCAACCCCAGACACTTGCAGCCCTAAACCCTGAACACTTAACACCTCAAACTCGAAATAGACCCCAAACCTTGCACCCGGACTGCCAGCACCGGGATTTGAAGTGCAGCAGGGTTTCAGGTTCAATTCAGAGTCTGGGGTTTTCAAGTTTCCAACCCGTATAGGGCGTTGATGGTTTTCGGGTGCAGGTCTCGAGCTTGCGTTATAGAACCCTATGAAGCCTAAGCCTGCCGGAGCGGCTCACTGTGGGAGATGTCGCAGAATGTTGTTCACTTCCTTGGCATCCATTCGGGGGAGCCGGCATGCAAGGCTTGTCAGCAACTTTACGGAAACTAGTTATCCCGAATCCTCAGCAAATCCTCAAACCCATGTCCGTCTGCGCCCACACTTTCAGTCAGGGTCTAGTGGGTCTAGCATGAAACCCTTGTTTGCGCTTGCGGGTTCAAAGGGGTGCCCCTAGGAGAGAGCACGAAGAAGACCCCGCCATCACTTTGGCGCATGCTACCATCTTATCAACCAAGCACTCCGCTTAACCGTTGTAGGGGGTTGAGGGCTGAGGGGTTCGGGGTAGGGAGTTTTAGGTCTGTGGGATTGAAGGTTTCGGGCTTAAAGCTTTCCAGCCTTAAGCCAGCAAACCCTGTCCCCTGACACACAGCTCAACCCCAAGCCCGATAGTCAACTTACGAGCGGAATCCTCAACCGAAGCCCTACAAGCCTAAACCCTCGCTAAACCCTAAACCTCTCCACCCCTGAACCCCGAAATCTCTAAACCCTAAAACCCCAAAAGAACCTTTATAGTCGCCCTTATAGATCCCTTAAAGGAACCCTAAACCCTAAACCTAAACCCTAAACTCCCAGCTGGCTTTTGTTCGCCGAGGGCGGAGTCGTGGCCCTGAAGCCTCAAACCCTGAGTACAGTGCCCTGCTCTAGAAGCCCAGTAAGTTGGTTTAGGGTTGAGGGTTTATAAAGTTTTAGGGTTTGGGGTTCATAAGGGTTTATAAGCGTGTATAGGGTTTAGGGTTTATAGGGGTTTAGGGTTTAGGATTTATAAGTTTTAAGGCCTTGCGGTTTAGGGTTTAGGGCTCATAGTTTATAAGGGTCTATAGGTTTTGGGCTTATAAGTTTATAAGGGTCGATACTGGTTCAGGGTTTAGGGTTCATAGGGTTTATAAGGGTTGAGGGTCAAGGTCAAGGTCAGTGTCCATGTAGAGATGCACCATCGTGCAATAACCCATCAGTAAACCTGAGATCCCTAAAGCCTAAACCCTTAACCCCCTAAACCTAAACCCTAAGACTCCTAGACCCCTAAACCGGAGCTCTGCAAGTCCTAGACACCAAGCCGTATCTGGGCTTCTAAGGCTGCTCGGGCCCGTCGGGACTTCTGTGGCAAAGGTTTTGACTCCCCGGCTCTTTAGCCGAGACTATCAACCGTATGAACAGCGAAACCTAAGGGACGCAAGAATATCCGTTAGTATCCCGGTATAGTCCCTGCACAAATGTACTACACCATGCCACATCCCCTCATGTCACATTTGTGGCGTTTGGGGTCAGACGAGGGTCTTGGGTTTGGGGCCTCAGCTGAAGGCTGTCTAGTGCAACAGTAAAGGGTAGTTCGGGCCCTATCTATAAACCGTAAATCACAAAAGCGCCCTCAACCGCAAATGCTATGGTCCCCAAACCCTGTAAGCCCAAGCCGTCTTAAGCCGGAGGCCTGGTATGCCGCTAACGGTAAAGCCCCAAGCCCTTACAGCCAAACTCGTATATGCTACAAGATACCAAAAAATACAAGATACATATAGTATATATTACACAAGATGGTATAGCACACTATGGTATATGTAACTACAACACACAAGAAGATACGATAAGATACAGGCATCACATGGACTGCTTACACGCGTTTTGCCCATGAGCCACAAAACCTGAATCTGAAGCTTTAATTGTTCCAACCCAACACCGAAAAGGAAAGAAAAAACAAACCTTGACACCTAATCTGTAAACCCCAAAACCGACGCTGGAAGCCCAATTCGTTAAACACCTTCCAAAATCTCCACCCCAACGGCTGACAGCATTAACTATTGCTCTACGCAACTATAAAACTCAAAATAGCAGGATCCTTGCCAACAAGATGGACTCACTAAGTAAGGGGACTCTAATTTCAAGAAACTCCTATAAATAAGCCTTCGGAACTCCTTCTTCTATACCTGACTATAGGCGCATTAATGATTAGAATAGGGTTTTGAGGGCCCATTATAGTATAAATATAATAAAGAACCCCCGTAATAGTATAGGCAATTATGAAGGCAGCTATACTACACTCTTTTCTTCAGAAGCATAGAAGTCCCCCGGAGTCATCGTCCGACGCATGTCAGACCAGACGTATTTCGAAGAGTGGCGCTGGCTCTGTTTTCGGCCAACACTTGAGATCAAATTTGCAAGGCCGAGGAAGTTGCGGATTTACAAACTAGGGCTTTGGGTCTCAGATTTAGGGCATGTTGGGTCCAGGCTTGTAGTGGCAGTAGTGGTAGTTGTAGAAGTAGTAGAAGTAGTAGTAGACGTAGTAGAAGTAGTAGTAGTAGCAGCAGGAGTAGTAGTAGTAGTAGTAGTAGTAGTAGTAGTAGTAATAGTGTCCAAGAAGTGCCACGACTTTACGGAGCCTTCCGGAGAAGAGCTCCTCTCGGAATCTGCAAAGGGAAATTGTGTTTCCGTGAGCCTTCCTTAAGAGCGGTCTCATGATGATACGGCAAATGGGCGCGCTTTAGAAGATTGGACTGTGGCTTGTGAGCCAACCACGCCACTATTTTTGGAGGTGCCGCGTTAGATCGCGGCCCGTGCGATACTTGCCGACTTGCCAAAACAAAAGGCCACGAATCGTCTCGCCCGACCCGTCCTCGTACTGGTCGAGAAAGCGCACCATATTTGAAGGTCTTAATCAGACCTGTAGGGAACTAGGACAGGGGAAAGAAGAATAAAAAGCCGTAGCTGCACCTAGCAAAAAAACATAAGAAACTAAGACCCCGAGTCCCGGAAGTTGTAAACCGTATACTTAAACGAACCCAAAATCTACTCCCGAACCACCTTCTGCGCGGCTGCAGCGAACCGTGCGCCTCCACCGATTTTTCTGCAAGTCGCAGAGGTGGGTGTCCAGGACACCTCTAAATAAAAAACCACGGGCCTTTAGGGGAACCGAACGCTAAAGCCCCATAAAAATCCAACCGAAAGAAGAAGAAACCTGAAGAAAAGAAGGCGACCCCAAAACAAAGAATCCAAGCCCAGAGCGAGGACCTCGTAACACTTGACTCCCTCACCAGTGACGCTCTCGTGGAGGGTGTAACCGACATGCTCATCCTGACCGCAAGGACTACCCTAAAGACTATGAACTAATCAAGCCAAGGAAAGCCCTCCTAACAGCAAACCCAAGAACCCGGACAACCCACCCCGGAAACTAAACAAGAACCAACGGACTCCAGGGTCCTCACCAATGTACTTGATTCCGAAAGGGTCCTGGTCGGACCGGGTCCCACACTCCATGCACGTGAGCTCGACCGTCTGGCGTTGGCTTCATGGAGAAGACAAAACTACGATAGCTCTAACGCCTACGCCTAAAAAGCCGCAGAAACCCTAATGCCCTAAAGCCCGGGAAGCCGGGAAAGAAGCCTTCTTCTGATCCCAAGCCAGAATCCCTTGAAAGAGAAAAATAAACCCGGAAAAAGAAAACCAAAATATTGAAACACCACCCCTTCCTAGCCTGCATATCGTATTCCAACTTGTCGGAAAAGGACTCACGGCAAAGGAAATCGCCCTGCTGGGAACGCATCGTCATGGCGCGGGGCTAAGGAAGCACAAAAGCTAGGAGAGCTCGAACAGGCAGATCGCTGCAGCGACGTGAGCAGCTCAGCGCCGACCGCTCTTCGAAGCAAAAGCGACCTGAAACTTCTTCGAAACCTAGAAGCATGCAGCCCCGTAACGAAACCCTCTATATAGAGCCCCACAAGCCTTCGATCGCAGCCCTCGAGGCCTGAGGCCCTTCGCGAAGTAGAGCCTTCAAAACCCTGGAGATATCCAACCCACCCACCGTAGTAGTAATTAGTAATTAGTAATTAGGAATTAGGAATTAGGAATTAGTAATTGGTAAATAGCTGTTTGTACTTAGAAGTAGTATTAGTAGTAGTAGTAGTAGTAGTAGTAGTAGTAGCAGTAGTTAGTAGCAGCAATAGTAGCAGTCGTGGTGGTAGTGGTGGTGGTGTTCGTGGTAGTGGTAGTGGTAGTTGTAGTGGCAGTGGCAGTGGCAGTGGCAGTGGCAGTAGTAGTAGTAGTAGTAGTAGTAGTAGTAGTAGTAGTAGTAGTAGTAGCAGTAGCAGTAGCAGTAGCAGTAGCAGTAGGAGTAGCAGCAGCAGCAGCAGGAGCAGGAGCAGGAGCAGGAGCAGTAGCAGTAGCAAGCAACAGAAGTAGGAGTAGGAGCAGTCGTGATAGTAGTAGTAGTAGTAGTAGTAGTAGTAGTAGTAGTAGTAGTAGGAGCAGTAGCAGTAGAAGTAGCAGTAGCAGTAGCAGTAGCAGTAGCAAGCAACAGAAGTAGGAGTAGGAGCAGTCGTGATAGTAGTAGTAGTAGTAGCAGTAGCAGTAGCAGTAGCAGTAGCAGTAGTAGTAGTAGTAGCAGCAGCAGCAGTGGTGGTGGGCTTTTACCGTTTTGCGCCCCGCCAGCCTAGTGGCAGTCCCAAGCACAGCTTCGACGGCCAAGCAAGGTACCACACACATTGAGTCACATGAAGCCTTCTGGGTCCTATCTGAAGGCATCTTCCCCGGCAGGGTAAAGCTCAAGTGCTAAACAGCATCATAGCGCAGCATGTCACAGTCTCACGATGTGCCTCCAACTGGTATAATTAAGCTTAAGGTCTACGGTTTGGGCTGGAGGGTGACCGGGGATCGCGGCTTGAAGCTGGCCGCGCAGGAATCATATGCGGGCTGCATGAGAATATGAGATGCGTTGGCATTGGATTTGCGCTTGCTCGCAGCTTGCTCCTCCTTCTTCTTTGAGAAGTATGGGTTTGGGAGCAGCCGGAGCTACACTGCACTTAAAAGCTGCATTCTTAACCTCCGCACCCTCCTGAGAGCACCGCTGCCTGCTCTGCCAGGTCCATGAATCCCTAGCCCAAGTCCCTAAACCTCTAGTGAACCCCAGAAAGTTGGAACATGAATTTAAAAGAACTAGATACTCTACCTTAGGGGCATGAGGATACTGATGTTCCAACTTTCTGGCTTCTACTGTAAATTATCAAACCTGAATCCCTGACCTAAACCCCGAATCCGACACTGTAAGATCTGCACTCGAAACCCCTGACATAGATCCGAAGTTGCAATCCCCGGACACGACACGCAAAAGCCCTCCACCCTCAACCCTTAGGCTCAAACAGTTGGAACCATATGGCGTCGAACAGGCGTCTTTTTCTCTCGGGGGTTAGGGCGGCAGAATGTGCAGGATCCGGGCTCGATTCTGAGCCGGTTCGTCTGCACTCAGGTTAACTTAGGGTGCCTCCGTCCATCAGAGTCTACAATGTTTTGTAAAAAACGAACATACGAGGCACCGATGTTCGCAATGCCCGTCATCCCTGCCAGAATTTCGACAAGCGAACAGCAGTCGAGTTCCTCAATGCCACATGGTGGTTGGCTTTGGCCTGGATCTCAGCTAGGGTGACTTGGGGTTCATTTTGAGATTCGGGTTCAGTGTCCGAGGCTTTGCAGCTAAGGCTGGGGGATTCGCGCTAAAAATCAGCAAAGTTTAGGGTTTAGGCACTCACTCAGCTTCCCAGTCTAGGGCTCAAGCACACCGGCAAGCACGATGCAGCACAGTAGTCAGTTCAGCATATGCAGCGCAAGGCGCACCGAGGAAAGGAGAAGACACGGAAAAGCACGGAACTTGCAATGGTCTGATTGTCCAGAAGACCATAGTGAACAATATGGGGAAGCACATCAGATGAAACAAGCATAAAGTTGCACTACATTGTCGCTACATCATCAACCTCAACAACAGTACCTTCACCATATCGACAGAATCAGCCCATTTTCAGTAATATCATGATATGTGCACACGACGTACAAGCAGCAGGTCATGCAAAGGGCCTGATGGCCAGCAGAAAAAAACCGTTGAGTTCCGGTCCAAGATCAGCCACTATAGGCTTAGGGGTAGTCCTTAAGGGCTTTAAGGTTTAGGGCTGCAGAGTTGTGTTAGTGCTGCGGGTTTGCAGCTGCGGGCTGCTAGGGAGTACGGAGAAAAGTTAAGGTTTCATAGCGCTTTCGGGATTAAGCTTTGCGGGTGTAGGGTTTGCGGTTTAGAGTAAGAACAGACATATGACTCAACACACTGCTATAACTGGCGGACATACCAGTACACACAACACAAGCACAACGACATCCACTAGCATCTCTCTCCCTCACTCGCTGTCTCTGTCTGTCTGTCTGTCTGTCTGTCTGGCTGGCTGTCTGTCTGTCTGTCTATGACTGAATATCTATCTGTATATATATAACATATGACAGGTGTAATGTGTATATATATATATATATACACACGAAGTATTGATGCAGTCAACATGGGGCCACTCAGTAGATCTTGCCTCGACATCTTGTCAGACACATAGCAGTATCTAGAGATACCACAAGCAACAAACCGTTGCGGCGGTTGCTTCGTAGGTGCTCCGAGGGCAGGATATGGGATTGCTGCATACATAAATAAATAAATACATGAGTACATAAATAAGTATGTGTGTGTCTATAAAAAATATATATGTATGCATCGAATATCAAGCCTCAGACGGCCGATAAGGCAGTAATCGAAGATTAATGCTAATTAGAAGCCACTGCTTTGGTAAATGTATATGTCAGCATACCCGAATACGCAACACTCCGTCGTCCTAAGCTCGAACCCCCCAAAAACCAAATTCTGTAACCCAAAATCCCCCAACACCCGAACCCTAAATCCTAAACCCTACACCCTTAAGGGAACCCATAAAGAGGACCCTATTATAGAAATCTGTAGCACCCTTAAACGGGACCCTACTCTAGAACCCTATAGTGCCCTTAACAGGGGCCCTATTCCAGAAGCCTATAGTACGCTTTAAAGGTGCCAAAGGGCCTTCAAGTTCGCATACTGCTCGGCCCGCCGAGCAAGCTCCTTCGATGTGTGCACGAAAGCTTCAGGGTTTCGGTTTTTTGGGGGTTTAAGGTTAATTCTTGGTTTGGGGTTTGTGTTTAAGGGTTCAGGGTTCATTTCGGCTTTGGGATTGGGGGTTCATTTAGGGTTTGGGTTTAGGGGTTCCCCCCACCCTGCCCTAATTGCGCTGCATCTTGCAGGCCAGACGGGGATCAGGGTTTCAGTTCTTGAGCTTTTCAAGGTTCAGTAGTAATATTAGTGATATTAGTGATGTTAGTAATAGTAGTAATAGTAGTAATAGTTTAGTAATAGTAACGGTAATAGAACAACACAGAGCTACGCTGAACTTCGGGGTTTAAGGCTTCGTGTTTGAGGTTCTAGCGTTTAGGGCTTATAGGGTTTTAAAAGGTAGAAGTTTCGGGCTTCATTAGTTCCAGACCTCTTGATTGAACTGTAAGGTAATATATCGCCTGGACTATAGGCTCCGATGTGCTTGTATATGCGCAATATTGCTCAAGATGCATCTTTGCTCACTGTAGACAAGAGACGCAGATATCAGATAATGTAGGGGCCTTAATAATTAGAATAGGGTTTTGGGGCACATTATACTACAATAAGGAACCCCGAAAAGAGTATAGGTAATTGTTTGGGCCCCTATAGTAAGACATTCCCAAAGCAGGCCTCACTGGTGCACCCAAACTGGACCCCCAAGCTGAACTACACGGTTGAGGCACCGCAGGAACAGCAATGGTTAAAAGTGGTATGCCGTTGCAACTTGCAAGCGAATGATTAGGGCGGACAGCTTTATAGGGGCATAGAGGGGCTTGGGCTACTAGTTTCCTAAGTAGCCCCTTAATAATTCCTTTTCATAATTGATATTCTGTTTTAAAGAGGAGACCCAAGAATGAAACGGGCAAAAGGGTACTACTCAGAAACCTAGGCTTAGGGCTCCTTTACATGTAAACCTGCTGCTGAGGGGCGTACGGGCGTACTCATAGACTCCAATTTGCAATCCTAGACCCTATAAACCCCAAACCATTTGCAAGCCTGAACCCTATAAGCCCTAAACCCTAACATACACATTCGCACCCCAGTAAACAAACCGTTTCAGCTTCAAGCTCAACCTGAACAGTCTCAACATAATGTCTCCTTCCATCCTGGCTGATGTCCCGAATCTTAAAATAGCACTTCGCAAGAGTGAAGGAGCCCAGTTCCGCGGTGTTTGAAGTAAGGGTCTCACGATGTCTGACTATTGAATGAGGACCTCTTAACTGAGCGAAGCTGGCAACTACCAACTCGGATCCCGTGCAGAAGACATGGCTAGCCGATGAAAGCTGGGTTCAGAGTTGAACCCTCCGTCTTAAATGGCTTACATGAAAACTATACCCGAGTAACTACGATACGCATGTACATACCTGTAGTCTCCATTGTAGTTCATTTTGTTGGTTAACCAAAACCTATACTATATAGCATCCTACTGGTTAACCAAGAAAGGAACTACAATGGAGACTACACTTTATTCCCTTATAGAACCCTTCTAGATCCCTTTAAGGAACATTTGTAGGAACCCTTATAGATCCCTTAAAGGAAGCCTCAATGGAGACTATAGGTATCAATCTCGCAGAACCCTCATCTCCTCAATAGCCACCTTCCTGGGTACACATAAGTCCGTCACGCGGATGTTCCGTGCCTGCGGCCCACCCAATCCCCTAGCCACCCCCAGAGATCCCAATACCCCCTAATTAAGGAATATACCTTAAATCATAATATGACGGCCTCTATAATTCAAGGTATATTCCTTAATTAAGGAGTATTGGGTTCTCTGGGCCAGGTACGTTCATGGTCTTCGCGGACTAGCGACTGGTGGCTAGGGTATCAGTGTATATGGGAGTTTCCGAAAATTAGGGGTACATTATTTGGGGTCCTTATAATAAGGATCCTATTATCTAGGGTGCTATATTAGGGTCCCCTATTTGCGGAAACTCCCATATAGTATCAGGTTTCGGGTTTAGCTTGGAGCGTGAGATGTCTGAACATAAGAATGGGGGCCAAGTTAACCTGCGGTTGCTATGCAGACCAAAAGTACTGCAAAAGTAACTGGTCCCATGGCAACCTCCACATACGGCACAAGCTGTAGGGCTAAGAGTTTGCAAGGATTGCATGTAGGGTGGTGCAGTTTTGCAAAAGGTTGGCTGAGCTGTTGGGACGGGATCGACATTAAACCAAGAAGCCCTATTCGACCCTAAACCGGCACCAGCCATCTTGTTTTCTCTTGGATGAGACCAGCAACCTACAGCAGGAAGGCTTGTGAAATAAGGATACCGGCTTAACGCTCGCGGTTGAATGATTGAATGGTGTAGGGCTTGAGGTTTACATCGGCATGCTTTCCATAATGCAAGTCTTACGGCTACTTCAAGACCGCTTCAAGATGGCTGTGGCCCTAAACAGTAGACTACCCCGAGCAACAACTCCTAAACCCGAAACCAGAACGAGCCTGAACGCCCAAAACCCAAAAACCCTAGCCCTAAGGGTCCATGTACCCAAATAGTCTGTACTTTGGCCTTAAAGCAGTCCCTTTATAGGTACATTGAGGCCAAAGTATATACTGTTTGGGTACATGGACTCTTAGGGTAGACGACACGAACCATGAAAAGCCTTGCCTCCAGGGCTTCGATCTCGCCGATCAGAAGTATGCCAAGAACCTCCGAGCACCGGCTAAGGGTTTAGGGTTCGGGGTCCAAGCTTTGGAGTTTAGGGGTTTGGGTGACCAGCAGACTGCTTGCTTAAGAATGCAACATATGCCGTTTGGGTACCTGCTGCAATTGCAAGTGTGGGATTCTCTTCAGACTCTAAGCTCGTAAAGCCTATAGAATCCTTACTTCTAGACACCCTTGGTAAAGCCTGTATGTTCCAACGGCGCTCCCCAAACAACCATGAACCCCGCAAATCTCGGCATGGCCGCAGAGGGGGCGGACGGGGAGGGGGCGAGGGCGGAGAGCAGAGAGCGGAGTCGAAGCCTCATCTTAATGTTGTTTCCACTATGACTTACAGTAGAAGCCGAAAAGCCGGAAACCCAATAGACTCAATCCGTAAGAGTAATGTATAGGGAATCCCAGCACTATTTGGCCTTCATCCGGTTTCCAACTTTATGTGGTGTACTGTAAGGAGCTCAAGGGCTAAGTATCCCAGCCAGTAAAAACCTTTCGAACTATGGGAGAACCCTTTAACCCCCAGAAGGCTAAAGTGTTAAAGGTTACAAAATCAGGCCGTAAGATGCTGTGCCAATACACTGTAAGGGCCATGATAATCAGAACAGGGTTTTGGTGTCTATTATTTGCAGTTATATCATGGAGCTCTAAGGAATAGTATTGGTAATCATTTAGGCTTCTATAGTGTTAGGAGATGTCCAGCATCTCCACAACGACCTGTGAAAGTTCTCGGCCTACTGGCTTGGAGAGGGGCGCTCCGACACTCTGAATCCTAAAACCCTAAACCCTAAACCCTACCCAAGCACCAAGCACCAAGCCTTGAGATACTCGCAGAGACGGCCCCCGAAGTGCGTGGCCAATGTGCAGAACTGCTTGCAGTCAATGCCAGCATAGTGGCACATGCCGGAAGTGGCAGTCAAGCGCCCAGTGTGCACCCACTCTGCCCAGAGATTCGGCAAAGAGAGAACTTCCAGATCGGGGTCGCCACGGACGGAAATAAATTTTATCTTCCTGTCCTTGTTTGAACGCAGAAGGATCCGAAAACAGGAAGGAGGTCAACTATGGTACAATAACAGTTGGATTTTGAGCAGCATTTGTCGTGCCCAAGCCCTGACGAGTACTCAATATCCAAAACCTCGTATCACTCAATCCACGGCCATGTTTCTTCGTCCACGTACTCGGCATCCCCTGACCTGATCTTGCTTCTTAGGGCTCAAAAAGCAGGCATTAGGGTTTGGGGTTGTTCACAACATGTTTAGGGCAGCTTAGGGTTTGAAAGTTCACAACAGAAAGGGCTCAGGTCGATCAAGGTTTAGGATTTCTAGGTTCCTTTCGACGCGCCTGGACAGGAAGCCAACAAAAAAGGCTCAAGATTTGTGGTGTTCCCTTTTGGCGGCTCCTTTAAAGCGTCCTTAAAATGTAGGGGATCGCAACCCTAAACCCCAAACCCTAAACCCCACCGTTCATAATGAAATGCCCTTGCTTTCCCAGGGCCTGGGGCCTGGGGGCCTCTGTGTTCTGTGAAAGAGGTTTTAGGGCTTAGGGTTTACCCTAAACCCTAAACCCCTAAATCCCTAATAAACCCTAAACCCCTGAACCCTTAACCCCTAATAAACCCTGAACCCTGCACCTTTTCAACCCCCTAGAAAACCTAAACCCTAAACACCTAAACCCTAAACACCTAAACCCTCTAAACCGTCAAGGTTCAGGCTCAAAGCTCAGCGTCATGCTGACCTAGACTTCACCCTCTCAGACTATAATGTGCGCTCACGCAGGTTGTAGTGATGTAAACGACCAATATTGCAAACCACTGCGCGTTCTGAATGAGGGCGGTGTACGGTTGCTATCGCTACGAGCGCTGAAGCTGCTGCAGCTCATGATGCTGCTGCTGCTCCTCCTGCTCCTCCTTTTCATCCACTTGAACTCTTGGTTCCTGCTCCCTCCTGCTCACAACTAGAAGTTGAATCAAATAACTCTGCCAGATCATGCCAAAAGGCTGAAGCAGATACACCATTTGGCATTTCGTCCGGGGCAGGAAAGTGTCCTGTCCACATCGATCCCAATGCTCCTCGAGGTTCGTGCTTCGTTGCTTGTGCTTTAAGGCTGAAGGCGTGCATTACTGGGGCTCGAAAAGGGCCTACGTGCTTTTGCTGGGCTTGTAGAACGCGAGGATTCATGGGGCATTGGTGTTGGGATGCCAGGTCCACAGACCCGAAATATTTCTCAGTGTAGAGTTCCTTGGCAGATAGATACAGATATATGTGTGCATACACAAACATATGCATGTATGAAATCATATGTATATATGTGTGTGTATGTATGTCTGTATATAATATCTATATATATATAGAAAGGTACACAAACAAATAAACAATCTAAACAAATAAGTGTATATATATATATGTATATAAATATGTATATGTGTACACACACATAACAGCAGGGCGCAGGCCTCTGAATACCCCTGGACCTTCAGGCAGCTCCTGCATCACGCGATGGCACACGCTGCTGAGAAAATCGGGTGCCTCCTCGGTCCCAAAGGCTCCATGTACCCATATAGTAGGTACTTAGGCCTTAAAGTACCCATATAGGGACCTCTTTAAGGCCTAAGTACCTACTATATGGGTACATGGAGTCTTAGGGGGTAGAAGCAAGGAAAGTCGTTGAGTTGTTGAATTCCGATGTGCTGGGCTGGGGTTGGACTCGAGGTGAGGGCTTGCGCGTTGAGAGTTCAAGACTTCTTGACCAAGGTCTTATTTAAAGTTTCAGGACATGTAAAGGTTGAGGCCTCACGCGAGATCGCCGCAAAAGAACAGAAATGCTACCATGAACTCTCGGGTTTAGGGAGCTTGTAGGGTCTACGGGCTAGGGTTTAGGGGTTTAGGGCTTAGGGTGGCGAAGCGATGAGCTGTCAAGTTGCAGAATGGGTCCGCCGAGGCCATATGTTCGTGAGCAGAAGAGAGTTCATAAAAATCTCCTGCGGTGGGTCTGAAGGTGCGGGTTTAGGGTTAGGGTTCAGGGTTTCGGGTTCGGTTTCTTGGCCCTGAACCCTACCAGGGGAACCTGTTCAGAAACTCTGGGTCTTTATTTTGGCTCTTTGTATGGATCCAAATGTTTTGAGGTCAGGGTTGGGGGGGGGTTTAGGGTTTAGGGTTTAGGTTCCTATATTAGTAAGGCCCAGCATAGGTACTTCGGCCGCTGGAGACCCCTGGAGCACTGGAACCCTTGCTCGGAACCCAAGCCCAAATCCCTAAACCCTAAACCCTAAACCCTACTTCCAGCCAAAGCCGCATAAGGGCTGACCCTAACAGCCAAAAGAACTACAACTTTCGAGCTGAGCCCTTCACCCCGTCTTGAAACCGTTACCCTAACACAACAAACAGTCCAAAGAAGGTATCATCTATAGACATTAATTACGACCCAAAATCGGCACAACCTGATGCCACAAAGCATAAAACCTATGACCCAAGACCCCCAAATCCACGAAGAATCTGAAACCCTTCTGACCTGAAGCTCCAAATCCTAAGAAGCCTAGAAACCTACAGGTCTGAATGCGCAACAGCTAGTCTAACCCTAAAGGTCCATGCACCTACATAGCATATAAGCCCCAATGCACCTATTCAAAAAGAGACTCCCTAAGGCCAAACGGGTATATGGGCACTTGCGGCAATCGCCTTGCGCGCCCATGAGGTCTTACAGCCCTAAACCCAAAAATATGTCTTCGGCTAGCTCCGCCTTGTCCATCCATGATATCCTGAAGCTGAAACCGATACAAGCCCCCAACCCTACAGTATGCCTGAATCTCAACACTAACACTATCAACGCTAAACCCGAGACAAGGATTCTGTGTCTGAGCCCTGTAACCATAAACTCTAAACCCGGAAACAGAGATTCTCCAGGCCTTGTGTATCTCCACTCTGAAGCGTTCTGGGACCCCTTTGGGGCAGATAACAGTCGTGCAGGTGCCATAACCCTAGGGCTCTAAGGACTCATATATTAAGGCTTTTGGGCCCAAAGACCATACTATATAAGGCTTTTGGGGTATTTTGATGCCCGGGGTAAGGGGAGAATGTGACTTCTCATTCAATAGCCTACATTGCTAGTGGGTGTTCCTGGGTTTTCTGGGCCTGAGGTCTTCAACCATTCGGATTTTCAGGGTATTGGGGGTTCGAGATCTACTATGGGCTCGGATTCTGCTGTAAGGTTTAAGAAGTTCAGGATTTCGGGGGTTAGGGTTCGTGGTTTCCGAGCTTATGGTGGTGCTTTGTTCTGAAGTTTGTTGTTGGGTCTGGGAAAAACCTTCGGGCTTGCTTGACGAACGATATGGTTCTGATGTCGTCTCTTAAGTCGGATTTGGGTGCTTAGGGAAGCAGAACCAGAAGCTTGTCAATCAGGTTCCAAAATGAGACGGCATTGCTTCCAATCATGTCCCGAAAACATCGCAAGACACTCTGAGGAACAGGTTTGGGGGCAAAAGGCTTAGGAGTCGGCGTTGGCGATTCAGCTTCATCTATGTGCGTGTGCTTTTCAAAACAACGAACAATTCTATGAATTTGCGGAACGTGCGCCTTACAGAGAGTACATTTTTGGCGGCAGCACCTATTGTTTTATGGACAAGTTAAGTCGTCAACCCTGAACCACGCAACCCTACATGAGTCCAGGAGGTAAGGCTATCTTTGGGGTTATATATTATATAATATGTACTATATATTATATACTATATATTATATATTATATAATATATATATATATATATATATATATATTCTATATTCTATATTATCTATTATCTATTATATATTATAGATTACATTTATATATTATATATTATATATTGTTGATTATATAGTATATATTACATATTAAATTGTATATATGTATTAGTACAAACACGCAGCTGTACTTCTAAGGAACCGTAGCACGGCCTTGGATCAGTGCCACCTCTTCCTCACGCAAGCGCATCATCTCACCGTCGTCGTCACGGACAGCAGCCTGGAAGGGATTTGTTTGGCTGCCCTAGAATCCCATTTATCTGTACCATGCTAAAATCCTCGAGCTCAAAATAGCCCAGAGCAAAGACCACCTTTGGCTTTCAAGAGCTCTGCAAGGGATGGAGGAGTCGTATCATCCATGAGTGCCAAAACATAAGCCG
This sequence comes from Symbiodinium sp. clade A Y106, assembly GCA_003297005.1. Lineage (NCBI taxonomy): Eukaryota > Dinophyceae > Suessiales > Symbiodiniaceae > Symbiodinium > Symbiodinium sp. clade A. The sequence continues at coordinate 152,766 of BGNK01000444.1, forward strand.
CACCAGCATTCAAGGAGCATACGCCAAGGGATGCTGAAGTTGCAGGGTAGAAAGCAGCGCATCTACAAAAAGGACCCCGAACACCCAGTCTCCCCCTCACTGAGCCGCCTTGACCTTGCTGAAGAGGGATAGCGGGAGCTGTCTCTCTGTGAAGAATCTCAGTTCGGTCGTACACGCAGAAAGGGTTTAGGGTCGGGTTCGGGACTTTAGCTTTTCTATCGCTTACTCATGCCTAAACACCCAAGCCCTGCACCAAAAGGCTTAAGGCTTCTAGAGTGACAGTCTTGGGTTGACTCTTCGCAGTCACTGTGGAAGGAGATGATCGCGGACTAAGAGACGTCCATATTGCCCTTACATACTTGGGGCTTCGTATGAAGAACCCCGACAGAAGGAAGCCTCAGTACAAGATCGCCTAGAAAGCCGACTCAACTCTGAAACAACCCGACGAAACCCATACAATTATACAACCCGCGGAACAAAGGACACGCCCCATTCCAGTACACAGAGGGCTGCGTAAAACACAAACCCGTCGCCCTAAACCTTAAACCTGGTTTTTCCTGCGTGACAAAACACCAACAAGACATGATACTAACCAATAAAGCCCGAGTTTCTCAGTATACATCTCATTATCGAGCCCGTAAGCCGTATGCGAAGCCCTTCAAGACGCCTCCCCTAAACAAACCCTCTTTTTAAGGGCCCCTAAACCCTTTCTTTAAAACGGACAGGGAACAGCTCCAACTTCGATCGCTCGAGGATCTTTCCTCGCCGTGCTGCTCGCATGGAGCCTTTTGGGGTGTAGGGTTCCTTTAAGGGATCTATAGGAATCCTTTATTTAGGGTTCCTTTAAGGGATCTATAGGAATCCTTTATTTAGGGTTCCTTTAAGGGATCTATAGGAATCCTTTGTCTTGGGCTCCTTTAAGGGATCTATAGGGTTCCTTTGTATAGGGCTCCTTGAAGGCTCCTTTAAGGGATCTATAGGGTTCCTTTGTATAGGGCTCCTTGAAGGCATCTATAGGGTGTAGGGGTTTGGGGTCTGCGGTTTTAAAGGGAACGCGGCCGTCTCCGGGGTTTTGTCGGGGGTTGGAGGGCAAGGAATTTCGGGTCAAGAGCTCCTTGTAGGGTTTCAGAACGGCATAATAAAGGGGCCTTAATAGTACTATATATTAATAATAATAAGGAACCCCCAAAATGGTATTGGTAATTATTGAGGCCCCTATATTAGCGGTTTGGGTTTTGGGGTACAGGGTTTTCTGTTGGGTTTGGTAAGGCTTCAACATGGGCTCCACGAGGGGTCTGTAAGGGTTCTACAAGGAAAACATGAGCTTTAGAAGAGTAGTGCTTCTGAGCGATGTTGTAAGGAGGGCTCATCTATACTACCACCGCGGTTTTGGTTTCGGATCTACTAGGAGCGGGTGGTGGTCTGTAAACATGTCCAGATTTTGTTGACACTGATAAATGTACCTATATACATACAAGTACATAAATAAAAACGTATATGCAAACTAGACATGGATACACATATACGTATATACACAGTTGTGTGTATACTTACTTTCACGCTTCACCTCCCACGTGCCAGAGTCGATACTCGGCTAACGGACAACGTGGAGGACAGGCTATTCTGCCCTGCACTTTGCTGCTCACTGGGTGCATCCTCCCAACCTACATGCATACATACATTCATATACATACATACGCAGACCCTACATACTTATGCATGTACATACGTGTGTTAGTCTGTCCGACTGTGTGTCTGTGTGTCTGTCCGTCTGTATGTCTGTCCGTCCGTCCGTTTGTCCGTCCGTCCGTCCGTCCGTCTGTGTCTATAGGTATGTATGCATGTATGATGTATGTATGTATGCAAGTATGTACATACGTACTTGCGAACGTAGGTATGCATGTAATGTGACCAAATATAAGGCCATGCAATGCAATGGAATCGAGTGTAATGTACTGTACCAAGATGTATGCGTGTATGCGTGCTGAAAGATTGGCAAATGAGTTACTGGCTATCTTTGTAGTTTCTACGTATGCACCATGTAGAAAGCCTTTTAAACCCGCAGTCATCACGATGCTGAATGACCCTGGCTAGTAGCAACCTATGACTCCACAACCAACATCATAGAGTTAGGCAGTACCTGTAACCCAAAAGACCTAAACACCATGCAGTAGCTGCGTAAAACAATAGGTCTCTTCGGTTGCAGGTAGGGTTGAAGGTTTCTTGGGACTCATGCTCGGACTCCCTGTCAAAGAAGCGTTCAGGGGTACGCGCTTGCCTTTTGATTGGTCCTAATACTAATCGTTGAACAATCTCACTGGGGTTTATGGCTTTGAGCTTCGGCTTTGGAGTGCGTGGTTGTGGGTTTGGGGTTTGGAATCTCTCCAAGAAACTGATCGTTGAGCCGATGGAGCCAACAAAGGACGAGAAGGACGCCTGCAGTACATCATGCTGCTGTGTAAGCTGCACTGTGCTACGTCGCGCTATTTCGTTCTCTGGCATGCTGCCATGTTGAAACACATTCCCCTACTTCTCTGGTGTGCGCAATACTCCTATGCTTTCTGCATCATGCATATATACAGAATCTGACGCCACTGCCACCACCACCAACAGCAACAACCACCACTTCAATTGTGGCAACAGCAGCAGCAGCAGCGACAGTAGCTTCAGCAGCGCAGCTACGAACTGGCAATGCTAGTACCATGAGTAATAGCAATCATATTGAAAAACAAGCGGTAACTATTGGGTACTGAGGACTGCAAAGGTGGAGGTGCGACTGCTGGTGAACATACAGATACAGAGTAAGAGGTGGTCAAAGTGCGGAACCTCTTCTTTAACTGATGACATGAGCCTAACCCTAAACCCCTAAACCCCCAAACCCCTAAACCCTAAACCCAAAGCCAGGAACAAACTTGCGAGCCCATGCTCTGGAGCAGGATTCTGGGTTTAGGAGTGTAGGGTGCAGGGTTTAGGAGTACAGGGTTTAGGCTTTAGGGTCCTTGCCACAGCCTGTGTTTAGAATGGATGAAGCTCTTGAGTCAACTCTTGAGGTTATGGGGATCATAAGCTGTCTATCCTGATAGACTATGCAGGTCTTGTGGACTTACATTACGGTTCTAGGCTAGACATACTTAGAACCCCAATCAACCTACTCAAACCATAGTTATGACTTTTCAACAACCTCGAATCGGAATCAACGACTTTGGACAGCTTAGGACTTAGTTTTGAGGGCTCATGGTTTAGCCTAGCTCTCTATGGGCTTTAAGGTAACTTAGATACCATAACATGCCTAAGATACACGGAATCCACGTCATTCGGCTCGTGTACATGTCAGCCTACGGTACCTCCAGTGGTTTGGCTTGAACTGCTGACTCTTACAAAGCATATAAACTCTAGAAGAAACGCTTTCAACATGCCCTCTACACTGCTCCCCCAAACCACTGCTCAGTCAGGAGGAACGAAGCCATGGAAGGCATGTTCATGCGAAGTGGCAGCAACAGTCATTAGGATGCACGGTCCATGCTATAGCCTTATAGTCGCCTGGGCTTTGGAGGCTAACGATTAGTGCTCAAAGCTCCTGCTGTATAGGTCGAAGTGTGGAGGCTGAAGTGTGGCAGCAAAGAGCTTCAACAATGCAAAACCGCGGTGCCGTGAAATATCGAAACTCAAGCACCAGAGCCTGTAGCTGTATTATGATCTACTCTGAAGGCGAAGCCCCTATCCTTTCCATTTAGGGTGCAATCTCCGTGCTGTTTCTGATGACGTGCTAGGAACCCTAATAAAGCCCCAAGGTTTCTTCATCAGGTTCCTACATTAGAGAACGCAAGGCAGCCCTAAACCGACGATAAACTTTCAACCAAGAAAATCCAACAAGATATGGTATACTACAATATGACATGAGTTTATCACACACAAATCTTCTGACATGGGACCTATCGCCACCTAAACAGCAACTGGAAAGCACGGCAAAGAGCGTGCAAAAGTAGAAACAATCGAGACTATCTTCAATTGAGGCAAGCACCACGGCCATTAGGATGACGATGATGGCAAAAAGCCTTCCCCCCGAAACCCAAAGACGGTCCGATAGTCCCAAACCCATAAGGGTACTATAGGGTTCTATAGCAGTAATAGCGGGGTTCCCTTTCTGGGCTCGGGCTGTCCTTTGGAGTTCAGCACTCCGGGGGTTCATTGTCAAAGGGAGTGCGGTGCTTCGGATGTAGTTTAGGGTTTAGGGCCGTTTAGGGCTTTAGGGTTTAGGGCTTTGGGGGGTTTAGGGTTTAGGGCTTTAGGGCTTAGGGGGTTGCAGGTTCAACTATTTAAACACACGGGGGGAGGAGCTTCCGGATTTGGGTGGCTTCAGGTTTGCCTAAGGGTCAAAGTACTCCTTCTTATAGGATTTAGGGTTTAAGGTCCAAGTACTCCTGATCATAGGACCTTGGGGCCTTTTTTGGGTACCAAGAACCATAAATAAGGACTATATACTTGGACCTTTAGGGTTTGGGAGGGCCGGTTTAGTGTTGACGCTCACGGGCTCTTGAACACCACCTGAAAGCCAAAAGGCATGACCAACACTCATCCGAACTGAAAACCTTGAACCTTAAAGCATAAAGCTGTGAGTGGAGGCAAACCCATCCTAATCTTACGGGAATGAAACTAAAATCACACCAAAAGCCCTCGCATCCTTGCCCCGGGCCCAACTCATACACTGTTGGAGAACTGCCGATGTCACTCAATAGTCGATATTTAAAGGCCTATATATAGACACTAGACACTGACTAGCTGATTACCTACATCCTTGACCCAAAACCACGGAAGCAGCACCTGCCTCTCCCATCCGTTGTTTGGCGCGATAGGGTTCGTAACTGTGTCATCGACCAATGCAGCGATGCCACATAAGATTCCTTATATATATATATATATATGTAGATACAAAGTTGTCTCATAAGATTCCTCGGGTTGCCATATTAGTAATGATGATGATAATAACATCTGTAAGAATAGCAATACTCATAAACATACCAATAATAATACGTACTAATAATATTTGTAACAAGATTAATCATGATTGATATATTCTTTTGCCCGGGCACACAGTAAAGCGAAATCGCATAACGGCAGGCTCGCACGCATATTATACTGTGGAACATGAAACATGCATGGACCAAGAACCTTATACAGTAAAGTCAGACAGGCCGAGCATCTGGGAAAGACTCAGAATCAATGTTGGATCTCTGCATCCAATTGCCTTGATCGCTGGTGTAGTAGCCTACACCATACCAACAGCATGCGATGACATGGTTTATCGCCATCATCACGGCGAAGTAGCCCGAGACCTTGACCCAGAGCCTGCGCAGGTGCAAATTGCACGCACAACCAGGCGCCGAGGCATTGTGTAGATATTAAGCTTACATACATCCATACATATATACATAAACAAACACATACACACATACTCACTACTGACGTACTTACTTCCATGCATGCATGCATGCATCCATGCATGCAGGCATGCTTGCGTACATGCATGCATGCATACATACATACATGCATGTATACATAGATAGATAGATACATACATACACACATGTGCATGCATCTTGCATAATATTCACATATCATATAGACGCATACGTGCATATATGTATACAGTATACACATACCAACGTGCACAGAATCTTCTCCAGAAGAATATGGAAAGCTGCTGCCAGCAGTGGCCCAGTGGCAAGGAATTTGTGGACAGCAACTTTCCGAGGATGAACTTCGCTTGCTTTTCCAACTTCACCTCGAACCAGAACTTAGGGTTAGGGTTTAGGGTTTAGGGATATAGTATTTCGGCACTCGTCAAGACCCAACTTGTAGTACGTACTGCACCTCACTACCAGAACACCACGCAGGCTCTTTCTCTCTGTGTGAGATCTGCAAGCTCCGACCGTACTAGATTCATGTATGCATGTCTTTACCTGGACATATACATGCATGTGTATGATGGTACTTGAACACCTCATGAACACGTGAAAACGACTGCCGATTCTGTGTATACTGGCTTGAACTTTTTCGTAGAGAACCGAAGCATGATAAGATGATCAAGTCAGCATCCATTGCTGTTTCGAGCAAAGGGGCTGATGGTATATTATCTTTTTGTTTTTGGACCCTGAGCCCTGTAAACAGTTCTTTTCTAGTGCCCCAGGAGCTTTAGGCGAGAGGCGATTCGCAAGAGCCGGACGAGGCGAACGAATCTCAAGAGCCGGAAGAACCTGGTGGAGCGCATCAACCTCGGAGAGTTTAGGGTTTAGGGTTTAGGGCTTGAGGAGTCGGGGTTTGGGGGCTGTAGGATTTTGGGGACGCACAGTCTGAGGGTTTCCAGTAATGAACACCTATACATGAATACACGCCGTGGGAACTACGACAAGAGCAGCGGCAAACAAGACATAGGCACAGAGCATGACCAGCACACAGTTGACAAGAGGACAACTGACAAGAATATCTTGAACTCAGTACTGGTGTGAATGACCGCCCTGTTGTCGTGACAGCTTCACACTGAACGAACACGCTAGCCATTGAGTCATTGAGCTGTTTCCGGTCTGCAATCTCTCCGAAACCTCGCAGCAGTGCAAACCTCAGCACCAATATCCAGAAGCTGGCTGATGCCATAAACTGCCCACGCCAACCAAAGCGCAGCTCTGTGGGACATGGCGAGAAACGGATTCGGATCAGCTTCCATGATGAAGTGCAAGGTGAGGACAAAGGTATCCACGAATGCGATGAAGATGGCCAAAACGAGCCTAGGCCAGCAGGCTAGCATATTTACTAATAAAAATAACAATACTGTTACCAATATCATCTTAACTTCGGATGCTTCTATTGCTATGAGTATTCGTGTTGGTATAATGTACGTCTCCGCAGCGCTTCGGGAGTTTGCCAGTAGGGTTTCCGTAACACTCGTGGCCTTTAGAACACCCCGTGATACAAGGTTCAGGGTTTAGGGAAACCTTAAGCCCTAAACCCTCAACCCTTAACCCTAAACCCTGCATTCCAGACCTCCAAGATGCACAGCGACACCTGACATATTTAGGGGTTTAGAATTTAAGGCTTTAGGGGCGCATCGAGATCCTGACAACAGCGAAAACCTTCAAAACAGATATTCTTGAGTAAACCTTCAAAACAGATATTCTTGAGTATGGAGTATCTTGGGGTACGAGGTAAATCGTTGCAATGCATTGCTTGGGCTTCCGATTGACCGGTGGAAATAGAGCTACTGTTCGGCTTGGCCCTTACACTCCGGACTCGCCAGAGACCTCAAGTAGTCCCAGTTCCCACGGACGATCAAGGCCCATAATTCTCTAACCCCTAAACCCTAAACTGTAAACCCCTTCTTGCAATCCGAGATCCAAGACCACACCCTCAACCTCAAACCCGTGATTGCCCACCTGAACCCTGAAGCCTAAACCCGAAAACAGGCCCGAGAACCTCCCCAAAGGGTCCAAGTGCCCAATAATCATAGAACTACTCTCCAAAATCCTAACCTACATAACTACTATCCTGAAATGTCCTAAAACCGAGTACCTCATTATTGGGTCCTTTAAACCCTCGGGGGCTCCTGCACAGACCTCAGACCTCCAACCCCGCGCAAGTGCCGAGGTGCCAGGTCTTCGCATATCTCTTTGCCAAGACCCAAGGGCGCGTCTCCTTGAGAAAAAAAGCCCTAAAATCTTAGTTGCCGAGTGGCTACTAGACTGTAGTCGTATAGGGTTTTAAAAGGACGAGAAACCAGCAGCGATTAACAAACAGACTGTTTAGGTGACAGTGCTTCTTCGACGAAAGACAGCCGAAGGTCCTGATGTCTAATGTAGGAACCTGATTTAGAAACCTTGGGCCCTTATTAGGGCTTCTTACATGAATCCTGCTATTTTGGGGTTATAGGCCCAGGGTTTCTTAATCAGGTTCCTACATTAGCTTTCAGGGGTTGAGGGCTTACTGGATGAACGGATGCAGGAATAACGGCTTGAAGAACTTCGGTGTTGAGGCCTAGGGCTTAGGAGGTTGAGTGCCTTCGGGTTCAGATGGGAGCATGGGGCTTCATCTGCAGGGTGTTTAGATGCGCGACGAATACTTTAATGCCCTGTTTTCGCAACACTGCTTGCAAGCCAACTCTCACAACGGAGAAACAACAAGGAAGCGGTCTGCAAGTATGCTGTGAGCATACAGCAGATGTCACTAGTCCTGGTTTGGGCAACATGCTCCGCAAATTCTGTCATGCCCTCCACTCCGTCCAAATCTATCTCCACGGCTGACAAAGCCTCCTTGACAGAGGTCCCAGCGGCTTTAAACCACCCGACCGGAACCCCAAATTGAGCTACGACGGAGAGGTAGCTCTAAATGCTGACAGTGTAGAGTAGGGGCTGATCTTGGCATGGTCATATCAATGAGGCGTAAGGAATGCTAGCGATACTTCTTCAGGCCCCTCTATACCTTCAACGCTATAAACCCTAATTTACTATTACCCAGACCAAGACAAACGACAACTGTCCCCATGCAACAACCCTCCATAGACAAACGGAGCCTTCCTCAAAAGAGGTCTCAGTTCTTTACCAGGATGTGGTTTCAATCTCTGAATCCTGAACCCAACATCCAAAACCTTAAGCCCCCTTATAGCCCTAAACCTGAAACCATAAAAAATCAACCCTCAACCCTAAACCGCAATTCCCTAAACCGTAAACCCTTCTGGCTTTGGCTCCGGTTGTATTGGCATCCAAACCTCTACTCTACCTTCCCTCTGGGGTCAAGCGGGGGCAGGAGGTCTGCAAAGAGACTTTGCTGCAGCTGTAGCGCGTGCCGTTGAGGACTTAGGGCTTCTTCTGGCCTATCACCGTTCAAGACCCCAGGGCACAAAAAGGCATGCACGGCGAACCGTTCAGTCGCTTTGGCTGTGGTCCGTGTTCCTACTGCAGTTTATAAGGCTTTTGATTCTACCTCAACCCGCAAAGTAAGTAAAATAATGGCCCAACATCTGTCAAAGGCTATTGTTCTACATACTTCTGGGGCATAGGTAGGGCTATATATACTGGGCACTTGAAGTTGTTCCAGCTTGCGCTGTTGGACAAAGTCAAAATCAGCTGCAGCAAAAGTAGCCACCATGCCCGCTGTTGTGGCGACTGCAAAGAACATGTGCATGGGCATGTCCGCCAGCCAGAAGTCCTTATCTGTGCGTTTCAAAAGATAGGGGTATCTTATGTGGGGCATTTATATGGATCCTATCTTACTATTTGGGCTTCTACATAATACAAGGGTCCCTTGTTTTCTAGAAGAATCATCGCTGCGCCGAATTCAGGCGATGAAAAGTAGCTTCAATTGCCGTAGCTCGTTTCTTGTCCCCTTGGGCCCAGGAGCCCATATAGCAGCTACGTTGTTGTACCTACGTTGACCTTGGCTTTGGTCTGCCTTTCAAGTGCTTTGACTGGAAAACGAATAAAGCCTCTCTGACTCAAAAGACGTACGCGAGCAAATTGAGCGGCCAATGTCACCAGTGCGATGTACTCCAAGTGCCGGGCGAATTCCTCGGCTGGATTTGTTCGTGCAAGTGTCAGGAAATAGAGAACTGACACCGACCCCACCACAAATCTACTGCCCGCCCGCAACCCTGGACCCCCAACCCTAAACCCTAAACTCTTAACCCCTAGACTAAAGCATGAACCCTAAAGCTAAATCCAATCGCCCCTCGAACACCAGAGCCCTGGCAGCCTTACGACGTCACCACCCACAGATACAAGCCGAAAGCGGCTACATACCACCTGATACCAAATGTCTTACAAGACCAGAAACAATGCTCAAGTTTCAAAACTGAAGACCTAAAGCCTAACTGCCCCTAAAGCCCTAAACCCGAAAGCCCCAAACCCTAAAGCCCCAAACCGTAAAGCCCTAAACCCTAAAGCTCTAATTTCTGCAGAAAAAGGAATTCTCGTGTCTTGCTACATCAGGGCGCTCCGAGGTCGAAAAACAGCAGCGGAAGTGTGACGAGATCCCAGACCTCTCCGGCTGGCTCTAATCTAGGGGCCTTAATAAATAGAATAAGGATCCTTTACAGGGGTCTGTATGAGGGCTACTATAAGGGTTATGAGGGTTCTATGGTATAGGGGGCCTTAAACAATGGAACAGAGTCAGGGTTCTATAAGGGATCTATAGTAGGGCTCTAATATAGGGGGCTAAAACATTAGAATAAAGGGGTCTTTTGAAGGGTTCGATAAGGGATCCATAGTAGGGTTCCATAATATAGGGGCCCTGAAGATTAGAATAGGGCTTTGGGGTATATTATACTACAATTTGAATCAGGAGCCCGAAATAGTGTTGCTGATAGTTTAGGGTCTTGGAAAGGGGTTATAGGGATCCCTAGTAATTCCTTCCGGTTCATTGCTTCAGTAAAGGCCAGTCTGCTTCTGAAGAGGGTCGAGGGTTTCATGGGCTTCAAGCTATAGTTTGCTATAGGACTCTGTGGAATTGCATCGGGTTTTGGAGGGTCCTGCGAGAGTCTACACTGTAGTTGAAAAAGATGAATACAGCTTGTACCTTGCAGACCAGCCTGCAGACATTTAAAAAAAAGGTACTGCGATGAACAAGCGGATGATGAAGGACGTGGACGTGAGCATAAACATGCTCTCGCAAACACGCTGAAGATGTCACTCTTGATGATGCAGCACGTCGTATGCCCGGTGCATGCCGCTTGATGCTGTGTTGGTGTGCTGCTACGACAGGCTTAGTGAACAAGTGCTGCACACATAGAGACACTAGCACCGGCCTTGTCCAAACAGTGCGAGCATGTTCTTAGCAAGAAGTCTTAGTGTCTTGTCACCGCGCCAGTCGCACCATGTGTGCATATGCGGGAAAAACATCACTAACAAGAGGCAGCGCTAGATGAAACCAGCGTTTCAGAACATAATAACTCACAGCACATGCCAGTGGCTTCATGGTAGACACATCCGCATGCACAGCAAAGAACGGAACCTTTGCGTGCGGAAAACGGACGCCTTCACAAACAGGGGACCATGCCTTCGACCCAGTACAGCACATCTGGCACCTTATGTCTACGATCCTAAAAATGCGAATGAAAGATATATTTAGACAATACTTTGAAGCCAAGTCATGCACGAAACAAGTCAGGCATGTCACTGGAGCAATGCCAAGGCAAAAGAACCCTAAGCAGGACCTGCTAGAACCAAAGCTGAAGCTGTGAGGCATAAAGCAGCAAAGCCTTAAACAGTTGTCCCAGAAGCCCAGAGCCCTACGGCTTCAGACAAGGTGCAATAAAGAGGGCTGAAAAAGTCGCCCAAATCAACTGCAGGTGACTCTCTGGACCGAACACGAAGCGTTGCAGCCGAGACCTGAACTTCCCCGTGTGGCCTTAAGGTCTAGGCATTAGGCTTCCGGGGCTTCACTCGAGGTTGATTCCACTGAATCCGAAGGTCAAAAACATTGAAACAGGCTTAGTTGAGTTCCCTAAACCCTAAACCCATAACCCTAAATCTGGGAGTAAGATTGTTAGGGGCGTATGCTTGCAGCTGAGCACTCAGTCTTCAAAGCAAACACAGCAAACATCCAATACTCCTTCCTTCAGCAACAGGCCTTCGCAGTACGTGTGCATATACATGTATCTATTCCTGAAATATTATGCCACAAGGAATATGCCAGTGATGCTGTTCTTCCCGCCATTATTCCCTGCTTGCTGGAGAGTCTGCCGGAAGAGTGTCGGGCCCCAAGCTTCCAAGAGCCCAAAGCCGGCGCCACGGTTTCGGACCGGCCGGCTCCACAACCCTAAGAATCGTAACACCGAGCCCTAAACCCCAAAAGCGTCAACCCTGAACTTGAACCTTTTTCCGCAAACCGTAAACCCTACCTTAGCCCCATACCCCTAAACTGTTGTAGTTATAGGCCGAATTCAGCGCCAACTGGCTCATCCTCCTCTGGTTCAACAGCATCGGTGGGGCGACAGGTTCCCTGGCAACACCGCATGAGGCGCCGTGGAGCTAAACCATTTCCCTAAAGACTGATGCAAAGATCAGCACAGGAAGCCAGTGTGTGCATATATGCATCTACAGACAGATATGCATATGCACATGTATATATACACATATTGTATGTGTATGTATATATATATATATATGTATAAAGATTTACAAGTCTGTGTGCGCATAAATAAAAGCGCACATGCATGCATATTGAATTATACTTGTTTCCATACAATATTTGACAGTATCAGGTTATGTTGCCTCATAAAGGCTATACTATAATCACAAGACTTTGGTACTATGCTACAATATGTTTAAAGGTTATGCTTTATGTTGGTGTATTACAGCAGACTAGATTATGATGTTATACAACAGACTAACACATTTGTATCCACACACACACACATACACGCATATTGCATTACAGTATGCTATGACATCCTATGATCCGTTAAATTTTCCTATGCCATATTGTATCATGTTACGTCAGATGCTATTACTTTACTAGTCCAACTGTACTACACTACAGTATGTCTTAATTTTGGTTCACTGGATATTCAACTACTTTAGATTGCATTTTACTTTACATGTATATACACTGTGACACAATGCAATATGTAATTATAAACCAACCAAAACATGACGTAATCTTGTATTATATTGGTCTATACCGTCTTGTTTTTTCGCTACATTATCTTCATTGCACTATAAATCAACTAACGTACCGTATCGACATGCACTTTAGTATGTTAGTTTCATTCGCTATATTGTATCTACCCTAAGGGTCCATGTACCTAAATAGTATACACTTTGGCCCCAAAGCACCTACCTGGGACTACTTTAAGGCCAAAGTATATCCTATTTGGGTACATGGACCTTAGGGCTACATATCGACAAGGGTCCGAAGACAGGATCACACACTGTATCTATGATCGAGCTTCTCACGTCCAGGGCCTCGGGCTTGATACTGCGAAATTCGAGATCTATGATAGGTATGCATATATATATACACATGAAGACCTCTGCGTTTTTAAATACCTGTGCATATTACCAAGCTTATGTAACCCGCCAGCTCTAAGACGTGCTTTTTATGAACTGAATCATATTCCATGCATGGCTTCTCTCATGCATTCGAGCCAGTAGTTGCTAAGAATCGTCTGCTCCTCGCGGGTCCAAGCAAATCTTTGTCAAAGGTGCATTGCACTGCTGCATGATATACTATACTGGCGCAGCTGCACGGTGGCCATAGACCGCGAATCGCGAAACCAACCCAACCAGATGCCATGCTCGTGTCATCGCAATCTGCCCCTGTCTAAGCTCATGGGACATCACTACACACACACACCAAGCAAGCCAAGCTGCTTGCGTAATTGAGTTCCTTTGAGCTTCGGAACAGGGTTGGGAAGTTGACCCTAAACCCTAAACCCCCAACCCCCTAAATACTAAAGGAACGTTCTGGAAGTGGCACTACTGGAGCTATAGAACGGATTCAGCAGCCCCATAAGACCCGTAGCGTGACAGCAGTCTTTTATCTCAGATCCTACATAGAGTTCTAGAGTTTGGCACGATGAGCTCTACGAGAGGGCGCAAATTAAGAACCACCGCTCGGCACATCGCCAATGCAATCTCAAACTAACAGTGCAGAATTACCCTACACTCCAAACCCAAGATAACCCTATGTAAACCTAAGGCACTTCTAAATATCGATACCCTAAACCCTAAACCTAAGACACCTCTAAGTACCGATGCCCTGGATCGTTCGACGTCGCTTGCCCAAGCGAAGCGCAGCATGGTAAGAGAGCTTCCTCAATGCAGAGTTGGGTCTCGGGTTTCGTCTTAAAAAACAAGTTTAAGGTTCTATTTAGATATTAAAAGGGTTCCACGTTGAGGGGTCTGTCAAGTGTGTCATGAAGCATCGAGCGTTATGAGGTTCTTGGAATGATAAGGGCTCTGTCCCTTTCCAACTAGGGCATCAGGCGTTGACACTATTGAGCTTCAGGGTCTGTACACGGAGCTTCTGAGCTCCTGGCCCCATAGCCTGAGTTTGAAATTTTCGCAAATTCTTGAAGGCCTTCATGCCCTAGTAGACATTTTTGTTGTTGTTGTTTTTGTTGAGCTCCTTTTCCGACTGCTCAGAAAAAGTAGACTCGGGTTTAGGTTTGAGGGTGCAGTGGTAAAGCGCTCCAACCACCGCTCTCAACCGATCAAGGGCCGACATAACGCTAAATTCCCTGAACATCCAAAAGCCCTAAACCCAACATCCAAAACCCTCAAGTGAAGACCTGGAACCAACAAACAAACGCTGTGGCAACTTCCAGCCCCAAGCCCCAAATTTCCAGCCCAAAGCCACACAACTTAGAACGAGCGGCTTTCGGGTGTCAGCCCCAGCGGGGCTTAGGATGTGGGGTTAAGGGATTTAGGGGTTCAGCGGCCTAGCGATTTAGGGGTTACAGGGTTTACGGGCTCAGGGGCCTGATGGGTCCCAGTTTTAGGCTGAGCGACCATGCCTCCCTGAGCTGGAGGTGGTGCTTGTACACGGGAAGTGAGTGGGATCGATTCACCTCACGTGGTCACCAACTCTTGGGGTTTTGGGGTTAGGGTTGTTCACCAACTGCTGGTGCTGCTGTCATGGCTACTCTGCTGATCATTAGATCTAAGATCATTCCGTTCACGATTGCAGGTGTTCTGTGGCCCCTGCGAGGTCCTTCCGAGGAGCAGGGACGTTGCTAAACTGCAAAATCCAGATGGGATGCGGGAGAGAGGGAGAGGCAGAGATCAGAGATTAACAATTTTAGTATGCATGTGCATGTGTATATACATGCACATGCATACATGTAGATGTAGTGCATAATCTGTATATATGTATACACAGGTACATATATGTATGTATGTATGTATGTATGTATGTATGTATGTATGTATGTGTGTGTATGCACATGCACATGCACATGTACATGTGCATTGGCATGTGCATGTACATATAGGTATAGATATAGACGTATGTGTAGATGTTGATGCAGATGTAGATGTAGACGAAACTGTATATGTATAATGTAGACGAAACTGTATATGTATATGCGTGTGTGTGTATGTATATGTATATGTACACCGTACATGTATCTGCATCTGCGTCTGCATCTGTATCTGTATCTGTACATGTACATGTATATGTAGAAGTAGAGGTCGATGTAGAAGAATAAGAAGATCTATGTGCATGTGTTTATTTATACTCGTAAATTTATGTAACTGTTTATGCATATGTTTGTACCTGTATCTATGCATACATACGTATGTGTATATAGATATTTATATATATACACACATACATATATGTATATACGTATGTCTACGTACACACGCCAAGACATAGACGACATATCCACATACATGTATACAAACATAGCCAGACAACAGACACCCACATGCGCCTGTGCGTACACATGTCCACCCTGCGCAAACCGTGCATAGACATCGAAAGCCCTGAATTCTAACAAAGCCGTCAACCCATGAAACGCGCTCAACCAATTCCGAAGGCGTTCTTATCTTGCCGCCAGAGACCGGGAATCGAAAGCAACGACAAACATTAGCAATCGATAGTGAAAACAGCAACCACAATACTCGTTGCGCCCTTTGTTGAACCAACTATGATAGCATCAAAGGCAGGAGCGGCATTCGTGATGTAGGTTGTAGTTTTAGGTTCACCAGAAGTAAAGCGTTTCGAACTAGATACAGACATGCTCACAGCTCTGATAGCCTGATAACCTGGGTATTTCTTATTACTTCCCCGTCCGGCTAAGGGGCTACGACTTCCTTCTCATCCGAATCCACGTCGTCACAGAGAGCCCTCGTCAGGCTGGCCTAAGACTCGGGTCATGAGTCACTGCTTTGGAAGCACACAACAGCAATATAGGGTCCTAAATAATTAGCAATGCTATTTTGGAGGTTCCTTATTATAAAAAAAGTATAATGGTCCCCAAAACCCTATTCTAATTATCAAGGCCCCTATATTACTTGCGGTGGTGGTGGTGGGGGTGGTGGTGGTGGTGGTGGTGCAGGCAGCAATGGAAGTAGCATTGGCTGTCGCAGTAGCAGTGGTGGCAGCGATAGTTGTTATAGCAGTGGTAGTAGTAGTAGTAGTAGTAGTAGTAGTAGTAGTAGTAGTAGTAGTATTCATTCAGCAGCGTCGCTCGGAGTACCGATGCCAGACGAGGGTAGGACAGATCTAAGATCCGGCTGCTCAGTGGCAGCAGTAGTAGTAGTAGTAGTAGTAGAGTTGTTGTTGTAGTTGTAGTTGTAGTAGTCCGTAGTAGTGGTAGCAGCTGGTAGCATTCGACTGGTGGTGGTAGTAGCAGTACTAGTAGGTGGAGGAGGAGGAGCAGGAGTAGCAGCAGCAGGGACAGCTTCAATCCCCAGAACCCGGAACATCCAGGCCCAACTACCGTCATGAAAACACGCAACCCTATGAAGGGTAACACCGAGACCTTCGAAAAGGCTGGTAAAATGCACCAAGATGGGCAACAAACCGAGACATCCCTTCTAGACCCCCAACCCTGCAACCCTCATGCTTTGCGGTGTTTGCGCTTTTCCCAAGCCCAATCCCTGAGACCCAGCTCTCAGATGCAAACTGTAGGCATGAAGGACACAAATGCAGACTCTAAACAATACTACAAAAGAGGATCACCAGGAAAACTAACATGCATGAGGACTCCCCCAGAAGATACCTCTATTTTTGTGAGCCCCCCCGCTCATAATCTGCATCCGGGAATCCCATCTCTCCACGACCTACAAAGTTGCGCCAGGGAGTAACAGTGGCTAGGAGAAGGGTGGGACAGCCTTTAAGCCCAGATACTCATTTTGCACTGAGCAGCTATAGGGCTAGAAGGCGCAGCTATGAAGTCTCGGTTCTGTGGTTACAGGGCTTAGGGTTCAAGCCCAAATTCAACGGCCAGTAGATACATGGGCCCGGCTCAGCAGAATCCCAAGCAACCAGAGTAATTGAAACATCACAAATACCCGAATTGGAGTTCTTACTCTACGGCACCGACGGCCATCGTGGTTTTGCTGGCTACACTGCCTACGGTCCACCACTTCAGAGAGTTTAGAATGTATACAAAAGCCCCAGGGGTTGCCACTTGGAAAGCCTCTTTTATAGGGAGCCTTAGGGGGGTGGGGGGAGGGGGGTAGGGCACTATACATCCTTAAATAAGCCTTATTAGGTCCTTATTATGGGCATTAAGGCCCCCTACCCCACTAAGGGTCCTTATGACTCTTGGGCCCCTACCTGAGAACATGAACTGTTAGGGAAATCTTCATTCCATGTCTGCTCCTGGCAGATCTAGCAACTAACCAACAGCGCGAGTACGAATCCCTATAGGAATTGCAACGCCGGCAGCACATCAACAGGCTAAAGCTATGTAGGACCTGTAGGACCAAATGACCTTCACCAAAAAGTGTGAAGCTCAATATCTTGAACTACAAACCTACATGGGATGCGAGCCATCAAGTCTGTGCAAGGTTGGTTTTGATCAGGCCACCTGACACATTGATTATGCATAGCCTCCTCGGTCGTCGCTTCTGAGGCCACCATATTTGCGGCAGCCTCGGGCACCTTCTCATTGAGCTCTGCCTGGAAGCTACATGTACTCATCATGTCGGTGCTCGCGGGGCTTTACAGCTTATTAGTTTGGACTTGGGTCTAGGTTTGTCAGATAATGCTATCTGATATATAGTAAAAACAATCATATAACATATACTACACAACTGCATAGATAGTAAGTGTTCCGGAGATCGGTTTCTCTTGGCAGGGCCTTTTTGGCTCCAAGATTGTCGTACGAGGGTTCAGGGGGAAATGCGCTACTCAGCTGACAGCTTTCCTTCGGAGTCAGCGACTTGAGGCTTCGAAAGGGCTCCTCACAGTGTTCCTTAAGGGGTTCTTTAAAGGGGGCAACAGCATAGAGTTGTGAACCCGGGCCGCCAAGTCTGTTTACTGGTGAACCTGTGGTGTTCAACCATGCGGAAAATCTTAAACAGAACTTTTGTACTATCTCTGTGGCTTTTGCGGTCCGGCCGCCCTCGACTTATGCAACAACTTCAACGTGTTAAAACTATTATTACTATTGATTATTAAGGCTATTTATTACTCTACTTCCTGCCATTAATGCTATTGTTTCTTATTCTTATTGATATTGTTATTGTTATTGTTGGTGTTATGACTATCTAACTGTTCTCAGTCTTGTTCTTGTTATTGTTATTACTAGAAGTATTAGTGTTATTCTTATTATTGTTATAATTGTTCGCTAGTATTACAATGATTGTTACAGGCGTTGAGGAAACGACACATTCCCGGCAGTTTGCCCAATCAAGTGCCCTTGAAACGGGTTTTACGGCTTGGTAAAGGGCTCGTTTTCCCTACACCCGCGAATCCCGCAAACCTTGAGCCCCAAAACCTCATGTAATCAAGTCACGATTTCCTCATCCATGGGATTAGGGAGGTTTGCGGCTTCTTGCTGGTGCCGCGCGGCCTTACGTGGTTGAACCGAGACTGAACCCGAAAGGCTTCAAGACTGAGGCCTTTGGAGCTTCAGAATGCACAACCGCTCGAAAAACTGGATTCTGGATTGGCAGGTCAAGACAGACAGAGAAGTGGGATGTAGGTTTTGCGGCCTGGGTGGCCCAGGCACACGATCAGCGCGAATCATAGCGAAGCTATTCAAGGGGAAACATGTGGGCATCAATGAATGACCCGGAAACAGCCGGAACGAATCATGCCGCACAACCTGCAACAGGCCCGTCATTGTGCATCGTCAACTCTTCAGATCTCACACACTCCGGCATGTGTGCCGCGGCTTGACGGAGGAAACACATACGGTATCGTGCCCAATCATCCAGCAGCAGCAACCCTAAGGTGTCGATTGAGAAGCTCCTGAAAGTGATCTGACTATGAAAGCTGCTTGAATGAAAGCTATGTCCCTACAGCGAGCCTAAAGAAAAACCTGAACAGCCTTCTGATGCAAACACTACCCCCCTTTAACCTGCACCCCCTTAACCTCAGCCCCCCCCCCAAACATGGCCGGGAAATGGCCAAACCAAGCCCCCAAAACGGCCGAGAAACAGCAGGGGACGCCTCCACTCTCTGGGTTTGCTGACTGTATCTCAGCACTACGCGAGCTTGAAGCAGCTGCAACTCCTCCGACAGAGACGGCTTCGGCTGTGGGGAGGGGGGNTCGGCTTATACTTTAGGGTTTAGGGTTTAGGGTGTAGGGTTTAGGGTGTAGGGTTTAGGGTGTAGGTGCAGAAGGCTTCGGGCCTGGGCCCAGCTTAGGGCTTAGGATTCAGGCGTTTACGTTTCAGGGTGGCTCTTTCGTAGGATTTTGGCTTCAGATGAGGCGGGTGTAGCCTTGGGGAGAAGACCCACTTTACTTGCATCCCCAGGAAGCAGCTCCCACTGTTGTTGGTCTAGTCCTGCAAATGGACAGCTTTCGGCTAGCAGCCTGGAGAGAGACAATCAGGCTGCAACGAATGAAGCCCAGGGTTTAGGCCTTTGGGGTTTAGTACTCGGCGAAAGGTGCTCGATGCCTCTACCTAACCCCAGGTGCTGACGGTTCAATCTGCGAGAACCTCAAACAGAACAGGCCGACAAACCGAAATGAGACAATCGTTTCAACCACAAACTCCATACAATGCCTGTTCCCACCCAACTTTTGATACAAGGCACTACAGGGGAGTTTCCGATAAATAGGGGACCCCAATATTGTACCCTAAATAGTAGGATCCTTATTATAAGGTCCCCAAAATAAGCTACCCCTATTTTCGGAAACTCCCACAATGGACTCCAACACTGAATCCGCTTGATCAACCTGAGGTTGAAGGAAAAAAGCTCCTTCTGTAGGAACTCCTCAAACGTTTGCTCCAAGGGCACTTCCTGAAGTCTTCAGATTTTGCCGGACGGGGGCGGGGGGCAGGGGGCTGATGCTTCGGGTTGCGGGAGTGGTGTCCTTCAGTTTAACGCCGAACCCCGAGATCCCAATAACCCTTAATCATCTTAATCAAGGAATATACCTATCATAATATGAAGGCCTCGGTAATTTAAGGTATATTCCTTAGGGGTATTGGGTTCCCTAAGGAGCTTATGTGATGTTGTGCCTTCTCACCTGCAACGCAAAGGATCTTCAGATTGACGTGCCCCTGGAAGCTGTACTGGGCCGAGTACCACCCAGAGATCCCAATACCCCTTAATTAAGGAATATGCCTTCAATCATAATATTAAGCCCCCTATTACTTACGGTATATTCCTTAATTAAGGGGTATTGGGTTCTCTGGGCACCTCACTCCTCAACCTCCCCATAGCTAGCACAAAGACCGCGGTGTAACCGTAGCAATAACGGAAGCAGTAATTCGTGGCAAAAGCAAAAACAGCGTGCATAGGAACCTGAAGGTTGTTTGTACAGGTACAAGCAAGCAAAACGAACAAACAAACAGACGACAGAGTCAAAACACACAATAACACTGCACAACAATCAACCGGCCAACCAATCGACCGATCCACCAGTCGATCAACCAATGTGTCAGCCAGTCAGTCAGTCAGTCAATCGATCAATCAATCAATCAATCAATCAGTCCATCAGTCAATCAGCCAATCAGCCAGCCAATCAGTCAATCAGATGGTTCAAGTGTCCCCCTCGCAGAGGACCTTGGGGCTTTATTTATCAGGTTCGAAAAACCACAAAACACATTAAATAAGGACTTCTTGGACCCTTAGGGCGACCCAATCAGATCCTACCTTTCGTCACCCCCCCCCCCCTAAACCCTAAACCCTAAACCCCCCGCCTGGCCCAGCTGGTGCCAGGACGGGCTTGTCGCTCCGCTGGTTGCTCTGGTCAGGAGCACCAGCGGCTCCTCAGGGGGAGGGGGTTTTCAAGCGGGGATATAAGGAGCTCTCCTTTGAGTTTAGGGCTTATACTTTCTCTAGGTTCCCCAGTAGCCCCTTAATAATAAGGGTACCCTTTTTCCTACTATTCGGTTTTAATAAGGGAACCCAAAAGAAAAAGGGTAAAAGGGTACTACTGGAGAACCTAGTTCTACAGGGGTCAGTATAAAAGGGTTGATATCTGTTTTGGTATTGGGGTTTACTTTCTACAGGGGTCACATGGAGTTTGTAAGGGTCTTCAAGGACTGTTAGGCTCGGGTTTACAGCGATCATATTAAAGCCATACCTAAGCCCCAAATTACGTACCCCTTCCGGGCTCCTAAGTCTATTTTCCTAATATAGACCCTGCCCTAAACCCTAAACCCTAAACCCTAAACCGCCTGACCTCTAAACCCTAAAAAGGTAGGTTTTCTAGGGTCCAAGCAACTGCTGGAGCCCAAGACTGGCAGGCTCCCATGAGAAAACCGAAACACCCCTAAGTCTTACAAGGGTTCAGGGTTTAGGGGTTTAGGGTATAGGGTTTAGGGGTTTAGGGGCTTAGAGTATAGCGTTTAGGGTTTAGGGGTTTAGGGTTCGGGGGTTTAGACTATATAAGTCCTATGACAGCGAAGGGTTGACTCAGATTAGTGAGGTGGCGTAGGGTTTAAAGGTGTGTACATTCATATCTCCGAAGCTGCAAAGCTTTAGACGCCTTTTACAGGAGAGCCGGACAAGCATTTTAGTTTCTGTTAGGATGCTAGCTATAGAATTGGTTAAACCCAAAGCAGCTAATTACAACGGAGACTAAAGGGAAGTTCAGAGTGTCCCTAAACCCTATACCCCTAAGCCCTAAACCCCTAAACCCCTAAAGCCCAAAGCCCAAAACCTTAAACCCTAAACCCTGAACTCTAAAACCTTAAACCCTAATGCGGAGTCCTCGTTTGTTGGAGGAGGCTGGCACTGGCAAGATGGCCCCGCAGCCATGGCAGTGCTTTAGGGAGCAGGCTTGGTTCAATCTGAGCCCTGTGGCAGCGAAGGGTTTCGGGTTTTAGGGTTGAGGGTGGTAGGGCTTGTAAGGTGTTAGGGTTTTAGGATTGTAGGGTTTTTGAACCGTCCTGGACGCAACCCACGAATGTTCGCGAAGCATCAAGCTGTGTGCACTCAGCCGATGTGTAGGTGCTCAGAGTTCTGCAGTTCAGCTTTCGATAACTGCCTTGCTTCTGTTCGAGCTTGGCGTGAACTGTCGCATACCTTCCTGAACTCGAAAACGCTAGAGAAAGGATGCACGAAGACCAAGAGAGAACTGAAACCCGAGCGAATCAGACCCTTCATCAGGCTTTACGGTTTCCGTCAGACTACCTGTTGGTAACCTGTAATGCAGGGGACTTAATAGCTAGGATAGGGCTATGGGGTAAATTGTACCAAACAAACTGCTAAGAGCGTTACTATAGGGGCCATGACTATCAGATACGGTTAGAATACGGTTTGGGGTATACTACAATGTAACTATGAAAGTAGTACAGAAGATTACTGTTACTAGTTATTCCGACCCTATAGTATCTCTAATAGCAGTTTCTGGGATGCAGAAGGCCCTTTCAGCTTGGGATACAAAGGGCTACATGAAGTTTGAGGTATGCATGGTCTGGGCAGTCTCACCACAATGACATCCTTACGTATACCTTGTTTTCGCAAGCTATGGGCGGGGAGAGCAGGATCTTCGATCTCTGCAGCTGCCGCACGTGAGACTGCACGATCCATCATTGGGACGTGACTAGTGCGCTTCGTCGGATATCGGCTGTGATGTTCGGTTCAGCGACGTCTAGCTAATTCATCAGCCGTTGCTTTAATTCCTAAGCCCCTAAG
This sequence comes from Symbiodinium sp. clade A Y106, assembly GCA_003297005.1. Classification (NCBI taxonomy): domain Eukaryota; class Dinophyceae; order Suessiales; family Symbiodiniaceae; genus Symbiodinium; species Symbiodinium sp. clade A. The sequence continues at coordinate 175,530 of BGNK01000444.1, forward strand.
CCCTATATGAACTACACCTGAAGACCGTGAAACGCCTGTCGTTCGAGATCCGAAAGGGGCCTCTGTGAAACTCCAACGTTATACGGGCAGGTTCTAAAGCTCCTCTTGCTTTGCTCAAGGTTTAGGGCTCAGTTTGTTTGCATTAGACCCTGAGTTTGCAATTTTAAACGAGCTTCCTCCCCAGCCCGGGACAGCCGGAATTTTAATAGGCAAGCCTGATGAGTGAGAAGCATTCTGTGCACCCCCTGACTTTGTGTTCAGGGTTCATCTGGGGTTTTTGACGTTCATGTAACAGGGTGAAGGAAGTGTAGCCCCCGTGGTCCGAAAGGATAGTAGGCCTGTGTCCGTCGCAATAGCCCATGAGTGCCCATGCGGGTGTCCATTAGGTTTCAGGGAGTCGAGCCGTCAAACAACAAAATCACCGACAGGAGAAGTTCTGCAAGGTAACATTCTCATGCTCCCCACGAGCAGAATCCGAAACCCTGCACCCATCCTGTCAACTTATTCGGGGAAGGCTGCGTCAGTTCGTGCAGGTTGGCGTCTGAGTGTTGTATTGGGTGCGGAACTGTAGACAGTCCTTAAACATGCAATCATGTTCTGCGCAACTTCACGTCTCCCTTGTTCTTTTGAGATCACAACCAGAATCGCGGTCAGCCGAAGGCGTGCATTCTGCGATTGTGCGTGATGGCCCAGGCACCCGGAACTGGAGATGCTCCAACTTTGACAAGGATCCTTTGTAATTCAGACAAGCAACGTGAGGATATCCCTCTAGACAACAATATTAATGGCAGTCTTAGGACACCAACCTAAACCAAGCCCGATTGCCCGATCCTTTCAGAATCCTTTCTACTCTCAGAGCAGCTTCCCGCGAGCAGTGCTGCGCACGGATGCAGATACGGACGATTCCGTTCCAGCGGATGCCCTGGATCTCCTGAGACAAATACCACGACCACAACCATCACTCTACCTCTCCTGTTGCTGTTGCTGCTCCTCCTCCTCCCCCTGCTCTCCTTCTCTTCTGTCTTCCTCCTCTTGCTACAACAACCACTACTACTGGTACTACTACTGCTACAACAACAACAACAACTACTACTACTACGACTACTACTACTACTACTGCTACTAGTAGTAGTAGTGGTAGTCGTAGTAGCAGTAGCAGTAGTAGTAGTACTACTACCACTACTACTACCACTACTACTACCACTACCACTGCCACTACCACTACCACTACCACTACCACTACCACTACCACTACCACTACCACTATCACTATCACTACTACTACTACCACTACTACTACTACTACTACTACTACTACTACTGCCTACTACTGCTACTACTACTACTACTACTACTGCAACTACTACTGCAACTACTACTGCAACTACGACAACAACAACAGCTACTACTACGAGTACGACGACGACGAGGGGGACGACTCTTGTTGCGACTACTACACAGCGACGGCGACGACAACGACTACTTTTACTGGCTGGTAGTGCTGCTACTGGCAATAGAAAAGGAAATAAAAGCCATGGTTTTGAAGATCTTGATGATCTGGGTTCAGGGTTTGGTTGAGAGACGGATCGGAGATAGGGAACAACTGGGATGTGCACTATACATATATATATACACATCTACGTGTACATAAAATATATATGAGCTATATGTGTATCTGTATGCATATGTGTGTATACGAATGTATTTGTACACACAGATATATACATATATACCAGGGCTTCTGCAGCATGAAAGAAATTACGGGCCAACTCACTGATCGAGGAAGCGCGACTGGCGCTACAGCAAGGTTGCTATGCCAGTTGAAGTCTGCATGTTATTTCATGAAAATTCAAGTAAGCCAAGCATCATGAACGCGAACTGCTCTGCGCGTGGGGCCAAGCCATCCAGTGGGATTTCGCCTCGAAGAACACAAAGAAACAGCTTCTATGTTGGGCCTGAACCCAAGGAAAACCAGACCGCAGCTTGAGGTCAGGGATGCAAATCCTACGATCGGTAGGCCGCAGGCTCGTTTCGGACGCAGGTCGTGAGGGGGTGGCGGCATGGGATTGTCTAGGCATGTGAGACCCCGCACGTCGCACGTGTCTACACGCGAGTGTTTGTATGTATGCATTTGTATACCTATATGTATGTAATAGGTATGAATGTATGTATGTATGTAAGTAGGCACATATGTAGATGGGTATGTATGTGCAGCGTGTGGCACTTGCTCCTGTCTTCATGCAGCCCGGTGCTCCTAGTCCCGGAACACACAGCATGTCACCTGTCGCAGGGACATTAGAATCTTGTAAGATAGCTTGAGATGACATAATATGTAATACGATATGATATAGTATACTAGTATACCGTAGTTTAATCAAAAGCTCGCGTCTCCCTTCGGTCTCTCTATCTCTATCCCTATCCCTGTCCCTGTCCCTATCTGTATCTGTATCTCTCTCAGTGTCTCTCTATCTATCCCTGTCTCTCTCTCTCTCTCTCCGTCTCTGTCTCTTATCTGAAGGTCTGAAAGGCGGTGTTGCTCGCCCGCTCCCCAGGGAGCGACTTGATGCGGCCGCACAGATGCGGTGTGAATAATAGGATTTGGGCGAGCGCAAGATGTACACTGTGCCACAGCGGGAGCCTCATCCCAAGAACCTCCCTACGCAATGCCGAAAAGCCACCTTCACAAATCTACTCCGCATTCGAACCACACAATTCGTGATCCGCTTTGTATCACATTGCTTGCAGTCGTTTGAGGCTTTGCAGTACTGATCACGAACACTCAAGCCGTAGTAACTTCCGCATTGTAAAGAACTTGTTAGACAATGAAGACAACGTCAACATCGTTTTGAGCCGTGAAGAGAATACGCGTCAAGCCTCCTTCCCGCGAAAAGGCACGCCGAACTCAGAATAACATCGGGTTATGCTTGGCTAAGGCCTCGAGCATAGCAAGCTCCTGCATTTGGCCTTTTGCAAGGTTTCAGGGTTCATGGCTTCGGCATGCGATGGCCAACACTCGACGTGGGCCGGGCTGCTGGGGACGGAGACGTCGGAGACCCGGATGCCTTCGCCCTCTTTGGACTCGATCTCCTTAGTCAAAAACGTCCGGGAAATTTGCTCAGGGTGTAGGCCTCTACACATAGGCCGAAAAAGTTGATCCTGGCTGTTTGTAGTTGAAGCAGCTAAAGCTGGGTTTAATGCGAGGGGCTTCGGGATTTAGGGTCTAGAGTTTAGGGTTTGGGGTTTAAGTATGCCAGTCTGATTCTGGCCATGTTTTCGCACCCTATTGGCGACAGCGCCGTGGCTATTTCAGAGACTCTGCACGACAGATATACAATGTTCCGCAGCCCTTGATTTGAAGGCATGTGGCAATCATCTGTTTGTGGCCTAGTCAAAAAAAGCAAGGCAACACCAAACTCTTCGAGCTGGACCGGCAGCTCTTAGCCCGCGCTTCGAAACCCAAAACTTACGACCGAATCGCCCTTCTACAAGCATCAGCTTAACACCAAGATTCTACATAGTTTAGGGCTTCGGGATAATAGCGTCAGACCGACAGGTGGGTGAGCAATCCTCCAGGCCTTAGACCTCGAAAAAAAGGAAAATGCGCAAGGTACCAAAGCAAAGGCTGCATATTCCGAACCTTGGTACTGTAGGGGGCTTTGGGGTGTGCCTGACATATGATACTCCAACTACAGAGGCATTGTGAGGGAGGGGCTACTCTTACTAGCTGCTCCGACCTCTGCACTACACTCCTCAATGTTTGGGGTGTCAGGTTACGCAGCTTAAGGCCTGCCCATTCTGTTCCGTCAGCCTTTGCCTTACAGATCTGAAGTCTGTAGTTCAAGGCGATCCAAAACATAGGTACTTCGGGTGAAAGGTTACGAAATCCTCGTCAAACCTTATGCAACTCAGTCGCTCCGAGAATTAGAATGCCCAGGACCTGCGGCAAAAGGAGCTCGGCGTTCAGGGTTCGAGACGTAGTCGGATAGGGTTCAGGACCGTTGAATACTCTATCTATATATATATATGTATATATATATATATATAATGTATATGTGTATATATAATAGAACATAGAATATACAACTAGTACCTACCAACCCCTCACCCGGCACCGTGGAGATTTAGGAGGCCTTGGACGGTCGAAGCTTTGGGGGTCTTCTTATGGTTTTTAACCCTAGACTCGTGTTAAAGTTAAACTTAAGCACCATAAATCCCTCCGAAGCCTGGAGAGACCCGTATGGAGCCTTTTCCTCACCCAAACCAAAAAAACCCTCGTAACTCAAGCCCAGGGCCGCGAGAATTGAAAATTCCTCAGCCTCACACCCAAAACTGCCAGCAGAACGCGAGGGTTCAGGGGGTGTAGGGAAAGATAACACACACACAAGTTGCAAAAATGAGGTATGGGTGGCAGCCCGAAGAAGAAGCTACAACAACAACTCTAAACTCTAAATCTGAAAGACCCTATAAGCCCTTAACCGTTGTCCGGTTCAAAAGCCTACAGCTCCAAAATCTTGAGCCCCGAAAATCCCGCCCCCCCCCCCACACACACACACACGAAAACCCTAATCCCTGAAATCCTTGACAGAAAACCTCATGACTCCCTGTAGAACATTCCTTATATCCATATCGCCGACTTTTCTTTACCTGCTACATGTGGACAGTATCGCCTTCAGGTACTCGCAGAGCTTTCCGCCGAAGTTCGTTGCCAGGTTGCAGAAGGCGTTGCAGTCGATTCCTTGACGGTTTAGGAATTACCTGTAGCTCGAATTATCTATTTTTAACGGCGGAACCCTAATTATTTCTAGGGGCCATAAACTACCAATCTGTAGAGTTTGAAGCTGACAGTGGTCTCATGGGGCATAACATCCAGCACGAAGTTGTGTCTCCAGTACAGGTATTCCCCTGTGGAAACGACCAAGTGGCCAGTTGGTAGGCAATGGTACCTTCGTTGTCCATCTGCTGCACCGCCGGCTGAAGAGTGCCCGGCACCATCATGGGCCAAAAGTAGGTGTTGCAGATTTCTTTGGTAGCGGTGAGTACGTGTTTGGCATGTGTGTGGTCACCGCTGCTGCCGTGCGGGCCACGAGGTGGCCAGATGATATATGCTCCGCAGCTATGCCGTGCTAGACTTCGCTGCAGTGCGTGATGAGTGCCTGCCACTGCTCGACTTTTTGCCGTGTCGAGTTGCGTTGTTTCTGTGTTGTCGGCCGGCACTCGAGGAGCGTGTAGCATCGGAGCCGTGCTCGTGTCAGGAAACATACCGCCATGCCGAGCTGAGCATGTGGGTGCCGTGGTATGTGTTGTCATCGACCGATCTGCGCGGCAGCAATAAAAATAGGCCACCTGCAAGATCAGGCTGATGCATGTTTGTTTGCGGTTATGGCCTGTCTCACGAGTGTCAAGTTTTGGACATGCAGCGTGTGCTGCCTCGGTCGCGTGTGTCTGCGTACAGGTAGGCATCGCCGACGCAGCGGCACAAGAGTCTCCCGCAAGGAGGTTGTTGTACGTTGTAGTAGCAGCATCGCAGCACTGCTTTCGCTGCACGCTCCGTTGTCATCCCCCGGTCCGACACGGTAGGTTGCCGCCCGTGCCAGGCTCTTCCCATCGGAATGCTGTGTCCGGGGTTTAAGGTCGTGGCCCTGTGGTCTTGGGTTACTTGGGTCGCACCGGGATCGGATTCTGGCGCTCCTTTCAGCCCGAGCCCTAGTCATCACAGACCCTAAACCCTTACAACACGTAATAGACTAGAGTTTGATACTACCTATAGTCTCCATGCTAGCTCCTCTATTTGCTTAACCAAATTTCTGCTGTAGAATCCTAACCATAAGACTGGCTAACCAAAGCAAGTATATCAAGGAGCCACAAGGAACAGTGTTATCAACCATCCAGGCCCCCAGACCGAAACATGGAAGTTTCCGAAAATTAGGAGCTACCTTATTTTGGGGTCCTTATAAGGATCCTACTATTTCGGGTACGATATCAGGGTACCCTATTTTCGGAAACTCCCATAATATTGACACAACATGTAACCCTGAGTCTTCAACCTCGGCAGCCCTTATCCTGGTGCCATCCGCCTCCCTCGCAACGCACTGCAGAAACAGAGTCGGCCGAAGGGAAACCAAGCCCCTGCAAGAGAGACGCAGAGTCGCCTGGAATTATGCGGGAAACAAGCTTTGCCATGATGAAGGGAAGGTTTAGGGTTTACATGGTTTAAGGTTTCGGGGTTTAGGTTTTAGGGTATCGTCGCAGCTCCCCGTTCCCGAGTCCCTGAACCCTAAACCCTGAACCCTCTGAAGACCCGTCTGGTCATCGTCGAGTTTCCGGCGTAATGGCAAACGCCACTCTTCGCGGTCAGCCGCCCAGTGTGCTCCCACTCCTAGGCTGACCGGTGGCCATCTATGTTTGAAAGGTTTGGGGCCGTTTGAATTCAAGGTTTAGTTTTATGTGGGGCCCACGCAAGAAGGTGCTTATTGTGGGGCATGATATGCTAGAATTCCGTCATGTTGTGTCCGACAAACATAAACCCTGAGGATATTGCAGCATTGAGGATTCGGGGTCGCAGTTGCAGATTAGGCTGAGATTGGGGATCGATGCTGAGAAGTGTCCATGTATGTGGGAGCAACCTGTCCAGATTAAAACCCTAAACCCTGAACCCTAAATCCTAAACCCTAAACCCTAAACTTGCCAGCGAATTATCAACCCCCACCCCCGGCAAAAGCAGTTTAAAGAGGCTTTGTAAACAGTTCTCGATTCCCCTGATCGGGCCAGGATTTTTTTGGAGCGAACCTGTTTTTAAAAACTAAACAATTTTATTAAAAAACAGAAAACATTTTTAATAAAATCTATTTGTAATCTCATTTCCTCAAGAAACGACATTTTCATTAAAAACCGAAAAATTTTAAAACCGCTGCGAATTCAAAGGTTCCTCAATGAAAAATTAACCCATTACCCAGAAACTTGGGCAATCTTTTAAAATCTCAGGGTGGGGGGTGGGGGGTGNTTTAAAACCGCTGCGAATTCAAAGGTTCCTCAATGAAAAATTAACCCATTACCCAGAAACTTGGGCAATCTTTTAAAATCTCAGGGTGGGGGGTGGGGGGTGTAAGTTGGCCGATGATAAACCCCTAAACCCTAAACCCTAAACCCTACTCTCCTTCCTTTGGCGTCCGCGGAAGAGTCGACGGTAAACCGATTCGGGCCTCCGGGCTTAGGGGTCAGTTTGGGTCGCACTCTTTTGCGGGAGCCGTATTATAATCTGCTCCCAAACCAAGACTCCTAAACCTTCCAGTTCACAACTTAACTCCGAGGAGGAATTACACCCCAACACCACTCATGCCGATGCATGATATTCTGGCGATATTTCCTGCTTCAAACAACCCCTGAAAGTAGCTCGTGGTGATGATATTGGTAGTAATGGTTCTTGCTGCGGTGGTGGTCGTCGTTGCAGTAGTGGCAGTTGCAGGAGGAGGGGAGGAGGAGACCGAGGAGCAGGAACAGGAGGAGGAGGAGGAGGAGTGGTAGAAGGCGCATCAGCAGTAGGAGTAGGAGGAGGCGTAGGCGCAGGCGCAGGCGCAGGAGTATAGGAGTATAGGAGTAGGAGGAGGGATCGTAGTAGTAGTAGCAGCAGCAGAAGAAAAGGCAGCTGTGGCAGAAAGACATTTCTGACAAAGATGATGGTTTCGACAAAGCGACGGTCCAGAGGCTCGGCAGGCAAATCACCGCCATCACCTGAGTCAAAGGATTCAAATTTTTCAGGCTCCTTTTGCGATATTCGGAAACCCAAGCTCGCCCATAAAAACGTAACGAGGTTGGAATATTCCTAAACCCTATGACTCATATGACTCTAAACCCTGTGAACCCCAATCCACAAATCTAAACAGAATCCCTATACCGAATGCCCCGAAACTCAAAACCCTCTGAATCCCCATGTCACATAAATATAAACCAAAACATGATCCCAACATCGACCGATATCACCGTGTCTGGCTCGCACTCGACAGGCTTGCTTTTCACGTCATCGTCCACGAACTCCATGCAGCCTGCCGGTTTTGAGGGTTCGGGCTTCAGTGATTTAGAATTTGGGGCTTGAAGGCTGTTGCTTTTAAGGGTCCACGGTCAAGTGCGGAGTTTCTTGCATATGGTACAGGGATTCGCAGGGTGTGGCTTGGGCTTGAGGCAACAAGCAAATTGTGGAAAGCGAGAAGCACTGCATCGAAGCCCCACTACATCTGCAATCCCGGTTTGATAGCTTCAGCAAATATAGCAGCATTGCATTACATGCTATATACGTCGTATAACTCGTATAACTCATAAAGCTATAAAGTAAGTAATGCAGCGGAGCGCTCGGACCCTAAGAATCCGTCGATGCTAACTAACTGCAGCGCTGTGTCTTCAATATCGCAGATCCGTGCTCTGCCGCAACGATCAAGTTTTACGGAGTACAGCCAAAACTTCGACGCGACAAGGCTTGCAACAGCTCTGTCAAATCATTCCGCAAACTGTTCTTCTGGAGAGGATTATCAACTCAAATCCCGATGTCGATGTAGCTATCTAGGACCCGATGCCTGTCTGCAACGCATAGACGATGCAGCACGAGGTCCGTGGAAGATATACATCTTGTCCGGCTCTGCAAGCATGCTCCTTCGTCCGTCTGGCTGCTAATCGCAAGTTTTCGATACTTCTATAAGAGTCTCCTTAAGGGCTTCAGGAGGGGTGCATATGGAAGGCTTTAGCAGTAGGAAACCCTGTTTGATCCTACCACCTTGCTTTCTGGTGGGTGAAGGTTCTTTGGCTTTGCAGGGAGCTTGGGCTCTCTAAGCAAGGTCAACGCGATGGTCCTCGACACCCCAGCTCACCACATGTTCTGGGCAAGACTTCCCGATACCGGCCGTAACCCAAAGCCCAACACCCGGAAGCTTCTACACCCTGGAGCCCCAAACCATAAGCACCGTAGCGCTGCATCCCAAGCCCACAGTAAACCCCTAAACCCTAAACCATGACATCCAAACCCTAAACCCTAAACCTCTGAACCCTAAACCAGAATATCCAAACCCTAAACCCTAAACCTCTGAACCCTAAACCCTAGTATCCAAACCCTAAACCTCTGAACCCTAAACCCTAGTATCCAAACCCTAAACCCTAAACCCTAAACCAGAATATCCAAAACCCTAAGCCCTAAACCCTAAACCCTAATATCCAAAACCCTAAACCCTAAACCATAATATCCAAAACCCTAAACCCTAAACCCTGCGCCCCAAGACCAGGCCATGGGTCAGTCATGGTCTGATGGCAGACGCTGCTGTAGAAGTAGGGCTCCTGGACTTCGGCTTGCCCCGGGCTTTGGGTTTTACGTAGGGTTTTAGGGTTTAGGGTTTAGGGTTTAGGGTTTTTAGGGTGTAGGGTTTTAGGGTTTTTAGGGTTTAGGGTTTAGGGTTTTTAGGGTTTAGGGTATAAGGGTTTTGGGGTTTGGGTGTAGGGCTTAGGGTTTAGGGCTTAGGGTTTTACGTAGGGTTTTAGGGTTTTTAGGATATAAGGGTTTGGGGGTTTAGGGTTCTGTGTTTTGGGTTTTAGGGTCTAGTTTTCAGGATTTAGGGAGTTTAGGGTTCAGGGTTCCGGCTTTGCGGTTTAAGTATTATTCGGGTGTTTCCCTGGGGATCAAAATAGGCCAAAAGCCTTATATAGTATGGTCTGTGGGCCCAAAAGCCTTAATATATGAGTCCTTAGATCCCTAGGGTTTATGGCTTGGGATTGATTGCTAGGATGTAGGATTTAGGGCCTCGGAGCAAGGGTTCTACGGTTTAGGGTTTAGAGTTTAGGGTTGTTTAGGGTTTAGGCTTTAGGGTTGTTTAGGGTTTAGGGTTGTTTAGAGTTTAGTGTTTGGGGTTGTTCAGGGTTTAGGGGTTTAGGGGGCTGAAGAGTTCTGGAGTTTAGAGGGGCTCCTCACGCTGGATCCAGCGTGGCCATATGTTTGCCTGGGACGGGGACGGAGAGTCGGGATTGGCAGAAGCCTATCATGGAGATTTCGAGTTGAGGCGTTGTGGCTTCGGTTTCGGGTTTAGGGTTTGGGGTTTAGGGTTTAGGTTTTAGGGCTTCTTGTGCGGTTTAGGCTTGCAGTTTACGGTTTCGGGCCCGGGGTTTCGTTCTTGTTTGGGCAAGTTGCCATTTACCGTGGGTTTGGGGTTGAGGTGGCCGGCTGGCAAGGGCTATTATGGATTGTGCGTCGTCGGTTTTTGGGGTTAAGGTTGGGCTTGCTCGCAAAATGAGGCATCTTCGAGAGCTTTGGGTTGGGATGCCAGTTGCTACGCGGCATCTGAGGCTCGTGTGATGCTGAACGCAACTAATGACAGTTGAGGATATCTTGAGAAGCCAGCTGCAGGATCAGATATTGTCTGAAAGAGCATGAGAAGCCAGAAAATCGTTCACATAACTTAAGCCACAATCTACACTGCAGTATACAAATGCAAACAATCTTTACTCCCACTAAGTCACTCGTGTCGCTAATGTTCCCCCGGACTATGTCCATAGACAGTCTATAGAGCCTCACTACAGTCGTCATCGTCACCATTGAGCCGTCACTTCTGTGGCTGCACGCGCTGCTGTTCCAGAAGCGAAACGCCCCGACTAAAGCACCAGCAGCAAATGCGACATACGGCTAGAAATTCACAATTAGGGCATAATAAGGCTCTAGAAGTGCTACTTGTTCTGCTGCGCATAAGTTAGCCCCAGCAGCTTGCGCCAACGCGTGCATGAACATCTCCTCTGCGCGGCTGTGTTTCAGCCATTGGGCTTTCAACATAGTGTAGCCGCCTTCATAATTAGAATAATAGGTTTGGGCTCCTTCGTTATAAGATAATGAAGGAGCACCCCATCAAAACAGTATTGGTAGTTATTTAAGCCCCCAGATGACGGCCGGTAGCTATTTCATTTGTCCTGGGCTGGAGCCTTTGTATCAGATTATCAGCTTAACGGCTCAGGGCTGCAGCGAATTTCACCTGCTCAACCAACCATCCGAAACCGTATGTAACCCATAGACTTGCCATAGACCCTTTAGGGTTTAGGGTTTAGGCCCAAAAAACCCAAACCATAAACCCAGCTATCCCAAGTTCTGGGTTTCCGATGAGGGAATGTTGGGGTTTGGGGTCTGTAGACGGTTGAAACCTGAAGCCTGAAGCCCTTACAGTAGAAGCCAGAAAGTTGGAACATCGTTATCCTCATGGCCTTAAGGCAAAGTATAGGGGATCCTAGCACCAATCCTCCTAAACCCATGTTCCAACTTTCTGGGGTTCACTGTAAAGCCTGCTGACTATGCTGCCCAACTCACATCAGAAGTACTCTACTGTACGGCAACCCGACACTTGCTGACGTCCTGCATCCGTGCAGTGGGTTTGGTTGCAAGCACCCGGAACTCGGAACCTCCAGGTCTGAGATCCCGAATCCTGACATACCCTAGGGATCTAAGGACTCATATATTAAGGCTTTTGGGCCCAAAGACCATACTATATAAGGCTTTTGGGCTATTTTGATCCCCAGGGATAGAAGCCTTGATGATTAGAAAACTTGTTATTGGGGTGGTGCAATCGGACATCTACATACGGAACCTAAGGAATAACTGTAAATGCGCAGGCTACAATATTTTTCCTTTACAACAACAACCAGCCTACTAGATCGTACAACCACAGGGCTGTCAACTTCTGCAAAAAGCCAAACTGCCATGGGAATCCAAACCATAAACTCTATTGCCCCAAGCACTAAATACCCTGAACCCGCACAAACGCTAAGCTTCAAACCTTCAGCCCCAAACCCTCAACCCCAAACCCCACCCTGACATAACCCCTTTCGCAATGCTTAAAGCCACCCTTATGCAACACTTGATAAAGAAACCCGTAAAGGAGCCCTCAGGGGAAGAACAGTCCTTGTGGAGTTCGACTTTGTACCTCTCCGGAATGCCTTGATCGAGCAACGGGGCTTCTCGTCATTTGCGGGTTGCAAGGCTCAGGGTCCAGGCGGTTTTGGGTTTAGAGTTTTAGGAATTAAGCTTTAAGTTTGTTTAGCTTTCCAGAATTATAGGGATTCAGGGTTTCGGGTTTTAGGGTTAAGGGTGAGGGGTCTCTGGCATGTGCGCTCCAGTCGTCGGCGTGAACTCCTGGCCCACACAACGAGATATTGTAGGGGCCTTCATAATTAGAATAGGGTTTGGGGGCCATTATACTTATAATAATTACAATAAGGAAGCCCCAAAATAGTATTGGTAATTACCAAGGCCCCTATATTACGACTCGGCGATCGGGCCTGCATAGCCAGTATCGAGGACGGCACAGTGACATCGTCGGACATCTCAACTGCACCGAGCTCCATAATATAGGGGCCTTAATAATCCTAGGGCTCCTTTCAACGGGATCCTTCAAGGGGTCTGGGTTCTAGGTTCAATATTAGGAGCCTTAATAATTACCTATATTATTTTGGCGTTTCCTTATTATAAGTATATTATAATATGCCCCAATCGTCTGTTCTAATTATTGAGGCCCCTATATAGCTTCGCCGGTTACCAAGTCAGTCGCTCGGTTGGTAATAGCTGGCCCCCGAGCCTCCAGAGCTTCAAAGACGATGGCTTTCTACGTCTGTCGGCGCATGGGCCAATGTTGTAAACTTGCGAAGTGCTCTGGCTGGTCCAAGCATAGGCTGGGCTGGTATTTCCAGGATGTCTGTGCAGGTTGAGCACTGCCGGCACAATAGCTGCCCGGTCTTGCAGCACCTGTCAGCATGTTCCTGAGGAGTTTGCTTAACCCTGCCGCCAATTGCGGGCTTTGCAGTCAGGCGACAAGCTACAGGTGTGGCGACATGGTCGATGCAGCCGTCAACTTCATCCCTGTTTAGGAGTTTGCTGTCTAGGCTTTATAGTGACACGTACTAGTGCCAAAGAGTTTAGGGCTTCGGGAATAGAGTGGGGTTAAAGGAGTGTTTGCTGGGTTAGCATGACCAGCATGACTATTACTCCGACCCCTGCCTGACTTTACATTCCAAGTACCTGCAGACCCTGAAATCTCAAAGTCCTTTAGCTCAAAAAGTCACCTAAACCACACCACCCAGCACACCAGAAAGCGCTCCACAACGAAAAGAAACGAGCCATTTGGCGAATATAGGTCGGAATTACACATAATAGCCCGCTATCTGCTTATGCTCCCTATACAAACCTGGACCTCTTATTCTGCTTTTAACCCTATACTAGACTTTGAGCCCTCAGGCATAAGCCCCATAGGTTTCGAACACAGAAGACACACCTTGAAGGCTCATGGTAGGGCGTACATAACGGGTTGACATCTTAGCACGGTTGGGGCGTAGTACAAGTAGCTGAGATGAGAATCTCATCATTCTAGATTCTAGTTCCCTGGCTTATAGCCCGACCTGTGACGACTGTTAGTGTGGGAAGCTTCCTAAGAAGCCCTGGTCCTATGACGCCAAAAATATGAGCGTCCATACAAAGAAGCCTAATCACAAACCCTTAAGGTTTCATCAGGTTCCTAGTTAGCGATGAACTCCCAGGCCTCAACCCAGCACCCAGAATTCTGAACTCGAAGCCCGAACCGCTTAGGCAGCGTGCCTTGGATCAAACTCACCTCGCTTTCCCGGAGTCGAACTTGTTCTCGCCGATCATCGCGGAGGGCTGCCTGTAGGATGACCCCTGAGGTCCAGTTTCCGTTGAAGGGCCTTCTTTCGCAGTCGTAGTCGTCATAGTTGTACGTGTCGTAGCAGTAGCAGTAGCAGTAGCAGTAGCAGTAGCAGTAGCGGTACCAGTAGGAGTAGTCGTCGTCGCCGTCGCTGTTGCTGCTGCTTCTGCTGCTGCTGCTGCTGTTGTTGCTGTTGTTTCTGTTGGCGTTGGTCTTCTTGTTGTTGCTGCTGTTACTACTGTTGTTGTTGTTGTTGCTGCAGGTGCTGTTGTTGCTGTTGTTGCTCCTGTTGCTGCTTTTTTTGGTTTTGCTGTTGCTGTTGCTGTTGCCTTTGATGTTGCTATTCTTGTTTGTTGGTCGTCATTGTTGTTGTCGTTGTCGTTGTTGTTATGGTTGTTGTTTTTGCTGCTGCTGTTGTTGGTTGTGGTTGTGGTTGCTGTTGTTGCTTGATGTTGGATGTTGCTGTGGCTGTTGCTGTTGCCGTTGTTGTTGTGGTGGTGGTGGTGGTGGTGGTGGTGGTCGTGGTTGTTGTTGTTGTTGCTGCTGTCGTTGTTGTTGTTGTTGTTGGTGGTGGTGCTGATGGTGCTGCGGCTGTGGTAATGGTAGTACTGCCGCTGCTGCTGTTGTTGTTGTGGTGGTGGTGGTGGCGGTGTTGTTGTTTGTGGTGGTGGTGGTGCTGCTGCTGCTGCTGGATGTGGTTGTGGCGGCGGCAGCGGTGTGGTGGTGGTGTTGTGGCTGTGGTTGCTTATTGCTGTTATTGCTGTAGTTGTGGACGTGGTTGTGGTTGTTTGTTGTTATCGTTGCAGTTGTCGTTATCGGCATCGTCGTTGTTGTCGGTGTTGCGGCTGTTGTTGTTGTTGTTGCTGCTGTTGCTGTTGCTGTTGCTATTGCTGTTGCTATTGCTGTTGTCGCTGTTGCTGCTGCTGCTGCTGTTGTTGCTGTTGTTGGCGCTGTCCTTGATGTTGTTGGTGGTGGTGGTGGTGGTGGTGGTATCGGTGTTGTTGGTGTAGACACTATCATTGTTGATAGTGGGCTGTCGATGTTGTTGCTTTTGGTGTTGCTGTCATTGAGTCTTTCATGGTCGTCGTTGTTGTTGCTTCTGCTGTTGCTGTTGCTGTTGCCGCTGCGGCTGTTGTCGTTGCTCTGGCTGTTGCTGTGCTGCGGTGGTGGTGCAGGCGCTATAGTTGGTGCTGGTGCTGCTCCTGCGACTGTGATCTTGCGAGTGTGCTCTTTCGGCGCGCACCATGCCATGTCAGTAGTTTGCAGTTTGCAGGGCCGAATGTCATTCGAGTGATGGGCCTCCGACCAGCGCCTTTACACGGCCTAAAACTTCGGGTATGAGGCTTAGGTAGCGACGGAAGCCGGAAACCGCCAACATCCGGCTCGCTGATCCCATAGCCTCAGTAGAAGCCTATACAATTGTGTCGATCTCAAAGTCCGCATAACCGACCGCTGAATCCCAAACCCGAAACCCGCTAAACACAAAGCCGGAACCCCGAGTAGGCCCTTCAACTTATACCTATATTGTCGGGATTGCCTTGACCTTGCTGAAGAGGGCCAGGGACAGCTGCCGCTCAGTAAAGAACCTCGCTTGCGAGAGATAAGATCGCTGGCTATAGGCTTAGTGTCTACAGTCAAAGGCTTGGGGTTAACGTGTAGGGTGAGCGATGTACGGCTGTTGTAAAGGGCAGTATGAGTCATGAAATATTCTCTCTACCAAGTCCCTTCACACCCAAAGCAAGGCCGCAACTTCAATAACCCACGCTTTGTGAACAGCGTCCGATATCCGAAATCCGAAGCCCCGAGCTGAATTGAAAGATGGTTAGCTGCTAGGACCCTAAACCGCGCGCCACATCGGGACCGTAATGCGGACGCCCCCCGAAAAGAGGAGTATGATACTAATAGATAGGAATTGCAACTGAGCCCTATGAACGCTCCATCGATGGCCCCCACTCCCCCCCCGCCCCCCCCACGAGGCGAGTGGCAGCTCGAGTTTGCCTTGTTCCAAAATCTGCCCCCTCCGGGCTGCCCGCATGGAGCTGACCTGGCATCGATCCGTTCAAGGTCTTAGACCTGCTTTCTTCCATTTGATACTCCTTTTCGGCTAACCAAACCCTAAACCCTAAACCATGTTTATGGCTACGATCTTTCAATAAAGGACTTGACGACCAAAGCAAGGAGGTTTTCCGCGCGTGTCCTAACGGATTTAAGGCTTGCGGGCTTTAGGGCCTCAGGAACTTCTATTGTTTGAGGACATGGAGCTTTAGGCCCAAATAGGGCTACCTGGCAGGTTACCCAAAACTCCATGTACCCATATAGTAGGTATATACTTATAGGCCTTAAAGTACCCACATAGGGACCCCCTTTGAGGCCTCAGTACCTACTACATGGTTCCGAAAATAGAGGTACCTTATTTTGGGGGTCCTTTATAATAAGGATCCTACCATTTAGGGTACTATATTAGGGTCCCCTATTTTCGGAAACTCCCACATGGAGTCTTAGGGTTACTACTTTCCCTGATCCGGATCAGCAAAGATCTGAGGCCGGGCAAGCAGGGCTTTCTCCCGGTGCTACGCTGTAGCCGCACTGTGGCCAAGACTGTTTGGTTCTTAGTAGGGAGTGGGGGTATGGATCCCTATGGTAGCCGCTATATAATCCTCGAGAATAGTCCCCAATATCCATTCCCCCATTCCCGACTAAGAACCAGACAGAAGATGAGGACTTGGAGTGAAGGGTTTCAGGGGCCGAGATCAGGGGCTACATAGTGGATTTAGGGTTTAGGGATTTATGTTTATGGCTAGTGGCACCTGCGGTTGAGAGTTTAGGAAAGTTTAGGGGTTACTGTAGGGTGTAGGGATTAGGTTTTTTGAAGTCTTAGTTGGCTTCGGCGATCACTTGCAAGGGCAACAGCGTGCTTCGTGCTCACGAAAGGGCAAGCGAGTCTTCGTGCTCAGCGAAGGGATGCTGACAGAAGCGACACCCAACCTTTCAAGGAAGCCTAAACCGTCTGCTGTAGAACGACTTACGCCCACTTACGGAGCCTTCAAGGAACCGTTAAGGGAACCCTAAACCCTTAAGGGAACCTAGGATCGCGGGTCCTTTTGCAAGCCAGGGTGCAGTGGAACCGATGGATCCAATAAAGGAGGAGAAGGACGCCTCTGTTGCCGGGGCTGCTGGGGAGCTTCAGAAAACTTATGTCGGGGGGGCGGGGTGGGTGGGATGGGGGTGCTAAGCATAAGGACCTTCATGTGTCGGGCTTAGGGCGTACTTTGTTAATCTTTGTTACTGGTAGCGAAGGATCCTACTATTTGGGGTTGAGAGTTCTTTGGGAGGGGCGGTGCCCTGTTTTCCGACATTGACACACTGACACTCCCCCTTGGTGCCCTACTGTGGGGCTGAACGATTAGGATAGCGTTTGGGGAGCGGGGAGGGGGGGGGGGATAACATAGCACAGCAGAATCAGGTAGATGCGATGAAGGGACGCGAGTACTAATTCTTCAGACCTCTATGTTAAGCACTGCAAGACGAGGGCCCTCGCACACTCAGCCCTAAAGCGTAAACGCGTGTATAAGTCGCCCCCCAAAATTCTCTGCAGGCCCGAGCGACCCCCCCAACATCAACCCGGTGGGCACTTGCATCTTAAGTAGGGACTCCTTCCATGGGTCTTGTGAAGGAAGGGTACAGTGGGGTTCTTGTTTTTCTGAAGCTCGCCAGCGCGCTTATGATTCGGAGGTGATCGATTTGGGCTGCCCCTTCAAAGGCTATGCTTTAGGGCCTGGGCTGGCTTATCACATTTCCAAGCTCAGCTTCCAACAAACTCTACGATGGGAGCCTACCCGTTGTAGACCCTCAACCCGAAACATCTAGAACTTCCAGACTCCAAGCCCTAAGCCCCTTGTTAAGACAAACTTTCTCGCAATTCCGAAACACACTAAGTTCATAAGTGTACCGTTTCCTGGTGGTCGTCAGTGTAATCAGTACAACCCCAGCAAACAAGTTGCAACAGGGTGCTACTGGGGAACATAGATCCGGTGTTGAGGGTTACCATAAGGGTTGCTATACCGGTTCCTACGTACTTCATAAGGACCAGCCATCTCTTTACTAGGATCCAGCATTGGGGTTTAGGGTTTAACCATTAGGGGATCATGGCTTTGGGTTTGGGTTGTTGGATTGAGGGCTTAGGGTTCAGGGCTTTGGTTTGCTAATTTTTCGGGACTGGGCCTTGAGTTTAGGGTCTGAGGGTTTGGGCTTCGAAATCCAGGGCTGTGACCATCGCAAGGAGGATCACCCAGATTGCATAGAACCTGGAGCGATGAAAGGAGCTTGTGAGCTTGCCTGCAAAAGCCGAATAATCAAAGAAGCCACACTCCTCTGATTTAAACACGTCCTGGGTGAAAATCCAAAATAGTACAGTATGCATACTATTGAAGCTGTGAAAGCCAACTGTGGACTACAGAGGTCGCAGTACAAAGCGGCAGGTCATAGGATCCTTGAAGGTTCTTGATACGAAAGCCTTGAAGCAAAGACCCCTTTGAGTCTATCTCGAGGCTGGCACGGCATCATATAACCAGGTGCAGGACGAAACCATTCATGCGTGCATGACATCATTCGCAAAGGCAATCAAGAGACCGATCGTGTGTACATTTGCATGCGTCTAGGTATCTGCCTCTTTCTCTCTCTATCTATCTCTCTTTGTATATATATATATATATTTTAGTATACACATACAAACATATTAAAGACACGCAGGGAGAGAGGAACCGACTTGGAAAATTGTCGGCGATGTACCAGGTCTTGGAGCTTATGCTTACATGCTGTGGTCTGCACTTCCCAAGATGATTGGAAGCTCAAACGCAAGCACAACCTAAACCCTAAACCTCATTATGTTCGACTCAAGCATGATAGTTGTCGTCATCGAAAGAAATCGGGAACGCTACTCCCGTTACAGTCAAATTCATTGACCGTTTGCACCCAACCAGAACCACAGGGTTTAGATCCACAGGGTTTGTTCGACAGGATCGACAAATAACGACAAATAAAGACAAATAAAGACAAATTAAGGACAAATAAAGACAAATAAAGACAAATTAAAGACAAATAAAGACAAATTAAGGACAAATAAAGACAAATAAAGACAAATTAAAGACAAATTAAGACAAATTAAGACAAATAAAGCCAAATTAAAGACAAATAAATACAAATAAAGCCAAATTAAGACAAATAAAGACAAATCAAGCCAAATAAAGACAAATAAAGGCAAATAAAGACAAATAAAGCCAAATAAAGAAAAATAAAGACAAATAAAACTTTCAAAGTTTTTAAAACTTTTAAAACAATTCCAGACGCCAGGAAGAGGAGGATGAAGAAGACCTGGCACAGGGGGGTTTAGGGTTAGAAGGCAGTGCGCCATAATATAGTATGGTATAGGGTTGAAGGATAATGAAAGGGTTATGGTTCGGGGTTCAGGGTTTTAGGGTTAGAAGGCAGAGTGCCATGGTCCCCATAATATAAGGTTTAATCGTAACTACAAGTGCGCTACTGTACGGGAGTGTAGGCTGGACGAAAACGTCTTCAAAATGAAAGGTTTTTAGTTTTGGTAGTTATCTTGGAGTGATCGTGGCTTGGCTTCGACTTTTGGCCGTCCCCAAACCTCGCTAGACAGCTCCAAGTACCCCTAAATCTTCGTACTGGGCTACTACTGCACTACTACTGTACGTATCGTACCACAGTAGTACTATTGTACCATTCTACTACTGCTGTACTACTACTGTACTACTATGGCATGGTGCTACTACTGTACTACGGTACTACTGTACTACTACTGCATTACTACTGTACTATTGCATGTACTACTACTGTACTACACACCACTGCACCGTACCAGGCCTCAGACGTGGTCGATTGTGGCGGGAATGTAGGTTGGAGGCAAAAGTTTTTGGAAAATGACGGGTTTTTAGTCTTGGTAGTTATCTTGGAGTGAGCGTGGCTTGGCTTCGAGCTTTTGGTCGTCCCCAAACCTCGCTAGACAGCTCCAAGTACCCCTAAACGCTCGTACTGTACTACTACTGTACTACTACTGTACTCTGTACGACACACCACTGTACCGTACCAGGCTTCAGACTTGGTCGATTGTGGAGGGGTGTTTAAATAATCAAAATAATTGAAATAGTTGAAATAGTCGAAATAATTAAAATCGGCTGATTTAAACATTTCTGTTCTTACCGGTCGTAAATCATTAAAATTTCTGAAGAGTTACTTTTCAATAAATTTGGTGCTATCGAACCGCTGCGCTGCTGTGTTATCCTTTGCAAATACTGGCAACAAACAGGGGCGGTTCGATAGCACCAAATTTTCTGAAGGGTTAGTGCCCCCCTCCCCCCGCCCCGTAAGCTTTGTTTTGTGTGGGTGCTTTGTCTTTGGTCTTTATATGTTTTGCTGTTTGCTGTCGTATTTGGTATCTATGTGTGCTTATAGGGTCATGGCNGTGCCCCCCTCCCCCCGCCCCGTAAGCTTTGTTTTGTGTGGGTGCTTTGTCTTTGGTCTTTATATGTTTTGCTGTTTGCTGTCGTATTTGGTATCTATGTGTGCTTATAGGGTCATGGCTTTGAGTTTGGCGCGAAGGCGAGGCTGGCCTGGGAGGTGGGCTGACAAGGCGCAGGCCGAGGGCTGGGGACCGGGCTCGGGACTTCATGAAGATTTAAGACTAATTAAGATTTAATGAAATTTAGTCAGATGTAGTAAGATTTTGTTTGGCTTGTTTCCATTCTAAAACTGATAACTAATTAAACAAATCAAGAACCCCTCAGCTAAAGCTGTTTGGGGAATAACTAATAAGATTGAATAATTTTTTTAACCTCTCCGCAAAGAGAATCTCGATCTATCGGCTGCTCGGGCGGGTCTCCCCCCCGTCGCCCTCTGGGGGGCCTTGGGGGGAAGCGGGGAGCTCGAGGGGGGCAAGCCCTCGATCCAGGGGGGGGGGGGGGGGGGNGTCCCCCGCGAAACGGTGGCGAATATTTGCGATTTTCCTACGAAAAATTATAAATATGCACTGTCACCGGCGGCTGAGCGACGTGAACCAACTAGATTCAATAAGATTTTTCCGGGGCATGCCACAATTGTACAAATGTCTTCTAAGATTCAATAAGATTTTGTTGGGCGGTGTGGGGTCAGTGTTCCTTTTAAAAATGATAAACCAATAAGATTCAATAAGATTTAATAAGGTTCAATAAGATTCAATAAGACTTTTCCGGGGCATGCCAGAATTGCCACAATTGTCTTCCAAGATTTTGCCGGGCCGATCTTCCAGAAAAGGCTTCATGACAAAATGAGGTTTGAGGCCTAAGTAAGAGTAAAAAGTCCTGCGGATCCAAATCCTGTAGTTCTGGGGAATGAGGTGGGGGATGGCCAGGAGCTCCTTTTGTCAATACTTTACCGAAACAAACTTGACCAGACTCAGCCAGGTCTTTTATAAATCTTTTTGTTCTTCCAAACAGGGGGCGACGTTGTGTTTCGTTTTTTGTGAGGGAGTTTTGAGCCAAGACACACAACAACAGCCGTGCACAAAACAATCACCAAACAAACACAAACAAGTAACACCATGCCAAATGCATGCAATACTGAAATAGGCAAATAGCATCACCCAACTATTTACAGGTTAATGTGAGGGCCCGTTTAGTCCGGTGTGCCTAATTAATGCGTTTTTCGGTGCTTATTCGAGGCCGTACCAAAAAAAGACGGCCTAATCAATGATTAGTGCGTTCTTGTTTTGGGCGGGCTGATTTTTTTTTGCTTCTCTTCTACGACTGTCCTACTACTGTACTACTACAGTACTACTAATGCACTACTGTTCGGGAGTGTAGGCCGGACGAAAAAGTCTTCAACATGAAAGGTTTTTAGTGTTGGTATCTTGGAGTGATAGTGGCTTGGATTCGAGTCTTTGGTCGTGCCCAAACCCCGCTAAACAGTTCCAACCTCGTACTGTACCACTACTGCACTACTACTGTACCACTACTGTACTACTGTACTACTACATTCCAGGATCGTCTGTTCGACGTGTTTGTTGTTCCAGGACCACAAATATGTCAGTTAGCATAGGAGATTACACAGCATGTCATATGTATGTTATCGAGCTTAAGGTGCCGGGTTTAGAGATAGGCTGCCCTGGACACAAGAACCACATAACCCTCTAGGATTTGGGATTTTGCTTGGATAATGTACCCATAAAAGTACCGANTATGTATGTTATCGAGCTTAAGGTGCCGGGTTTAGAGATAGGCTGCCCTGGACACAAGAACCACATAACCCTCTAGGATTTGGGATTTTGCTTGGATAATGTACCCATAAAAGTACCGATGACCCTAAGACCTGAATCCCGCAAGAAGCGATCCTCGACATTCAAGCCCCAGAGCCCTGAACCCTCAAGGAACCCTCAAGCACAAACCTTCAAAAGCCCGAGAGCTCCGCAACAACAAAGCTTCAAAAGACCGAGAACCCTAAGCCCTGAAACCCCCTAAAGAATACGGGAGGCCTCCATGTGCTGCTCTTGCTGCTTGAGGGCTTCGCACTCTCGGGGTTTTAGGGGTTGATCAGTTGAGGCTTCAGGGGTGGGAGGTTTTGGAGACAGGAACACCTGCTTGAAGCCCTCGGCCCCTGCGAACGCCTCTTATTTTGCCAGCACTGCTCAATCGTCGGAGTGAGCTTCCGAGAGCTTGTTGTGCCATCGAATACTGGCCTGCCATGCCCATCTCTCCAACACCGCACGTCCCAGAAATCGTGGATTTTCTTTGACTGCAAGCCTTGGATGCAGTCTCCGGAATTGGGCGTTAGGCGAATTTAGGGTTTTAGAGTTTGCACACCCAAAAAAATCATGGACGCCGAGTGTCCTCTTTATGCGTCCTACTAAATCCTCCTCCTGGTAGTTCGACACCCGCAGCGGGTTGGTCAAGCGTGCACAATCCAGCACCAGATGCTCGAGCCTTGGCCGAGGATGGAAGGAAATTGCAAAATTGCCCGGCTTCAAGCTTCTGGACAAAGGAGCCCACCACTATCTTAGCCGAGGCTCGCATGGAATTTTGGGCGGATCTTCCATAGGATCTTATTTTCTTGCACCGCTTGACGAGCGAGTCCTTGGATTGCAGTGCCGAGGTTTCGGGTTCAGCTTGTGTACAGCTAGCAATTAAATCATCGATGCCAGGGCTCCCAGAAGCGCAGCCTGGTAAAGGTCTTTGAAGAATTCAGCTTTCTCCAATTCCTCACTCGACGGCGGACCGATGGCCTGCGCGAAAGTGTCACGCAGCTGGTCCAGCCCAACGAAGACCGCCGCTCGGAGATGATCATGGTGGCTGCCAGTCTTGACAGCGACATCCCAGCAAACACCAGCCAGCCATCGAACCAGTATGATGGACTCCTGAGCTATATAGCCAGGTTCGAGTGAGCATGCCTAAATAAGGATCGATGGGCACGTGCACGGAGATATATTGCATTCCAGGCACAGCACCACTGAGGTGTTTCTGCGCCAGCGTCGGAAACTGCCCAGAAGAGCGATCGGCTTTCATAGCTTCCAGACTGAAAGGCGGCGCTCTGCAGCCTTGGAACAGCAGGTTAGCCAAGTGCAGCCACGTGCATATTTCTCCCTGCAAGGGCCTTTCTCCGAGACTTGAAAAAAAGGAACCCTAATTAAACTAATCCTCAAGACTAAACCCTATACCCTGAATGAAACTCGACTAGAAAATGATTCATTGCAAACCAGCTGCGAACCTGGTCCTGTTTGCACGCAGCCGCAAATTCGGCATAGGCATTTGCAAGCCGTGTCTTCTGATCATTGCCTTCCAACCGGCCCGAATAGTTCGATCCTTAAACTTAGTAGCTCAACCCGGCCCTAAACCCTAAATCCCGAAACCCCTTCAAAAGTTCTCAGCAGGGCCCAAACCTTTTCTTTGGCATCCGGAGCCTGGCCACACAGCCGCATCAGAAGTCAGTTCCAGCAGAGCCTGCCGCAGGGAGTGTCCGACCCGAAATTATAGATCCAGGGCCAAATTGTATTATGCGGTTCTGGGGTTCCATACATCAACACATATGCCATGAGTCGCCGAGCAGCGGAAGCCGCAGCATCTGGCGCAAGCGTCAGGTCGACCACATGGAGGTAATCTGGCCAGATACGTTCTACCGTCATTCCAGGAAGTAGCAGCCATGCAGATCGGGAGATTTTTTCATACCATTCCACATCTGTGGTCATCCTTACAGGGCAGGTCTTAGCCGATTGAAGTTGAAATATCCGAGCAGTAACATTCGTCGATAGCTCTTTAAAACAGCCCGGGATGGTACATTGATCGGGTTTCAAGCGCTTAGGCTGATCATAGATCTGCAACTGGGATACGTGGTTCTGTGTTGCGCATTGCAGCCGAAGTTGGTGTAGAGCATACTGCCGGATGTGGAGGTTGCCTTCAGGGATGGAGGACTAAAGGCCCCAGCCCTAGATATTTGTTCAAAGGCCCGGCCTTGCAAGCATAGCAGACATGCTTCGACACCCAGCTACCACTCAGTTTGAATGATTTCTTTATGAAGGCCTGGTCGCCCTTTGTCCCAACCCAGCAAGCCTGCCAAGGGCCAGCAATTGCTCCAGAAAACAATGGAGTTGTTGTGTTACCCCAATGATCGTGCTCGAACAATGTGCCGGCTGACATCTGCTGCAGGCTCCAAACCAGTGCCATGTCAAGTTGCGAAGCCGTCTCTTCGGTAGCCTGATTATTATCAACACAGTATGCCGGGAAGATGCAATCGATCGTCGCGCCTTTTGTAACGGCACTTTGCCACGATACCACGAGAAAAGTTCGACGCCGATGCGCATCGGCATCATCTCCGTGCAGTTCAATTGGCACAATGTAGGACAATTCTTCATCCTCATGCAGATTTCATATAATGAACTCCATGCCAGGGTTAGGTGGGGTAGCAGACGAAAGCCAAAAACAGCTTCTGCAGCCTAGGCACTGACAGAGCAGCGAGCACTGGATGCTTTCGAAACCACCTTTGTTGGAGGCTTATATATAGATTCGATCGAGGGGTTACGGTTTTTAGGGTTCCGGGTTTAGGGCTGATGTCCTCATTTCATCGTCACGCTCGTCATAGCTTCAACTTAAGCGGAGCAGCTCTGTGTGCTGGATGTGCTTCCAGAACCGAAGAATAGCCTCAGATAAGCTATCAGCCCTGCCATGCAAAACGTAGTTCTTTCACTGGACGGCTCAGCGATGTCATTCTATACGAGGCACACCTTCTTCTCCACAGAATAAGCGGCGGAACTCATTCTGAGAGTATTCATAAACAGATCTGAACCTCAATTATCGACCCGAGACTCAGAGGGAAGGCATGGAGGCAGTCTTAAAGAAGATATGGTTTTGGACCACAGGCAGGGTTTCGGGTGTAGGCTTCGGGGCGTTTATGGGTTCAGGGGCTTGGGGCTCTGCACAGGTGCAGGGGACACCGTGCAAGCGGCGGGGTTGTTGTTTCGTGGTTGCGTTTTTAGGGTTGGGGTTTCAGGCCTGTGGTTATGGGGTTGTGCTTTTGAGGGTTTGGGAGTTTGGGTTCCGGGGTTGTGGTTTTTGGCTTGGGGTTTCGGGCTTGTGGTTTTCGGGTTGGTCTTTCAGGGTTGTGGGTTTCGAGCTTGTGGTTTTCGGGTTGTTGTTTCAGGCTTTTGGTTTTTCGGTTGGTGTTTCCTGGTTGTGTTTTTTGGGCTGGGGTTTCAGGGTCGGGTTTATGGGCTTGTGTTCCAGGTGTGAGGATATGAGCTTCTGTGTTCAGGGTTCTGTTTTTAGCTTGGCTCCGGGTATGGGGTTACCCAACGTTCCATCAACACCCAAAGACGCTCTAGACTCAGGCCAGCCACACCATATGCGGCATCATCACATGCCATTTGGATTCATAGATCTGATCTTTTGCAGGTCTCTTGCGGTCGATGAGGAGAACATCGACCCTCGGATGCTTGAGCCATTTGAACCCTTAATTCAAAAGACCCCAGGATTCCTAAACCGAAGGGGTATATTACCTACCTATACTATACACCGCAGCTAGGAATCCCATTCTCAGTTGCCGCGCCACTCCACCGGTGTCGGCAAGATCTTTCTCCAGGGCTGTTTGTTTATCCAGCGGATAAAGGTCCTATAACAATTTCTGTTGTCGCCGAATCCAGCCAGATCTCGCAAACTTTGCCTCAGTTGCCACGATCACTGAAAGGGATATGCTTCGGAATTCAGGCATCCTTCTCGCAATCCAAGGGTCGGCAGCAGCATATGAGGAATGTGGTTTGATATAGCATCGAACAGCTTCTTTATTTTCTGTGCAGATATCTGATTCGATAGATCCAGGAGTTCCTCAACCAGATCCATAGCAGCTGTCCTGGACTCCACAGCATAAGATATTCTCGCCCAGGATTGCACGTGGCCACAATCCAATCATCGATTGACAGATCCTCGGCGATCAGGTTTTGGGGGTTCAGGGACATTGGCCTAAGTTTTTTAGTGTGGGTTCCGGGCTAAGCAGCTCTCTAATTCAATCCTCAGTTGCGATCGTGCCGGCTTTGCTGGCAATGCGGCATAAGGCTGCTCCTGCCCACTGTTGTGTGAATCTTCTTCGGACGGAGACTTTGATCCCGAAACCCATAATCCTTTTCGGTATGTAGACCGTGATCGAGGATAAGAGAGGAGCCATTGGCATCACACGTGGCAGCAGGGACTTTAGGCTAGCTTATGGGCAGACCTAATTTGGGTTTAGGTTGTATTGCAGGGCATCGATTCGAGTCGGGTTTAGGGTTTGACTGGAACAGGGCAGGATATGCTAGGTATATATGGCACTGTGCATGGAAGAGCCTGCCGGCCTGAGTTGCTATTGGAATAGGGTAGGTTTAGGCGTAAGCATGGGGTTTGGGGTTTAGGTTTTAGGGCTTTGCGGTGATTAGGCTTTGGGCTTCGGGTCCATTCCAGTTGCTGGTGGCTAGACTCCGGGCTCACGGTCTACAAAGACTTGGGGGACGAGTTGCGCTTTCGGGTTTGGGGTCACATGGGAGCATCGTAGATCCTAGGGTTTCCGTACTTCGTTCTATAGTGGCTCAAAGTCTCGACTCAAGCTTGATAGGCTTTCGGCTTTAGGCTTATAGAGGCTTGGCTTGCATCATTTTTTAATTACCAACCTGGCATTTGGATATCCCTTGTCTTCATCAACTGCAGTGATACACATGCTGTATGCTGGCAGGGCAGCAGGCTCAAAGTCCCTGGCAGATACAGCAAACTTGAAGAGGCTGGGTCCAATCCTTTTCACGAGCATCCGGCCAAGGTTCACCCTGGCATCCACACAGCCACCAGCAGCTGTTGCTTGGCATGACTGCTTCCCCTGCAACCCATAATTAAGTGCAGCATAGATCAGACTACNACAGGATTTAATTCAATGAAGCTAGGTTTTTACATCTACACATGCAGCCTTCCTGGCAGTATGCAGACAAAATCAAAGGTGTAGAAACTCGCACGGAGGATCGGTGCTGCAGATTTCTTTATGGCTCCCAGGGCGCCCCAGGACCACATATTAAATAAATAAATAAATAAATAAATATATATATATATATATATATATTTTACACTTACAGAAGTCACCGGCCATCCTCACGCGCACAAGCTGGGCTCGCTAACGGTACATCCCACAGAAAGATCGCCGTGGGCATCCTTTGAGGTTCGGGGTTAGGGACATCGGGTGTGCACCAGCCATTGCATCCGAGAGGCTCGCATGATTAGATCGTGATCAGCATCCTGGATCCTGATCACCATTGGCAATCTTGTAAAGATAATCGCAGATGTCGATTTGGCAGCCTTGGTTTCGAAATAAGGGCTCAGGGTGGATCAGGCTAGGGCTTTGGAGGTCACATTAGCCTGCGTGCCGTTGAGGCGCCTGCATTGCACATAAGATAACATTGCACAGCACACCCCGGCATCGATCGTCGCGAATAAGCCATGCAGAGGCCTCGAGCAGGATTAGTATCATGAAAATCCAGGGCCAGGGTTTAGGGTTTGCGAGCTGGGTTTGTGATTCGGAGAAAGGGCTTAGGGGCCTCCGAGAAAGGGTTTAAGATTTTCGTAGGAGGTTTCAGATTTGGGTTTGTGGTTTGCAGGGTGGATTCAGGTACTGGTACTTAGGGCTTACAGGGTTCTCGGGGTTAGCGATGTAGGTTCAGTGCTTCTGAGGTTTACGGTCGTTAAGCCACAAAACCCTTCAATTATGCCACAAAACCCTTCAATGTATAACCCCAGCCCTAAACCCTAAACCCNTCTCGGGGTTAGCGATGTAGGTTCAGTGCTTCTGAGGTTTACGGTCGTTAAGCCACAAAACCCTTCAATTATGCCACAAAACCCTTCAATGTATAACCCCAGCCCTAAACCCTAAACCCTACAACCCTAAACCCCTAAACCCAAAACCCTAAACCCCTAAACCCTAAACCCTAAGGCCCTAAACCCTAAACCCTAAACCCCTGAACCCCTAAATCCTAAACCCCTAAACTCTACCCAGGCCCTAAAAGAGTAAAGACTCAAATCTTAGATTTGCATTACCGAGCTGCAGAGCGAT
>BGNK01000444.1:212423-249506 GCA_003297005.1 Symbiodinium sp. clade A Y106
TCTTATATCCCAGGTTTTGTTGTCGACAACATCCATTGCGCTGGCCTGCTGCCGCAGCTGCTGCTCCTTCTCTGCGTGGACTTGGCTGTCCGGCTGGGTGATCCTAGGCATGCAAGCTATAGCTGCTAGATACGACATATATTATACATATAATATATATATATATATATATTATATAGCAGCCGAGGTTCACTGCGATGCTAGGCATAGTCTTCAGGCGCTCGGGTGCCATTGTCGTCGACATATGAACCGTCTTGAGCACACCAGCTGCCATCTTAAATTAATAGATATATATATAATATATATCCGACACTGACACGAAACTATAGGCACCCCTGGTGCAAGTGAAACTATAGGATTTCCCGGGGCAAGCGCTTTTGATTGTGTTAGGAATCTAGAGTCGCCGGGCCTACCGAGNTCCGACACTGACACGAAACTATAGGCACCCCTGGTGCAAGTGAAACTATAGGATTTCCCGGGGCAAGCGCTTTTGATTGTGTTAGGAATCTAGAGTCGCCGGGCCTACCGAGGGGGGGGCAAATGACACGCAAGTGACACGAAATGGGGCCTCCCAAACCCATCACTTACAAAGCTAAGTGTATTAGAAGCTTTCCCAAATGACACGCAAATGACACGCAAATGGCACGAAATGGCCGGCCCTCCGGACCATTTAACTCATTACATTTTCTAGAAGCAGCCGAAAGCAACTGACACGAAATGTGCTGGTGGTTGTACACTGACACGAAACACAAGTCTCAGAAGCAGCCNAATGGCCGGCCCTCCGGACCATTTAACTCATTACATTTTCTAGAAGCAGCCGAAAGCAACTGACACGAAATGTGCTGGTGGTTGTACACTGACACGAAACACAAGTCTCAGAAGCAGCCGAAAGCAAGTGCCACGAAATGTGGTATTGGCTCTAAAGATTGACACGAATTGCTTTTCGTAGCAGCAGGCCTCGGATCCTGTAATTGGCACATGCAGGTTTAATTGCTGCTGGCTTCGGCACTAGGATGCAGCTTTCTTCCAAGAAGCCACCTTACCCAGCAAATCATCCAGCTCGCCAACATACACGTCCTCCGGCTCGTCCAAGGTAACATCTACATCGCTCCAGGATAGAGACGCTGCACCGCTCCCTGTCGCTCGCTTGGCCTCACGATACCTTGGGCAACAACCCGGGTATATAGATTAATTCCGATAGGGGTCAGCTGGAGTAGTGGAAGGTACACCCATGCAGGTTTCAATTCATGGGTTTATTTTGTGGCTGATGCACTTATATATAATCTGGTAATGAAGGCAGCAGGGTGAGTCAGTCGGTTCATATTAGAAGTGTAGAGGAGCAGATTTGGGGGTTTCAATCTAGGAGAGTAGCTAGAGCATATTAATATTAATGACACTTACAATTATAATAAGATCTGCTAACGAAGGCAGCAGGGTGAGTCTGTCGGTTCATAGTAGAAGTGTAGAGGGGCAGATTTGGGGGTTTCAATAGGAGAGTAGGTAGAAAAGGCATAATGACACTTACAATAAGATCTGCTAACGAAGGCAGCAGGGTGAGTCTGTCGGTTCATAGTAGAAGTGNGTAGAGGGGCAGATTTGGGGGTTTCAATAGGAGAGTAGGTAGAAAAGGCATAATGACACTTACAATAAGATCTGCTAACGAAGGCAGCAGGGTGAGTCTGTCGGTTCATAGTAGAAGTGTAGAGGAGCAGATATGGGGGTTTCAATAGGAGAGTAGGTAGAAAAGGCATAATGACACTTACAATAAGATCTGCTAACGAAGGCAGCAGGGTGAGTGACAGCCAAGTATCATCTTCACATCTCCTCGTCTAATGGGGGTTTCAATAGGAGAATAGGTAGAAAAGGCATAATGACACTTACAATAAGATCTGCTAACGAAGGCAGCAGGGTGAGTCCGTCGGTTCATAGTAGAAGTGTAGAGGAGCAGATTTGGGGGTTTCAATAGGAGAATAGGTAGAAAAGGCATAATGACACTTACAATAAGATCTGCTAATAAAGGCAGCAGGCCGGGTGTGNGTCGGTTCATAGTAGAAGTGTAGAGGAGCAGATTTGGGGGTTTCAATAGGAGAATAGGTAGAAAAGGCATAATGACACTTACAATAAGATCTGCTAATAAAGGCAGCAGGCCGGGTGTGTTGGTTCATATTAGAAGTGTAGAGGAGCAGTTTGCCAGGAGGAGGGTTCAGTATAAATTTATACTACGACGGCCACGTCCAATTAAGCCAGGGCACAACTCAGCCATGGCGATCCCGAAATTCAGCGTGTAGCTTTGCGTGCCCTTCAGATCTTTGCCGCCCGTCTTAGTATGCTTGGGGTTTCAGCTTTAGGGCCTACGGGTTCGGGGAGAACGATCATGGCCGTGCAGCTGTTCAAGGTCTGCCAAGCCACAACAGTTTTTTTGCCTCGAACAGTCTTTCTTGTTACGATCTGTAGCCTTTTGTTCCTGCGAGGGAGTCCAGGGCTCGAGATCTAGGGCTGTCGGGGTTAAGGGATTGGAGCTTGGAGATTTAAGGCCTTCGTGTGTCGGTGGGTTAATCTTAATTATAGAGATCTGACAATTCTGGCTTAAGGGTCTTAGCTAGAGCACGCCGAGGGGTGGAGGCCTTGCAGCGAAAGCTGCTTTTGCAGCTTTGAGGTTCAGAGGCTTCTGGAGCTTGTGGATGTTTGGCAAAGTAGACCAGATCCTTATATATACACGGGTGACCGCGGGTGAATGCATGCACAGCGAAAGCATAGCATGTGTGCACCAGTCCGGACGCTAGTGTATGGCAAGGAGCACAGTGGGCTTCAGTGAAGACGCACCATAGGAACACATCCAGAATCTAACCCGGCGTGCTCCGGCCCGAAGCGTAGCAATCATGCATGGCATCAGCCAGAGCACCTGAGGCACAGTGTCTTTCGTAACCAGGAAGATGCCGGGAAACACCCCGACCCCGAAACCAAAAACCCAGTAATGCCATCAGAGTCACGGAACTCGCTGGCTGTTCCACAGCCCAAAAAACTTTTAATTGCGTGGCTACCCGCAACACGTGACAGAGTCTCTCCACGAACATGTTGGAGACGTGGACCGATGGCTGGCACTCATTGCCATGGGGCCTGTGATTTCGGCGGCCTGTTGCAGCTTGAGACCTTACAGACTCACAGGGCGACAAGCGTCCCGATCACCCGGGTGCAAGACCGTTATCTAGGCCGAGCTGCATAAAAACCCAACTGCTGCAGGGAGGGGCACACATCAGAAATCCATAGGGGGCCGCATTCATAACCTCGGGCAGCTTTGCAGGCAGAGAGCATATTGTGCACACAGGAAGGACATCTAAATGGAGCTGGGTTGCTGCTCCCATCAGCACCAAGAAGCCAACTGTGCGCATAAAGTCGTGATTGCCAGAATACGTTTTCTGGGTCAGGCACACAGAAGACATACGCACTCGTACCCTGGTACAGATAATCCAAGGCACATCATAACGTGTTCCTGCGTAGCCCAGCAAATTGAAGCCTTTGCTCAACTGTCCTGATCCGGCACAATGCTCCACCTCAGCTGAAGGTTCGCATTCCACGGGTTTATGGGTTCGAGTGGACACAGCTATTGCTGTAATATATATATATATATATTAAACCTAAAGCCTAAAGCCTGGCAACACGAAGCCTGCGGAGCCAAGGCACAAAATCGTTTCTGGGTGCATGTGGATCGAAGACCTCCCTTTGCAAGAAGGCCAGGACCGGCGCAAGCATCGACAGTTTCATGTCCAGCACCCGGGCCTATACTAGAGCTTATAACGATACGTACGTTGCTGGGCTAGGACCATTCAGCATAAAAGCTCGAGCACGATGATCGAGGTTATACAAGCAACGCAGTGTTTGCAGGCAGCACATGCACACAGAGCCACGGAGATGCAAAGGGTCTCATGTTTTCTAATTTCGGTCTGCTGATCTCGGGAGCACCTCCCCTAGGTGCCAAGTACACCAATTAATGCAGCCAGCATCGGAGCTTCGATCATGGCACAGCCTCAAACAAACCATTCACGAAAAGAACTGATCGCAACTCTGAACGAATCCTCTACCCTGAAGCTTAAAATGCCTGCGACCAAAGAGCGGAATAGCATCATCCAGGGTCATCGGCGGACCGGGCGGTGATTTCCTGTTTGGGGAGGGATTAAGGTTTGGACAAGATTGGGATTTTTGGGCAGGCTGGCCTAGTCCTCCTCATCCTCATTGACGTCGGCATCAGACATGTTTTCCTCGGCCTGTCTGTCGTCGGATTCAGCGTCCTCCTCCGCCTCTTCGGGGCTATCCTTGCTGGCCTTTGCTTTAGCCTTGCTCCTTGCTTTGGCCTTTGCTTTGGCTTTTCCTTTGGCCTTTGCCACGCCCTTGTGGCGCTTAGTTCGGCCGTCTGGCCTTGGCTGTTCTTACTTCTCTCTGCTCCCTCTCTCTCACTCGCTCTCTCTCTCTCTCTCACTTCTTTTTAAATAGTTCGATCAGATTGCAGACGGGTTTCTCTGGATCCACACATCCTGCCTTCTCTGCCTTGACCCTCGAATCAAAGCAGCCCTTTTCTTTGTGTGTGTAGCACACATATAGCGAGCCAGCTTGCTTTCCTTTGAGACGCGGTCTGAGTTCTTTGAACCATCCGTCCCCTAGGTCCACACAGCTCTTAGCTTCGACCGGAGACTTCCTGCACTCAGGGTACGGGGGTGTAGGATTCAGGAATCTAGGGGTTAAGGTTTGGGGGTTTTGGGGTTCAGGGTTGATAGGGTTTTGGTTTAGGGTCGTGCGGTTCTCTAGGTGAGGTTAGGGTGGGTCTACTATAATGAGACCCTGGCCTTTTGGATCCTCTCTCGGCCCTCAGAACAGCAAGTTGCTCCGCAGGGGAAAGCGGCTGCTGGGCCGCCTCCTGCAGAGCTGCCTTCTGCAGCGCCGGCAGGTCCACAGCCTGCAACGTGGCTGCTAGGGCTCGTCCTGGCTTCTTGTTGTAGGAAACGTCGAACTGCATCGAATCCGAACGCGACAGTGCCTAGGATGCTTAGTATGACAGCTCGATCAGTTCTCAGCGCGTATAAAGAAACACTCGGCTCTGTGCATGCAAGGCTCTCGGTCCAACTTTCTGGATGCGCCTGGCCCCTGCTGCTTTGGAGGCGATTGAACACCTGATCCAGGGTTTAGGGTTTAGGGTTTTAGGGTCGTGTGCATGATCCAGCCTGGGTCTTTATCATCCTCCACCAGGGCTGACGAAGAAGCCTCGCGATCACTGCCCTCCTCCTGCTCCGACAATTGTGCTTCATCACCACTGCCCAGCACTATCTGCGATGCTTCACCAGCTTTCTCATCACTGCCCTCCTCCTGGTCCGATGCCTCATCACCACTGCCTTCCTGCTCTGACGCTTGGGCCTCATCGTCACTGCCCTGCTCCATCTGCGATCCTTCCTCGCCGGCATCGTGATCACTGCCCTCCTCCTCCTTTGCCGATGCTTGGGCCTCGTCACCACTGCCCTGCTCTATCTGCGACCCATCGTCATTGGCCTCCAGATCACTGCCCTCCTCCTTTGCCGATGCTTCGGCCTCATCACCACTGCCTTGCTCCATCTGGGACCCTTCCTCATTTGCCTCGTGATCACTGCCCTCCTCCTTTGCCGATGCTTGGGCCTCATCACCGCTGCCCTGCTCCATCTGGGACCCTTCGTCGTTGGCCTCCTGATCACTGCCCTCCTCCTTTGCCGATGCTTCGGCCTCATCACCACTGCCTTGCTCCATCTGGGACCCTTCGTCGTTTGCCTCGTGATCACTGCCCTCCTCCTTTGCCGATGCTTGGGCCTCATCACCGCTGCCCTGCTCCATCTGGGACCCTTCTGTCTCCTGCATTTCTGCCTCCTTCTCTTGCTCGTGCATGTCCTGCACACAAGATAATGTCTGCGCAAGCTGTGGCCTCGTCCCCAGCACAAGACCCAAGAAGTCCTCATCTTCTGTGTCGCCTTGCTCGTCTTCATCCTGCCCTTGGGAAGCTTCTTCCTCAGGCAACCGAGTCTATGCTACGTATGGTACAATTAATAGGGAAAACACCACAAACCGAAAGTGTCATTTAGCATAAGAACTGTACAGGAAAGGCTCCCGAGCTAAATGTCAGTTCTAATAAGAACTATACAGGAGCGGAATGCAGCAAAATGGTGGGTATTGCCTAGGTAACATTAATAACCATGGGTTCATGCGGCTTCCCCTAAGTAGCCTTGAGCTCATTCATAGCCTCCTCAAGCTCTGCCTGGAAGTCCAGAGCTTGAGAATCCGTGAGCTGCGTATCCTGCTGGTTGGGGTTCTGGAGGGAAGTACTCGAGCTCCTGGCCAGGTTAGGGTTTAGGGTTTGGGGTTTAAGGTATAGGGTTTAGGGGACACGGAACATATATAACATGAGTCCTCCGAAGCGATTGTCTCGATCTCACAACTTTCCCCATCATATCGTTCAAGCGATCTGCCTTCCACGCAAAGCCACAATCACACAGAAACATAAACACAAAGGTGCAAGGCGCAGGGCCCGGAGGCCTGAAGGCTCGACCAAGCATCAACTTGGAGGCCAGGTGGACCTAGGCCACGCGGCACACATGCATGTTAGAAGACCCATTGCAGCACCCGAGCTCCAGGCACAGATGATGATCGTCGTTCATCTCGCGTACAATCATAAGAAGTGATTGTCTGCTCGGACGTCTTTTTATTTTCCTCGGATTGCAAGCACCTTAAAGACCTGAAGCTTGAACCCCAAATTTTAATTAGTGGACTCGCTGCACCTTATGCGTGGTAATGGTTGCAGCACAGGTGCGAAGCCAGAAAGGCCTCTTTGAGCCATTGGTTCGCCTTCTTCCGCAGGTCTCCGCCTCAGACGTACTAGACGAGGCTTGTATGTGACACCATATGGAACACAGCAGAATCCAGTTGCAGACCGAAGTACCAGGGAGAAGATCGCCCCCACCCTTGCGGATCTTCTTTGGCTCTATGTGGGATACCATAGCATCCATGAGTGCCCTTGGATAGAATATAGATGTGCATGTAGGCTGCACAGACAAACACACATCACACGCGTGGCAAATTCCATGACCCATGCAGTCAGGGTGCCTGGCCGAAGCGGCTAGACCGTCCTTGCTTTTCTTGGGCGGCATTTGCCTCGGATTGGACAAAGTTTCCTAAAACAGGATATCATGATCCAAATTGCAAGCATGCACGTAACGACTGCGTGCAAACGAGAAGCGAAAAGCCACGCACCACAATCAAAATGATCGGCACGGAAAATTGCAGGAGCAGATGGACAGTACTGTTACGAACTTGTACAATGCATGCAACCGTTCGAAGCACATGCTGTGTAAAGCTGCCGACAACTGAAGTGCAACTATGCTGACAGTTCACACATGCACATATTGGGCCCCTGCACTTGAAACCGACATGAAACGTATGTGGTCATGAGTGCCGATCACAACGAAGGCTGCCAGCGTGCTTTGCAAAAGTGAGCTCCTACACTGCAGATACCAGAGCAGTCACATATTTGGCTCCATCCATCCAAACGATGCTTCGTGAATCGGTGCACCATTTGCCAGCCTTAGGTCCATGATACGCTTGCAGGCGCTGTGCCACTACATAGGCAGTAGATATTAATTAGCCCAGGGACCATGTATCGAGCATCCATGGCGGCCATTGCATCCAAAGTGTAGCCTTAGATCTCGGTCTACCCCTCCTTCGATCCCTCCTGCACGAGCATGCGCACACATGCACATAGACATGCAGCTGCCCAGCTATTTCTGCATGGTCACACGTCCGAGGCCACGAAAGCCAGACATCTTTTGCTTCGAGCTCCCAGGACGAGCAAGTTACAGGGCTTAGGGTTTGGATATGGGAGGGTTCAGGGGGGGTCGAGTATATAATTAGTGCCTTAGACTCACCGGGATGCAGTAACACAAACTCTCCTGGAATTTCATCTGAGTCTCCCCATAGATCAGCCGACCGGTCAGCCGATTCCATCGGCCATATAATATATAATTCCATTCACATCGATCACCCAAATCCCAGCAGCCATAAATATCCGCATCGGGCCCAATCGAATCCGTATCCTCATAGATTCATATCGACTTCCTTGGATGCAGTACGTATAGGAGCCTAGGGTACCCCAGCCCACAAGGAAAACCCAAAGCCGAATGTGAAACCCGTTGAATTTAAGACGGGGTGCTAGCATGCAGAACTACCTAGGGGCCTAGGGTACCCCAACCCACATGTAAACCCGAATTGAAAACCCAAAGCCGAACGTGAAACCCGTTGTACTTATACTAGCTAGGCTATTGCTCGGGCTATAAAAATATACGGAGCACAAGCATGCAGGACGTCCTAGGGGCCTAGGGTACGCCATATACATATATCCTCAAAGAAAAACCCTAAGCCGAACGTGAACCCCAAAAGAAAAACCCTAAGCCGAACATAAACCCCGTTTAATTATAATAAGGGTTCGGGCTAATGAAATACGGGGTACAAGCACGCAGNCTCAAAGAAAAACCCTAAGCCGAACGTGAACCCCAAAAGAAAAACCCTAAGCCGAACATAAACCCCGTTTAATTATAATAAGGGTTCGGGCTAATGAAATACGGGGTACAAGCACGCAGCACTACCTAGGGGCCTAGGGTACCCCCACCCACAATCCGGAAAGAAAAACCCTTAAGCCGAACCTAAACACTAAAAGACAAACCCTAAGCCTAACATAAACCCTGTACGGGTTCGGGCTAGTGAAATACGGGGTTCAAGCACACAGGACTACCTAGGGGCCTAGGGTACCCCCACCCACAATCCGGAAAGAAAAACCCTTAAGCCGAACCTAAACCCCAAAAGGCAAACCGCCTAACATAAACCCTGTACGTAGGGTTCGGGCTAATGAAATACCCCAAAACGNGGTACCCCCACCCACAATCCGGAAAGAAAAACCCTTAAGCCGAACCTAAACCCCAAAAGGCAAACCGCCTAACATAAACCCTGTACGTAGGGTTCGGGCTAATGAAATACCCCAAAACGCAAACCCTAAGCCTAACATAAACCCTGTACGTAGGGTTCGGGATAATGAAATACGGGGTTCGAGCACATGTGAGGACTACCTAGGGGCCTAGGGTACCCCGACCCACAATCCGGAAAGAAAAACCCTTAAGCCGAACCTAAACCGCAAAAGGCAAACCCTAAGCCTAAGGGTTCGGGCTAATGAAATACGGGGTTCGAGCACAGAGGACTACCTAGGGGCCTAGGGTACCCCGACCCACAATCCGGAAAGAAAAACCCTTAAGCCGAACCTAAACCGCAAAAGGCAAACCCTAAGCCTAAGGGTACGGGCTAATGAAATACGGGGTTCGAGCACAGAGGACTACCTAGGGGCCTAGGGTACCCCCACCCACAATCCGGAAAGAAAGACCATTAAGCCGAACCTAAACCCCAAAAGGCAAACCCTCAGCCTAAGGGTTCGGGCTAATGAAATACGGGGTTCGAGCACAGAGGACTACCTAGGGGCCTAGGGTACCCCCACCCACAATCCGGAAAGAAAACCCATTAAGCCGAACCTAAACCCCAAAAGGCAAACCCTAAGCCTAACATAGGCCCTGTAGGGTTCGGGCTAATGAAATACGGGGTTCAAGCACACAGGACTACCTAGGGGCCTAGGGTACCCCCACCCACAATCCGGAAAGAAAAACCCTTAAGCCGAACCTAAACCCCAAAAGGCAAACCCTGAGCCTAACAGAAACCCTGTGTAATTTATAGGGTTCGGGCTAATGAAATACGGGGTTCAAGCACGCAGGACTACCTAGGGGCCTAGGGTACCCCAACCCAATATTATATATAGCCGAATGTGAACCCCAAAAGAAAAACCCTAAGCCGAACAGGGTTCGGGCTAATGAGATACTGGGTTCAAGCACGGAGGACTACCTAGGGGCCTAGGGTCCCCCAACCCACATAATCCCCCAACAAAAACCCTTAGCTGAACGACACCCCGGAACAAATCCTTAACGAGGACCGCCCCCCCCGGGCCTGCTCCTTATGAGGGCTCGGGCTAATGTGATATACGGGGCACAAGCAGGATATTATACTTAAGGGACCTAGGCTAGCCACCCTAACCCGACCAGAAGCCCCAGTTTTCCAGGTTTCGTTCGTCGGTGGCAGCGCGGGGCCCGCCTTGGCAGCATCTAAAATAAATCTCATTTATACCTCGATCTTACACCCTTAAACCTTAACCCCCACATCCCCAACCCTAACACCCAAAGCCCTAAATCCTTTATGCGAAACCCGAATTCCGAAACACTAAACTCCTAAGCCAAAACCCTAAACCTAGAACCCTGGATTCTATTTCAGATTTCAGGGGTTTCTGATCGAGGATTAGCAAGGCCTTAGCCTGAAGCACCGGGTCGGGGTTCGGGTTTCGGGCGTATTTACGGGGATTATTGATCGTGAAGGATGAATCTCAGATCTTATATGCCGGGGCCCTTGGGCCTTGAGTTACATTTGATGCGAGCTGCATGGGGCCAGGTTTCGGGATCCTAGTGTTGAAACTAAAGTGCAATAAAGCTAAACCCAGAACCCCAGACGACGAGCTCGGCCGGCAGGAGGTCGAAGTGGGAACTTGAAGTCGTGAAGTCTCGCTTATCGAGATCCTTGTCCAACCCGCGATCGACCATGCTTGCGGTCGTCCAGATACTTTGTCCAAGCTGTTCGAATCGCCTTCAATTGAATGGCTCCTTCGTGCTTGGGCGAAATGGCACTGCTTGCAGCACTAGCCACCAAAATCGTGCATTGGCTCACTCAAAGGAACATCCCGAGTGCGCGCATTTGTGCCTGCTCAAATGGCAGTCCGGGGTAGCAAGTGCCACCACACTCGATGCTGTCGGGGTTGGGTTGGGTGGGCTTACGCTGTCATCCGAAAGGCTACCGATATAGAATAGATAGTAGAACCCGGATCCGAATTGAACCCGCAACCCGAACACAAGGCTCCTACAGGAGATTNGATTCCTGCACCTAGCCCGACCCTTTTGTAAAGTACGTGGGGACTTATCGAATTAACCAAGGCCCCGAAGCCATCTCTCGTCCAATCCATTCAATCCCTAGATCTCTGATATAGGCCCTGAAAGCCATCAATATCGAATGATTCGATGTATCCACACTACCCTATACCTAGACCCGAAAACCCGTCGGAGAACTATGCATCACAGCCCGATGCTTTGCACGCATGCGTGTATCCCTGAGATTAGGGCCTGGGGAATTCGAATTAAATCCACAACGAGAATCCTAAACCCTAGCCCCTAAGAACTAAACTATATCTTATACCCCGACACCTAAAACCTTAAGAGCTGGGAGCCCAGGCATCAAAGATCGCGTCCGGGAGCATCGCTGGACGCCTGGATTATAGAAAGGCTTAGGCATTGTATTAGGATTCGGGTTTTGTGTTCAGGGTTGGGGGGTTCGGATACGCCGAACCCCCCGACGAGGACTGGAACCAATGTAGGGTTGCGAGTATAGCTCACGAGCCTGAACCCTTGATCTCCGGGGGCACACCAGAATTTCAATCTATGAATTAAATTATAAAAACAAAACCTTAGACCCAGAACCCCTATGAACCCGAGACCCACAAACACTGCACGATCAACCCCGAAACGTCACCCCAGAACCCCTATCAACCCGAGACCCACAAACACTGCACGATCAACCCCGAAACGTCACCCCCACTGAAACCCGAAAGCCTAAACCCGATTCTAGGGCAGAGGGATTAGAATAATTAGGGGTTTAGNGGGTTTAGGGTTTAGGGAATTAAGGTGTTATGGGTTAAAGCGGCCTCATCATCCTCCGGCGAAGGCAGAGGCTGCATGCGGCGCAGCGCGGTGGCAGCATCGGACCTGCGCTGGATGGAGCTGGGCAAATCTTAAAAAAAAAATATATATAGTGCGATATCTGCGGCTTAGAGGGAAGGGTTCAGGATTTAGGGCCTCGATGGTTTTTTTCAGGACCGGCATCGAGATTTGTGAATTTGGGTCGGGTTCGGGATTCGGGGTCTAGCTTGGACCTCAAACCCGGTTGTGTAGGAAAGGAATTGGGGGCTTAGGGTCGGGTGAACGGGATGTAAGGTTCAGGGTCTGCCGCATGCATATACAAATATATGGGTTAGGGCTTAGGGCTTAAGGCAACCCGACTTGGGCCAGGGTACCCCAACTTCGTTTCGGGATTAGGGCATAAGAAAATGGGGTGGACCCTAGGGGCCTACTTGCCTGCATTGCTTAGCTCAGCTAGCATGGCCTATCCTACCTAGAAACCACAACGGGATTGGGCTTAGGGCTTAAGACAACCCGAATTGGACTCGAGTACCCCAATTAACTACATTAATGGTTCGGGATTAGGGTGTAAGAAAAATGGGGTGGATCCTAGGGGCCTACTGAAACCGTAGCCTATCATCCCGGCCTATCTATCTAGCCTACCCCCCCCCCACCACCGGCCCGGCAGTTCCGTTGGGCCAGCGCCTGGATCGGCAATCGTGCCACTGGCACGTGCCCGTGCTCGGCCGCCAAGTGAAGTGCCGTCAACCAATCGTGAAGAACCTGGCGGCCTCGGACGCCTATCGGCANCTTCCAGTGCTTCAAAGCCGGGTTTGCCGTCAGTGTCTGTCGGCGCCAGGGCGCGATCCGCGGCTTGCGTGAGTGCTTCGACGGCTCCTTTGGATCTCGTACATCTCGTGGTCCTCGCAATCTTCGGGGAACTCCTTCACGACGCTATGCGCCCATGCGCGATGCTGAAGCCAAGATGAAAAACCGACACCTAAACTAAAAAAACTACTGCGACTATACTCTAGAGTTTATATCGGCCAGCACCTGGCCCAGGACTTTATATACAGGGTGTCAGGGTTAAGGGTTCAGGGTTCAGGGTTTTGGCCAGGGTCAGTGTATATAGAGGCGATATTTAGACTATCCTGGCCCTTGAAACCTCAACCTGTAAAGCTCTCGAACCCTGAACCCGAAAGCCTAAATAAATCGNGCCAAGTGAAGTGCCGTCAACCAATCGTGAAGAACCTGGCGGCCTCGGACGCCTATCGGCACTTCTCATATTTGGCGACGTCGTCTGCACGAGGTGCAACTCGGCACTAAGAGGTCCGGTCTTCCAGTGCTTCAAAGCCGGGTTTGCCGTCAGTGTCTGTCGGCGCCAGGGCGCGATCCGCGGCTTGCGTGAGTGCTTCGACGGCTCCTTTGGATCTCGTACATCTCGTGGTCCTCGCANCTTCCAGTGCTTCAAAGCCGGGTTTGCCGTCAGTGTCTGTCGGCGCCAGGGCGCGATCCGCGGCTTGCGTGAGTGCTTCGACGGCTCCTTTGGATCTCGTACATCTCGTGGTCCTCGCAGTCTTCGGGGAACTCCTTCACGACGCTATGCGCCCATGCGCGATGCTGAAGCCAAGATGAAAAAAACCCGACACCTAAACTAAAAAAACTACTGCGACTATACTCTAGAGTTTATATCGGCCAGCACCTGGCCCAGGACTTTATATACAGGGTGTCAGGGTTAAGGGTTCAGGGTTTTGGCCAGGGTCAGTGTATATAGAGGCGATATTTAGACTATCCTGGCCCTTGAAACCTCAACCTGTAAAGCTCTCGAACCCTGAACCCGAAAGCCTAAATAAATCGNAGGGTTCAGGGTTTTGGCCAGGGTCAGTGTATATAGAGGCGATATTTAGACTATCCTGGCCCTTGAAACCTCAACCTGTAAAGCTCTCGAACCCTGAACCCGAAAGCCTAAATAAATCGGAAGTCCTGAAACTCCCAACCCAGAATGGTACCCAAATCTCAAAGCCCCGTTAGGTTTTAGGGTTTAGGGTTTAAAAGCCAAAATCCGCAACCCTCGATCGACTTGCATACCTAAACAACCCTAAACTCCGAAAGCCTAGACCCCTGAATCCGGAACACGAGTCTAAGCAAGGCCAGAACAACACCCGATGACTCAAACCCTAAACCCCTGACACCCCCAGCCGAAACCTACATATCCCCGGCCAAACCCTAAACCTGAGCCGCAACCCTCGATCGACTTGCATACCTAAACAACCCTTTAAACTCCGAAAGCCTAGACCCCTAAATCCGGAACACGAGTCTAAGCAAGGCCAGAACAACACCCGATGACTTAAACCCTAAACCCCTGACACCCCCAGTCGAAACCTACATATCCCCGGCCAAACCCTAAACCTGAGCTTGGAAAGCCCATAAGCCCCGAAGTCCGGAAGCCTAAGGCTGCAACACAGGAACGTTCAGAAGCTTAAACCCGAAACCCCTAAACCCGATCCTAAATCTGAGACGACCTGCTGGCCTTGAATCGTTGCTTGCCGAAGCCGCAACCTGAAGCAGCTCAGGTATGGCGGCTTGACCGGGGTGTACTTAGTTCCACTTCAAGTTTCACTCGCGCTACGGCCATGCGAGGAGATGAAAACAGACCCATTCACAACGTGCCTCCACTCTCCTCTTCTTCGAATCGGAGCCAGTCGCCGGCTCCTGCATGCATGCAGTCGGGCTGGGCTATTTTTACGGTTGCTGTCTGCCGGCATCCAAAGTTCGAATCCTCTCGAATGACCGAATGATCCCTGTAACCCGCACACCGCACACCCTGCCTCCAATGTGCTGGTTTTCGGCTCTTGGTCCTGGCCACAGCCGTTGTTTTTTGAGATTTGTGTGGTTTCTTTGGGCTAGGGGTGTGCCTCTGCAATCAGCCGGTCGAGAATNCACCCTGCCTCCAATGTGCTGGTTTTCGGCTCTTGGTCCTGGCCACAGCCGTTGTTTTTTGAGATTTGTGTGGTTTCTTTGGGCTAGGGGTGTGCCTCTGCAATCAGCCGGTCGAGAATCTTTGCTTTCCAGGCATTCAGCTCCTGGGTTCTAGGAGGGCTTTGGGTGGTCAGGTCTGTAGGAACTCCGTATACGAATAAAGGATGCGGCTTGAAATATGCTGAAGTCAAGATAAGATTCCTCGATCCAGACACGACGGGGACGGACAGTGGTCGGGCACGGTGGAGCTGGAATCCGGATTGTCGTAGACATCATCATACGGGAGTCCAGGATGGCCGCAATTTCTTTGATGCGGCACTCCCTTTCTTCTTTCCAAACAAGGGGAGCTTCAGCTAGCGACATTTCAAGTGCTAGATATGGTACACAGCTTGAGCCTGAATACTCCGTCGGCCCCAAATATAACAGTTACCGAGGCAAGATCTTAATGGACAGAAAACACATCAGTTAAGGGACTTTCCGCTACGGGTATAAATGTAGCCNTACACAGCTTGAGCCTGAATACTCCGTCGGCCCCAAATATAACAGTTACCGAGGCAAGATCTTAATGGACAGAAAACACATCAGTTAAGGGACTTTCCGCTACGGGTATAAATGTAGCCGGTACTTGGACGACCCTGGAGTATGTTAAAGAATATTTTAGTAGGTTATAGTATGGTATAGTACAGTATATTAAAGTATAACAAGGATACTTTGAAGGGTACCATAGGGATCTATAACAGGGGTCCTGTAAAGGGTAGTATAGAGATCTATAGCAGGGTCCCTTTAAAGGGTAGTATAGGGTTCCATAATACAGTGGCCTTAATAATTAGAATGGTTTTGGGGAGTATATGACAGTATGATCTATTACAGTATACTACGGTATGTATAGTATATTCATACTAGAACTCTGTCTAAGGGGGTCGACAAGGGGCCAACAACTTCGGTCTAGGTGCCTGTTCCAATAG
This sequence comes from Symbiodinium sp. clade A Y106, assembly GCA_003297005.1. Lineage (NCBI taxonomy): Eukaryota > Dinophyceae > Suessiales > Symbiodiniaceae > Symbiodinium > Symbiodinium sp. clade A. Next base: position 228,181 of record BGNK01000444.1, read on the forward strand.
CCACCGGAACAACTATCCAATAAGGGTGCCATATTAAACCAACAGGGAAAGTCAACCATATGTCAAATCGGTACCTGCTGTCTGGCGCAGTCTTCGAAAACAGCACGCGCTACGGGTAGGGGCCTTAATAATTAGAATAGGGTTTTGGGGCCCATTAAACTGTAGTTTTTATGAGGAATCTCCAAAGCAGTATAGCTAATTATTAAGGCCCTTATATTAAGGGCTCACTTCTTCCACTCCTGAGTCAACCCCAAGCCCTACAACCCCAAGCCCCGAAGTCCCAAATGCAGGCTTCAACGATTGGAGAAGGGCTTCGGCTATATGACAGCATAACTAAGGAATGCGAAGGACTACTGGGTTGTAGTTTTGGGTCTCAGAAAAGTATTTATGACTAGGTACCTCTATAGGAACCATAAAGGGAAATTAAAAAGTTTCCCAAATTGCCACCCAGACTAGTATAGCTACTCATTTGGGGGCTTTGACCCTTGCCTCCAGAATCCTAGAGCCCGCTAGTGCCTCAGAGCTCAAGTACTGCCCACAGAGTTTAGGGGTTTAGGTTTTGGAGTTTAGAGGTTTATCTGGACCCTATAAAACCTACATTTTTAGGGCTCCTTATTATGATTTCCATATATAGGTCGGTTCTATAGGGTCCATGTAGGGCTTAGGGTGTCGGATGAAAGGTTTAGGGCTCAATACTAAGCGAAGGGCCCCTCACCTCGTGTTGACCCTTGGCTTTGGGGCTTCTCCAGGCCACTAGCGCTCCAATCGGATTGGCCCAAAGACTCTAAAGATTTCCCGACTCAGGATGACTAAGGAACAAGGGTTTACATAGAGTCTTTGATTTAGGGTTTGAAGCTTTAGCGTGATTGACCCGTGATTGAGATAGAGGGGCGTTAATACTGTCAATGGTGCTTGGGTTGCATCTGTATATAATATAAATATAATGTAATACGAATATGAATACTAATCATATCATACAGACTTTGGCGAGGCCGACGACTTGAAGCTATCTGAGCTGGAGCGCCAATGGCTTTCGGGGAAGCCTGTCCACTTAGCCATGTCTCACTTCATGAGAGAGCTACATGGACTTTCTCAACTTCGCAGGGTACGCCCGCTCCCACCGGTGTCAAAGCTACTGGTCGTAGACCCGATCCTAACAGCATGACAACCATAGTCGTCGGGGAGTTGCCGTTGAGAAAGCCCTCCCGACGTGCCTGAAAAACAGGGTCTGCTTGCAGTCACTGAAGACTCCCCCCAGAGGAATTCGTTTGATTCCCCAGCGGGGGTCCCTGTCAATCCTATGATGCCAAGCCGAAGCTGACCAGGCAACACAGCCCTAAACCCTAAATCCTAAAGCTCGACACCTATTTCCGACCCCCCCTACCGTGGTTCTCAAGCTGTCAGCGGTACCTTTGTGCCGTTCGCGGTTCGCGACCACTGACCTCGGTCGGGGCTCCTTTAACGTCAAAAGGTTTCCTCTCCAGGGATGTATAATTGGGTTACAGGTTGCTTTAAGGCCTTCCGGCGAAGACAACTAAACAAGCCCTGGTTCGAGTTCTCCTACCTGCCTCTGAATCAGGGATTCTTTTTCCTCGTGGTCGTTTAGAAAGGCAGCCGGCAGCCCCCTGAACCCTAAACCACCCAACCAAAACGGAAGAGCGACTATAGGGGTCTTAATAATTAGAGTAGGGTTTTGGGGTGGAGCGGACAGGGTTTTTTGGGGTATATGATACGATTACAATAACAGGGAGCCCACCCAAATAGTATAGGTAACTATTAAGGCCCCAAGAGCTACGAGGCTTTGAATTTAGGCATAACATCAGGTACAAGCGAACCAAAAGGCCTTGACTGACTATACTTTTACTATACCATGCTTTACTATCGTAATACTATGAAAAACTGTTCTAATACTATGACATACTATCATATGCTGAAATATTCTGCTTTGATATCCTTTGGTATGAGACTGTAGTATTCAGCAACAGCGCTGCCATGAGCAAGAAACAACGAGTAGTGACAGCCGGACTGCGACCCACAGGATGATCATAGGGACACCAAAAAGCACATAAGCATAAGCATTCTATGGGGATATCCCTACCTTAATGGGCTTCATTATAAGGGGGTTTATATGGGATATCCCTATCCTAATTTTTGCTTTTGTGCTTTTCTGGGGCCCTATCATAGGATTGTCAAAGGGAGTGTCGAGGCACGTAAAGAAAGGAGAGGTGTCAAACAAGGGCATTCTTCACAACCCGTTTTGAAATCCGCATAACTCCCCATTTCCTATGACTTAGACACCATGATAAGCCCTTGTCAGTCCTTACGGAGCCCTTCTAATGGCCCGGAAAGCCCTTATAACCCCTGATAAAGTTCGTAGATTCTTCAAATAAACAACCACTTGTAACGCCCCTACAAGCCCTGTAAAGCACCGAGAACAATCTTCGACAAGCCTGCACCATACAAATCCTAAACCTCCTAAACTCCTCGAAAACGACTAAACCCTGGCACACTAACATCACGAACACACCCTAAACCCGCCATTCCTAAACCTCCAAAGAAGCGCTGAAGACCCTAAATCCCTGAGTCGGCCTAAACCCGACATTCCAAAACAGCACCGAACAAAAAAACACACACACCAAAACAACCCAACCCCACCCACCCTCCCTTCGCCCCCCTTCCCCTCCACCAAACCCAAAAACGCAAGGCTCCGCCGTGACCGCACGCGACTTTTTTTTTCTTCTGCGGGCTCCTCGTTGGGCTGTCCAGGTTCCAAGCAAGCTTTGGCCTGAGATTGGGCGGAAGTTCTTAGGCCAGGGGCCTTCATAATTAGAGTAGGGGTTCCTTTTAAAGGGCTCCTTAAAAAGGGGATCTAGAAGGGATACTACAAGGGTGGTATAGTAGTATAGTATAGGGCCTTAATAAGTAGACTTTAGAATAGGGTTCGTTCGATTAAAGGGGTCTTGAAGGGGCGCTGTAAGGGATCCTGGGGTTCCTGTAACGGGGTCTATAAGGGCTACTATAAGGGATACTATACATGTAGGGGCCTTAATTTTTAGAGTAGGGTTTCGTTCCTTCAAGGGCTAGAGTAGGGGGGTTCCTTTTTAGAGGGGTCCTTATAGGGGCTTATATAAAGGATACTAGAAGGATACTCAAGTGTCGGGGCCTTAATAGTTACCTAGTTGCTGGGGTCATAAGCCCCAAAAAGTGTACACTTTCTGTTTTATAGTGGGTAATATTATCCCCAAAAGTGTGAAGTGTATCCACTCAGCTACAAAGTATAGCTATAAGTATAACAGGGAGCCCTCAGGTAACTATTTAGGCTTCTATATCACTTCCTTTCAGTGCTCCTTCGAAGGGTTCCTCCTCTAAAGGGATGTATAACTAAGGCTTACAGGTCTAGGGCAATTTTGAAGGGTTCCTCTAAAGGGGTTGAGGGTTTGGATCTTGAAGGGTTCCTTTCACGGGTACTATAAGGGGTCTTTGAGGGCTCCTTCAAGGGTGTAGGTGGGGCAGTTTAGGGTTTAGGGTTTAGGGCAGTTTAGGGTTTAGGGTTGAGGGTTCAAGTTTAGGTTTGTTTTAAGGGATCTTGAACGGCTCCTTGAACGGGTACTATAAGGGATCTTCGTGAGGTACTATAAGGGTTCCTTTGAGGGTGTAGGGTTGAGGGTTTCGGACAGTAACTGATCACCCATTCAGGCACGCTTTTAAGATGCGGTAACGTTGGTGGCGGCGGCGGAGGCCGATTTTGCGGTCTCGGTCGGGAAGAGGAGAGTACCAATCACTGATGAAACTAGCGTGTAGGCATGAAGGTTTACGATGGTAGGGTTTAGGGTTGAGGGTTCTTCTTATGATCAACCCGAATATAGAATCTACAAAGGCCCCTACCCAAAGGTAGGTTTTTGTGTTCTTGCCCCTATGTTAGAACCCGACATCCCTTTCAAAACCTGAAAAGCGCCGTCCTCGGATCCTCGCGCTTGCTGGCTTGTGAAACCCTATACAACCCCAGAGGGTCCATATACACTACTGTTAAGGAATTTGGTCTCAACAATCCACCCTTATTATGGATGGAACCCTTCTACAACCGTACAAAACATTGGAAACATAACTGAACACTTGAACAGACCCTTAATAGGTCCCAAGTATGAACAAAAAGCCCTGAAGAACCCTTCTGACAGAAACCCATGTAAAGGCCTTACGACATCAGAATTCGAACTGCAAACCCTGATACCCTAACCCACCACCCCAAAAGCCTGATCCCCAAAAACCCTGCATACAACCCTAAACCCCGCCCCCTACCTTCTTAAGGACTCATATAAAGAAATTATAATTGGGGAACCCTAAATACGAGGTTTCTTAGGCAGAAGAGTAAGCTCTAAATCAGAAACCCTAAACCCTAAACCCTAAATCCTAAACCCTAAACCATCAAGACCAGGCGTGGGCTTTTTTCTGTTCCTAGTTTAGGGTTTAGGGTTTAGGGCTGGGGGGGGGGGTTAGTTTGTTTTTGCTGTTTTTCATGAGCTTGATGCTCTTTTGCACGTGTTTTTGAGGGTTTGTGGCGCTAGGTTTGGTGCCCGATGAGAAAGTGATACCTCAAGAGCCCTCGACCTGGAGAGCCCTCTAACAGCAACACAAAGCCTTGTAGACCTCCCTTCTCCTTTTCGCCTTAACCTCCTTGTCCCTTTACCCCAAATCCCAATACCCAAAACCCGAAATCTAAGACCCTAAAGCCCAAAAATCGCCTAAACCTCTTCGTCCCTGTACGCCAAGTCCCAATACCCAAAACCCAATTCCCTAAGACCTTGAAGCCCAAAAATCCGCCTCCCTCCCCCTCTCAGCCGAAGCGCTGCATGCGCTTGAGGAGCTGATCGGCTCCCGCACCTAGGCAGCTCAGTGACCGACTGAAAAAAGTAGATAAGATAGAAGCCTTAATAATTGGAACAGGGTTTTGGGGCCCATTATACTTTTATTATAATAAGGCACCCCCAAAATAGTATTGGTGACTATTTCAGGCCTCTGCTCGCCAGCAACGGTCTACATTGAAGCCCCTATATTACTTTTCGGCTTAGTTAGATGATGATACTTTTAGAATCCGAAGCGCCAGGAAACCTTACACCCGAAACCTCTAAATCCTAAACCCAAAACCCTGAACCCCCCCTTTCCGAAACGAAACAGGTCAATATGGTATGAGTTGCAAAAAATACCATCATCCTAGACCCCCTTATGGCTTAGGGTTTAGAGTTTTGTATGTATGTATGTTAATATATACATATATTATATTGTACCCGATAACTACCCTATGGAGCTTTGTATTTGGGTATGACAACGCCAGCTCCAGGACCGAGGTGCCCTCGCCAAGGGAAGGAAGGCTCCGCTGGTTGGAAAGCCCGGGCCGGATTGGTCCTTGGAATCAGGGGGTTAAAAGGGGCTTCAAGGGTTTGGGATTTAGGGGCTTGAGGGGTTTAGGCCTTTTTCCATGGTTTTCTTAGGTCTTAGGTGGTTTAGGGCTTTTGGCTTTAAGGGATTTAAGGGTTTAGGAGTTTTGAGGTTTTGGAATTAATGTATTTAATGGTTTAAAGGGTTTAGGGTTTTTGGGCTTAAGGGGTTTAGGATTGAAGGGTTTCAGGGTTTAGCGGTTCTTTTGGGCTTCAAAGTTCAGGATATCGGGGTTTTGGAGCTTTTGAAGTTTACGGCGAAAGGGTTTCTTAGTTGCTGAGTTCATAAGCCCCTAAAGGTATACACTTTCAGGTTTATAGTGGGTAATATTATCCCAAAAAGTGTAAAGTGTATCCACTCAGCTACTAATGGTTTGGAGCCAGTGGGGCTCATGGCTTTAGGGTCCTTGCCATCTTGAAACGGGAGGGATCCTTTAAGGGGGTGGTTGTCAAAAGTATGGTCCCTTTTTGGGTACCCTAAATATTAGATGCCGGATTATGATAAGGACCCGAAAAGGGACCATAATTTTGACAACCACCCATATATTAAGGCTTTTGGGCCCAAAAGACCATACTATATAAGGCTTTTGGGCTACTTTGATGCCCAGGCTTTTAAGGGTTCTACGAGGGTCTTATAAGGGCCCAGCTCAGGGTTTACGAAGCAACGCTCAGGCAGGGTTTGTGTGTTAACATTCCGGAAGGTAAGCGCGTAATCCGTTTTCCATACGGAACTTCTGCACTCTGGTGATGGCAGGTGCAAGTATCGATGTTGCACAGGCACCCTGCTGTTCGTAGGCCTGCAAAACCTCACACAGCCCAAAGCCAAGAATCAACATGTTGCACACAAGCATTTTAACCTGCCATACTGCCGTTCTATACCTCAGTCAAATCGCTTCTGAGATATCATGTATCGCACATGAGCCCAACGTGAAACGAATCAGACTAACGCTGCAATCCGAGCAAACCTCAAGTGCTGACGTACAACAGAATCCGAAATGCATACCCACAGGCAAAACAAACACATAATGCACCCCTAACTGCTGAGACAAAAGTAAGCCTGACAAATGAGACGCGGCCCAACCATCGCAAGTAGCCCACACCCTCAACCCTCAACCCTACACCCTAGCCGCTGAACCCAGGGTAAACCCTAAACCCTAAACCGTAAGCCCACATACGACGCGGCCGAAGCTCGCTTCGCGACCTCCTGCTCTAGGATCTCGTCGATGCGGAAGCGGCCAGCAGGGTAAATTCCTACTCGGGGCTACCAGGGCCCTGGTAGTTTGAATCCGTACGAGATGTCTAATCTTAATACAAAATCCTAATAGAAGCAATAGTGAGGCCCCCAGCAGTTCGAATCGGGTTAAAGCTCACTGATTCAGGGGATGGAACGCCATTCCATATACTAGATCCTTTTCCTCGCAATCAGTTTGTAAAACATCGCAAAATCTTGTGACAATCTTGTGCGTGTAGAACCAGGGGCCCTGCAGCGTTCCTTTCTGTAAGTTTAAGGGTATATCATACGATCTGTGATCATAATGAAGATCCCGAATGCCAGAGTAGTAGTATTTCTGACTCCCAGATCTTCCAAGATTACTTGCCTTCTGAAGTCACAATTTTAATCGGGGATCCTATTGTACCTTAAGGTGCATTCCTTAATTAAGGGATACTTTTGAAGAGCTACGGCACTGCACCCGCGCTCATACCAGGGGAAAGGACTCCAGGACTTACGTATGTCCTCGTCTAAGCGATTCGGTTTAGGGTTTAGGGTTCATTCACGGCCTCCATTCCGTGGATTTCCGCACCATGAGTGATTGGTGTGTTGTTCATACTTTCTAAATGTTGCCACTGATTTATCTGGACCCTGGGCACCAAAACCGTGAACCCGAAACTTAGTTGCTGAGTTCATAAGCCCCCGAAAGTATACACCTTCAGTTTTATAGTGGGTAATAAACCCTAAACCCTAAACGAAATAGTATCCCAAAAAGTGTCAAGTGTATCCACTCAGCTACTAAGGAAACCCTGAAACCCCAAGAGCCCGAAGCTCTAAGCCGGAAGCAGAAGATGTCCTCCGCCCTTTGGGCCTCCTGCCCACCTGAGCCACAGGCAATATCAGCAGTTGTTTTATGGTTTAGGGGTTTAGGGTTTAGGGTTTACGCGTTTCGGGCTTAGGGTTTAGAGGTTAGGGTTTATGGGGTAGGGTTCAGGTTTCTTTATTGAGATCTATAGTATATCAATGCGTATAGGCTTTTGGGTCTCAATGGGTCTAGGTAGACAGTTGGGTCCTGTAGGGTTTAGGGTTTAGTGTTGAGGGTTTGGAGGATGTGATGATGATCGTGATGATTTCAAGGTCTTCGGTGACAGTTGCGTCCTATAGGGTTTAGGGTTTAGTGTTGAGGGTTTAGGGGATATGATGATGATGGTGATGATGGTGGTGATGATGGTGGTGGCAGTGATAAGCGGTGATGTCCCCCTTCTTCTTCTTCTCGCAAGCGTCGCAGATGGTGTTGCGGTTGTGAAAAGGCTTCATTACCATAAACCCCTAAGCCCGAAGCACTGAACCGCGGCTCTTAGTTAGTTGGGCAGCGATAGTCGGAGATTGTCTGTAGCCCTAACCAGTTTCGCCTTAATAATCCGCAGAAGAAGGAGAACAACAACAACAACAACAAGCAAGCACGCGCGTCTGCCGCCGCGCGGGGTGTGTCGTTTATTGTTGGGAGGTTTTTTTGTCGAAGTCAGGCAAACCCTGTAATTTGCGAGGTTTTCGTCAACAACACGATGTGTCGGCGCTTTCGTTTTCCCATGTTTTTTGTTCTTGTTTTTTGGTAGCATTTTTGCGAAAGTGACGCAAATACCATGCTTTTCTTGCGTTTGTTAAGTTGATTTTTTGCGTCGTTTTCGAAGTTTTTGTCTGGAAAGCTGCAAAAACGCGAGGTTTTTGCATGGTCGACGTTTCAAAAGAAAAGCAATAAGAAGCGGCAACAAGGGCCTCANAAGTTCAGTTTCGGGTGAGCAAAGTGCCAAAACTCGAGCTTCAGCACATGCCAGCCAAGAAATCGCACCACCCCACGCGGCGGCAGACGCACGTGCTGCCAACAACAACAACAACAACACTACGGGCCGCCCTTTCTGCTACCAGGCTTTGAGCCGATCCCGCCATATGTCTCTAATGTCATATTCGGGTCCGTGATGTAAGGCTTATCACCGGACGCGGTTTCTGAACCAGTGATCTATAGTCAAACTTTGAGACTCTAGATGCCCTGCAATTCCTTATGAAACTTCGTTGTAAACCACTAAACGGGGGTCTTAAACAAAGAATGAACAAGGGATGGGACGGGTCTTGGAACACCGTATGCTATAACCCTGGCACGCTAATTCTTCAGGCCTATCTTAGACTACCATAGCCTACTTCTTTCGAGGTTCTTATAATTATGGGCCCCTTTTTTTGAATCAATAGGGACCCCAGAAGAAGCAGGTTTTCCTGGCTCAGGGTATGTATTCAGCCCCAGACCCTGCAGCACTAACTTTGGAGATCCTAAGACACCAGAGAACCCTATAGGGTTTAGGGTTTAGGGGTTTAGGGTTTAGGGGTTTAGGGTTTAGGGTTCCTGAACAGCCTCTTTATGATAAGGGTTCCCCCTTCTTCCTAGTCTTCGGTTTTTAATAAGGGGGCCCTAAAACAAAAGGGCAAAAGGGTACCACTCAGGAACCTAGTAGACCCTAAACCCCTTTAAGGATCCCTTCTAGTTTATAGAACCCTTGAAGGATCCCTTACAGTTTGGACCCTTTAAGGAGCCCTTGAAAGAGGGAACCTAGGAACCCTCAAGGCCGCAGGCCCTCACGCCCTGAATCTTAATACTGTTCAGGGTTTAGGGGTTTTTTGGGGGTTTTGGGGGTTTGGGGGGTTTAGGGGTTTAGGGTTTAGGGGTTCAGGAGTTAGGGGTTTTGGGGGTTTTGGGGTTTAGGGTTTAGGGGTTCAGGGTTTAGGGATTTTAGGGTTTAGGGTTCAGGGTTTCGGTCTGAACTAATAACTGGAAAATCAAAATGACAGCAAGAAAATTTCATACTTATGAAAAATCAAAATGACGATAACAAAGGATCATACTTATGGACTTATTGTACTCGCAATATGATGAAGAAAAGCAGTGACGAAAACTAGAATCAAACCGAATCATCCCCGTAATTCAGGCCGCTCCAAAACCCTATATAAACCCTAAACCCCAAACTCTCAACCCTAAAACTTCCTGTATCGAAGCCGAAGTGCTCCGCTCCCTCCGCCAAGCCCATGCTGGTCGATGGCCTCGAGTCCTGCGCGCCTTGGTCTCAGAAGGGATCCGTTGAGGGCTTCCTTTAAGGGTTCCCTTTAAAGGAACCCTTAAAGGAGCCCTTAAAGGAACCCCTAAGGGCTCTATAAAGCACGACCCTGAATCCAGAGGCGAAGCTGCCCATTTCGCGCAGCAGGCGCTGCGTCGTCGAATTGGCGATCTGCAGGGGGGACACCTGGCGCAAGGAAGCAACTAGCTGAGTTCATAAGCCCCAAAAAGTATACACTTTCAGGTTTATAGTGGGTAACTGGGCTTTTGAGTAACCAAGGAGAAAAAAGTATAGACTCTTATTTCATAATAGTTCCTTTAAGGAAAAAAGCGTTACGGCCCAGGTAATATTATCCCAAAGAGTGTAAAGTGTATCCACTCAGCTACTAAGGAAGGTTAAGCTGATCTTCAGGTCGGGCCGGTGGTTTCAGAGGCTTCCAGTCTAAAGTTTTGAGGGTTTAGGGTTCAGGGTTTAGGGGTTTAGGGTTTAGGGTTTAGGGGTTTAGGGGTTTAGGGGTTTAGGGTTTAGGGTTTAGGGGTTTATAGTGAACCCCAGAAAGTTGGAACATGGGTTAGGGATGCTTAGTGCTGGGACTCCTTATGCCACATCTTAAGGGTATGAGGAGAATGATGTTCCAAGTTTCTGGCTTCTACTGTATGGTTCAAAGGGGATGAGTCAGCAGAGGTTACCTTGGAGGGTTTGTGGTAGAATTTGTATACACCCTAAACAAAAGGATCCTTATTATAAAGACCCCAAAATAAGGTACCCCTAATTTTCGGAAACTCCCAGGTGGAGAAGTCAAGGGTTTGGTATTTGTTTCCAAGGAGGTTGAGGATTTCGGGTCTGGCGCTTCGGGTTTGGGTTATACATTGGATTGGGATCTTCGTTGCTGAGTGAAAAAGCCCCCCGAAAGTATACACTTTCAGGTTTATAGTGGGTAATATTATCCCAAAAAGTGTAAAGTGTATCCACTCAGCTACTAAGGGATAGATGCAATTCGGGTACTTGTAATCCCAACATTACCCAAAGCAAGGTCTTCCAGAGGCTCCATATATTACCCCCCCCCCCCAATACCCAAACTTCCCAGGACGGTTCGAGAAGTTCTGGCTTAAGTCTTCGAAATTGCGAACCCCCCGAAAAGGCTTTTGGTGTGGTCTTATGGGTTAAGGTGTTGGGGGTGTAGTTGCAGGTTCTGAAGACCTATCGTTGAGGGTTCAGGCCTAGGTAGGGCTCGGTTTAGAGAGTCGCGGCATGGCATAGCCTTCACTGTTCTAGTTCATGGTTGGGATAGTATTACAAATGTTAAGTTCTATTCCTTCTTGGGTTTGGGTACCCATCAAGATGCAAAATGTTACTCAACTGCGACAAAGTGTTTAGAACTCACGAAACCCTAAACCCTAAACCCTAAACCCCTAAACCCAAAACCCCTAAACCCCTAAACCCTAAGCCCTAAACCCTCTTCACAGGCGTTTTAGCTGACGGGCTTCGCCTCTTTGCCCCATACTGGGAGGTTCATGGGTAGTTAGAAGTAGGGTTATAAGGGTTCCTTTAAGGGTCCCTTTACAGGGCTCTATAGGGATTTAGGGTTTAGGGATTAGGGGTTTAGGGTAGTTATAAGTAGGGTTATATTTAGGGTAACTATACTTATAACCCATACTAGGGGACCTATAACCCCACTTATACCTACCCCTGAACCTCCAAGTAGCTGTAGTTCAGCATCGTCCCTCTACACTCTTGCGACTGTAGACCCGAACTTACCCCGATATAGGGGCCTTAATAATTTGAATAGGGTTTTAGGGCCGATTATATTATGACTATAATAAGGAATCTCCAAAATAGCATCCGTACTTATTAAAGCCCCCAGAACAAGTTGCAAAGCCCCGTGCCCGCCTCTGAATTGTCTTTGATATTGACATCTGCTCGATGCTCTGCGAGTATTCGGACAATGCGCACGGCACCTGTTGCGGCCTCAAGCCACGTCTTGATTTTCAGTGGCTGAGTATGCTAACCCAAAAAAGGGTAATCTATTGAATCATGGTAGGGTGATATAAACCCTGAACCCTAAACCCTAAAGTTCTGAACCCTGAACCCTAAACCCCTGAACCCCTAAACCCTAAACCCTAAGCCCTGAAAGTTAGGAGGTTACCTACTCAGCTGCTAAGTTTTGGGCTTCCTTCATAGGGTCTTCCGGCATTCTCAGGAGGCTTCAGTCTTCAGAGGGTTCACAAATAAAATCACAAGCCAGTGGGCTCCCTGCCAGACCTTAAACGGTAATGTGAACCCCCGATCATAACTAACACACCCCCCCTACCTTAAAGGTGACTAATATGGGAGTCCTACTTAAAGAAACGATGTTTAGTAAGTATGGCCCTTCTTGTTTAGGGATTCTACTTAAAGACAGGATGTTTAAAAAGTATGGATCTCTGAACTGTCAGGAGGAGCCAAAGGGAACTCCGAGAGCCTCAAGCCAGTACCTAAGCCTCACTGAGCTAAACCAACGACTAAGGCTCCATGTGCCCAAACAGGTTCCCTTAAGGGTTCCTTTACGGTTTGGGTTTTTTGGTTCAAGGCTTCGTGTGGCCCAAATAGTACATACTTTGACCCCAACGTACCTATATAGGGAGTACTTGAAGGCCAAAGTATACACTACTTTTTGGGTACATGGACCCTCAGGCAACGACTGAGATTGGAGACCCGGTAGGACATAAGGAGAACATCCAAGTTGACTTCGCAGAGATACTGTTGATGATACCTTGAGGACCCTAAACTATGGGAACAATGGTATATTCCTTATTATGGGTAATGCAGGATTCCTATCATCAACAGTATCCTGCTTGAACGTGAAGCAGCCTACAGTTCCTGGCTATGGCTTCCCGTAAACTTCCTCACAAGGTGAAGGTTGCTGAGGTCAGCCCAGAACCCCGAAACGCCGACACCCCAAAGCCCCAACCTCCTCAAGCCTAACTCTTGTATTTCGTGGCTTTCTGAAATGCACCACAGCGTCCGGTGTGCGACAGATAGCGGTGTTGTGAATGTTTGCAGGGGCATGCCCCCAACTAGCACTTATTAGAACTTAAATACCCACTATCAAGAATCATAAGGGAGTTTCCGAAAATACCCTAATATAGTAACCCCAAATAGTAGGATCCTTATTACAAGGACCCCAAATAGGGTACCCCTAATTTTCGGAAACTCCCATAAGGAATGCATTAAAGGCTACTTGGGTGTGCTGGGAGGGATTAGGGTTTAGGGTCCGGGGCTGATATGCCAACCATACCTTAAAGGAGCCCCTATGATGCCTTAGACTAATAGGTTCCTACAAAGCTTCCTTTAAGGGAGCCATTCAGATGTTCGTTGGGTTCGATAAGGATCTAGAGTGTTTTCAAGGATTCACCTTAACCGGTGCAGGCTTGGATCCGGCGAGGAAGCAGATCCTGCAAACTGGTAATGTACAGTTTGGAATGTGCAGATCATGGTGCATAAGACAGAGGGCTTTAAGCTTTGCCGGAATGGGAAATTCAGAAAAACAGAGACACTCACCCAGCTGTGGCCTTCAAACATGAATTGAGGGTTTCTTGCTTCAGGCAAGCTGCCGCGATGTGCGTGGCAGTCCGGCCACTCCGGTTCGTTGCATCTGGATCCGCCCGGCTCTCCAAACTCAGAAAAAGAAGTGATATGTGGGAGTTTCCGAAAATAAGGGAACCTAATATAGTACCCTAACTGGTCGGATCCTTATCATAAGGACATCAAAATCAGGTACCCCTAATTTTCGGAAACTCCTATGTGGGGCTTCATCGGTTGTTGAAGGCTCATGGGGTTATATGAGGTCATTTTGCGGGCCGATACGGCTTCGATAAGGGGCTTGCGGTACTATTAAGCTTCAGGTTGTTTGGATGCTTTCGGGGTTTAGGTGTTGAGTTTGGGGGCTTTTCGAACTCAGACGTCAGAATTCTGAAATTTTGGCAAAGTGATGAGTACTAGATCATTGCTTCGACCATGCCGTCGGCTTCCCTTATGTACTTATGACTTGTGTTGCACACAAGCCCAACACGCCGGTCTACGTATGAGGGAAGTTGTCTAAATTAGGGTCCCTTTTACAAGTCCATCTTTCGGGCTCTTAAAAAGCACATAAGCAAAACTATGGATAGGGATATCCCGTATAGACCCTCTTATAATGAAGCCCAATAGGGTAGGGATATACACAATGCCTATGCTTATGTCCTTTTTGGGTCCCTTTTACAAGTGTATCTTCGAGGGCTTGTCCGACCCAGAGAGCCCAATACCCCTTAATTAAGGAATATAGCTTACATCATAATATGAATTCCCTTATAATTTAAGGTATATTCTTTGATTAAGGGGTATTGGGCTCTCTGGGGATGTGGAGCTTGGATTCCTTGCTGCGCAGGACCTTTAGGGATCAGGGTTCGAGGTGCGCCAGGAGCAGGAGATGAAGGAAGAGTACAACTAGTAGTAGCAGTAGTAGTAGTAGTAGTAGTAGTAGTAGTAGTAGTGATAGTAGTAGTAGTAGCAGGAACGGTAGCAGCAGCAGCAGAAGCAGAAGAAGCGCAGAACTCGTGAAAATCATTATTTCTGAAGTTGCAGTTCTGTTGTTCGCATTTCGTGTTGCAGCCGAGCCTTGGATGCTTGGGGTTCAGGGATTTCGGCGGAGTTACTGCAAGGGGTTTAGGGCTTTGGCCTTAAGGTTTAGGGGTTTAGGGTTTAGGGTTTTCATCGCCAGGCAGCAGCAAGCGAGTAACCCTGGAATCGCCGTTCTGGATGGCGAGGTGAAGAGGTCGGTTGGCATCTTCATCTGCGACGTCGGTCCTGTACCGCTTTGGGATACTGCCGAGTCGGATTCACATGCTGTGGCCCAAAACTCTGAACCCAACCTGCTCTGAGAAGTGCACCGAACAAATAGGTAGGCTGCTTGCGGTAAAAAGTTCTGTAAGCAAGCAAGCAAAACCAAAAAACAAGTAACACATTTCAGCACTCCAGCAATCAGAAAGGTTGCCAGACGCTTCTATCTTAATCAAAACCGGACTTCCCAGACCCGAAACGTTGAGCCGTAGTGCGTTTGCGTGATTCATTTTACATTTTACGAAGGAAAACTCGAGCACAGCTTTCCGAAAGTCCAAGGATCTTGGCTTTTGCTTCGATAATCCTTGGCTCACCAGAGGGTCCAAGGAGGGTCCAAGTACCCAAATAGTAGCGTTTAGAATTCCCTACTAGGTTTCCGGGATTTCTCAGCCGAAGGAGTAAATCTACGGCCACATACCCTGAACTCTGGAAGCCTAAAGCAAAAAAATCCGAAACCCTTATTACTTATAGCATCCTGCAGAGGACCCCTTAGCAAGGCTTTGGATTAAGAGTTCGGGTTTAGGGTTTAGGGTTTAGGGTTGCTTGCCTTCAGTGCAGTTGAACGAACCCCCCAAACTTCCGGAGAGGATTCTCAGGGCCGGAACGCTCTTAGTGCTCTTTTCGGAGGGTGCGTCTATATGTAAAGATACCTCTACTGGATGTATACATGGATGTGCACACACACATACACATACATACGTACATGCATAGATATGTTTGTGACATATGTACATGTACATACCCACATGGATGTATATATACATATATACATATGTGTATACAGGTATGTACTGATACAAACTCATAAGTCGGTCCATCTATCCATAAGTCCATGAATCCATCAATCCATGAAATCATGAATCCATGAACCCATCTATCCATCCGTCCGTCCGTCCATCCACCCATCAATCCAGTCATCCATGCAGTTCCATGCAATGCATGCATGCGTATGTATACACCTAAGTATGTATGTATGTATGTGTGTATGTATGCGCATATATATATATATATACATATGTATGTATGTACATACAGATACATATAGGTGCACATGCATGCATGCATACATAATATTAATATATATATATATATTTTACCCTTTCATATCTGCATTGGGTTGTGGCCGGCTGTATGTGTTTCCTGATAGGAGACATTGCAAAAAGGAGTTGCTAAACACTGCAAGAAACCAAATCGATAACTCCGAGTTACGCTTTGGGGTTGTATTTGGATTATAGTACTACAAAAAAGTTAAAGGACACCCCCCCCCCCAAAGAAAAAAAAAGCAAAAATAGTATCGGTATTTATTTACACCCCTATAATACTTGCGGCGCTGAGTCCTGGAGTAGACATCATCCCAAATCACCTACTATAGGGGATACTATTTTGGAGGTTCCTTATCATAACTATAGTATAATTACCCAGACCCCCTGCAGGATCTAAACAGTAGATCCCCTAATTTGGGACCCTAGCTACTAAAGGGTACTTTATAGGAACCCCCTTAAGGGATCTACTTTTTGGATCCTCCCGGGGCTCTGGGTATGGCTACATTATAGAACCCTACTATAGATCCCTTACCCAGCCCTTTAAGAACCCCCTTAAAGGGAACCCGATTCCACAAACCCCCAGTCTTGATTACTAAGGCCCCTACATTAACACCTAGTTGCTGAGTTCATAGGCCCCCAACAGTGTACACTTTTAGTTTTGTAGTGGTAATATTAGCCCCCAAAAGTGCAAAGTGTATCCACTCAGCTACTAAGAACAAAAGCTAGCCAAGCCTTGGCTTCTCTTTCAATACACGGCACGAGGATGTTGAAGAGGCTCGTCCGAGTAAAATAGGATCCCTTTGCTATAAAATCCCAATTCTTTCGAACACCCAAGACTGCCGGCTTTGTATGAATCTCTAGCCGACCCTCAAGCCTATGTGAAGGGTATCCTTGGCTTGCAGTTCCCTGGAATTGGTCAGCCCGCAAGGTGCTGGGCTGAGAATGATTAGAATAGGCTTTTGGGGCCCATCATACCACAACTATAACAAGGAACCCCCATAATAGTATAGGTAATTATTGAGGCCCCTATACTAGGGTTCGCCGGTTTCGGCAATCCACGCCATAAGTCCCACAAAGTCTTCCTTGCAAAAGGAATCCCTGAACCCTACACCCCATAACGCACACACAGGTGCACTTCCACAAGCTCGCAGAGCACCTGGCGTTGAACCTGCACGACGATTTCTTAGTTGATGAGTTCATAAGCCCCAAAAAGTATATCCCAAAAAGTATAAAGTGTATCCACTCAGCTACTAAGATTTGGGGCATATGATGCTTAGGGTGGGTAGACGCATTTCAAGCTTAGCTTACCTGTCCAGTTTCCCTGGGGAACCAAAACTTCATTCTTGGGATTAACCAGGGAGGATCGCATTGCAAAAAGTTCAAAGGTCGCTTACTCTGCCACTCAGTTTAGTTGTTTGCGTTGGGGATTTATCCTACCAAGACCCGGGTTTCACCACCTTTTTCAGTGCTCACTGCTAAGTAACCCCCAAGACCAACATGTCAAATAGGGTTTTCGGGATGATCAGGGTTTTATACCGTAAGCCCCAAATCAAACACCTGGAAACCCCAAACCCTAAAGCCTACAACTGTCGGCGTTTAGGATCCAATCTTACAGCCAGCAACACCGAAACACCGCTGATGGTCCTCTTTCCATGTACTTTATACTTACGAAACGTGTGGTCTAAAGGGTATACCCAGATCTTCCAGTATCCCTTAGGTAAGAATATACCTTCAATCATACTAGGACCCCTAATCTGAAATATTGGGCGATCTGGGTATGTTGTTGCCCTTGGACTAAGATTAGTCCTATGGGCCATGTGCCCTTGGACTCTTAGTGTTGCCCTACACGCAAATTCGATTAAGAGGACCCTGAGATCTTGCAAGTGCAATTCAGGCCTGCTTAGGCTACATAGACTACCTTCCTCCGAAACTCTAGCCTGGCGGCCTTCGCGATGAGACTAGGGTTTTGGTACGCTTGAAATAATCTCTAGCATGAACATACCGGGTCCATACGGTTACTAATTACTGAGACCTCGTCCATATTCAACCGCAGGTCCTACATGCTCCGCAAGCTTAATCCCTAATCCCATGCTCTCGGCCTTTCATACGTCCTACATTTATATGGGTTCCCATATGGATACTATACAGGTACGACAGCGTTCCTTACTAAAGCCCACATAAGCGATCCATCTGCTTTGCTGGATCCCCCTCTCACGCGGCCCTGGCGAACGGCGTCGAGGCGATTCGAACGAGGTTAGGATGCAGGATTTAAAGGTATGGGGTTGAGGACTTAGCATCGACACCCGAACCGGGGCTGTGCTTGACTGTTCTGTAGAATTCAGAACTTCGGAGGGGAGTAACATTAGCGTGCTAAACTCACAACCAGCGCATGTTGGAAAAGGGCCTTGTCTACCCAAGGCTCCCAATACTCCTTTTATCAAACGGGGGGTACCTTCTTCATTACCATTTCAGCCTTAATAGTGAGACCTCCCCTCAAACAACAACGGGTAAGAGTGGTGCTGGGATAGGTGGAAGACGATACCCAAGTAAAGCGCAGGATATTCTGTATGATAGTTGCTTTAGTTAAAAGTTAGGACAGTATACATTAGCGTTGCGTATGACAACTTCGGTGTAATGTAAGAATAAGCACCAAAACATCATTTGAATAGTTAATGCTTCTATAATATTCAACATGCAGCACAGCAGCCGCACGAAGTAACACAGAGCCACTTCGTGGCGCTACATCAGAGTTGAGGTCATCATCGCATTTCTCCTGCGATCTCTTGCCGGTCTTGGAGACATTCTAGGTGGGGCTGTTAAGGCTTTTGTTAGTAAATAAGATCCTCTTAAGCCCAATAAGCGAAAATATCAAATGTCCCAAAGCCCTGCCTAGACAATATACTTAAACTGCAGCCGTGCAATTCGGAGCCGTCACGACTAAAGTGAGGTCTTTGGGTTGTAGTATGCTGTTTAGATGTAGGGCAGTACTATTGTGTATATGAACAAAACAATCCAAGGAGACTAGATATGAAATCCGTAAAACAAGATTTTGGGTCTCGGAGTCTTCCCGCTCAGGACTCCCGACGACTCCACCGGGCCGGTTTAAGGATTTGGGTTTAGGGGTTTAGGGTTTAGGCAAGAGTTCTACCCAGTTCTGACCACAGTGTTGTATAGGGCTGTCAACCGGCTTTGCAACGGTATGTAACGGCCTTTGTCCGGGTCGCTCTATCACTTGGGTCAAGCTGTATTCCTCATTTTGGGGGCTTTGGGGTTGTTGAATTCCAGGGTTGGTGGTCTGATAGTTGTAAGATCTCGGATTGCGGAAGACTTGGCGGTTCCATAACCCGCATTCACAACCCAAGTAGCCCAATGCGACAAAAGGCATTCCTTTTCTATTGTTCAGTTTAGGCTAGCCGCAACACCAGCAAAAAGCAACCATGCGTACTGCTTGGAAGTCCAATCATCAAGCTCCCGATAAAAACCGTAGGGGCTGATTATGATTGATTAACCTGAACCCCACAAGGTGAACCATTGAAGAATGGCAGGCTTACAGCC
Source organism: Symbiodinium sp. clade A Y106 (assembly GCA_003297005.1). NCBI lineage: Eukaryota > Dinophyceae > Suessiales > Symbiodiniaceae > Symbiodinium > Symbiodinium sp. clade A. The sequence continues at coordinate 247,379 of BGNK01000444.1, forward strand.
CAAAAAATCGAAGGACATCGACTCTTGAGCACGAACCTCAAGGAAAGGTGTGAAATTGAATCTTAGTTGCTGAGTTCATAAGCCCCAAAAAGTAGTATACACCTTCAGTGTTGTAGTGGATAATGTTGTAGTGGGTAATACTATCCCAAAAAGTGTAAAGTGTATCCGCTCAGCTAGTAAGTGTAAGGTTTAGCCTTAATGACAACACGCGGCCCCGCGTGCTACGGCCACAACTCGAACAGCAACCGGCGACAAACTTGCTGCTGACAATGATGCAGACTATTATTACGATCAGAAGCAGCAACGTGCCATGGGACGGCCGGGGCTGCCTGAGAGGTCTAAGACCTATATTCATGGACGGACTGCCGAACGTCAACATGCCTGGCAGGTGTCTTGAACTGCTCCCTCCCCGCTCCCTTCTCCCTTCAACTCCTATCCATCCTCTCCCTCCCTTCTTTCCCTCTCCCTCTCGGGTTTATGATTTCCGGTCTAGGGCGCAAGCGTGGCCTCTAACATCGAAATCTTCAAACCGTACCGCCCTGCCAAAGCCTTCACCCTTCACAGGTGCATGAAGAACTACCATTCACTCAATCCTCAGCCTACAAGCCGCAGCAACACTATGATGCAATCCTGAACACTTTGTCTAGAGGTTTGCGGCTTACGGAGTATTAAATAGTTACAGATGTTCGGCGAGCCTTAACCTACTCCTTATTCAAACCCCAATGCTCTACATGACCCAAAACGGCCCCACCCCTAAACCCTGAAACCCCCCACCTGAAAGGTGCTTTAAGGTCTTTCGAGGTGTTTCACATGTTTGTGTGAAAGTCCTATAGGGTCTTTCACATGTCTATGTTTCGTTTATAGAGCTTCCTAGGCGTTTGCAAACCCACACTCGATACCTCGGAACTCGGAACCCGAAACAAGAACCGAACCCTAAGCCCTAAACCCTTAACCCAACACCCCTGAACCCTAAACTCGAAACCCTAGACCCTAAACCCCAACCCTTAATGGAACCAGGAAAAGAACCCTTGCAGGAACCCTTAAGCAAACTAAAGCATGTATAAACCCTAAACCTACTTGTCGGGTATCATGGGGAACCAAAGGTTAACCTTTTTAATTCTATAAGGATTGTATAGGGATTGTACTACCCCAAAAGGTTAAAGGTTACCTACTCTACTACTAGGTAAATCTCAAATGCCCTCATTTTCGCCACCTACCCTAGGACTCGGGATCCCCTGGCTTGTTCCTACCCTGATGCTCTAGGGGGTTCCTGGGCTAAGGGTTCGGCTTCCTGGGCTAAGACTTTGTCCTTGGACTTTGCTGGGAAGAGGGCTGGATCTTGGGGCAAACGACTTTGAAGGGTCGNCTACCCTGATGCTCTAGGGGGTTCCTGGGCTAAGGGTTCGGCTTCCTGGGCTAAGACTTTGTCCTTGGACTTTGCTGGGAAGAGGGCTGGATCTTGGGGCAAACGACTTTGAAGGGTCGAAGGTCCCAGGGGCCATGAGTGCGTGGGTTCAAGTTTGATGGCGTGCATGAGATGCATAGGCAGGATATATCGGGTGCAGATCCNATGAACTGCGTATGATCATACACAACTTTCACCAACAGAGCTGTCAAGCAGCATCCATGGATGCCTCGTGGGCTTGCACGGCGAGGACTGTGCAGCAGGGACATGCAGTGGGGAAGTATGGGAGATTGCGTGTGGACATGATACGCTCGATTCACCTGTCAAGGCGCAGGGGCTCGGTCATACAACACATGTACATGTACCATGCTGATGCTAAGCTTGTTATAGGGTGACAGACATATTCAAGTGTCGCATATNGGCTCGGTCATACAACACATGTACATGTACCATGCTGATGCTAAGCTTGTTATAGGGTGACAGACATATTCAAGTGTCGCATATGCATGGTAGAGGTGCAGATTTAACATGTGCTTATGTTGAGCCATGCCGGAAATTCTTGATTTTGCTGCCTTGAAACGCTCCTTGTCTATATATTCATGCGGTGCTTGAAAGACTTTCCCAGCTAGGGCTCTGCCTCCGCACGGCCCCGGCATTGAGGTGCTATCTCAGCAGCCATTCCAGTTGCGGGTTTCACCAATTGCTGTCGATTGCCACGGCCCG
>BGNK01000445.1:9566-37073 GCA_003297005.1 Symbiodinium sp. clade A Y106
GGAATGCATGATTTTCTTGCCGCTTATAATTTCATGTAATGGTTTTTTGTCTGCACGCAAGATGCTCAAGATGCTCCATGCTATGCTCAAGATGCTCGCTTGCTGCCAACCCGCACCCCCCTTTAAATCCCGCTAAGATGAGTGGAATTTCCTCAACAGGCGCTGCACCATCGAGGAGGACCGCTCGATCACGGTGCGGCCGGACGCCCGCTTCTACACGGACCTTTTCGAAATGCTCGGGCAGCCGAGGGCAAGGACCACTCCTGGACCGGGCCACCAAGGCCCTTGGCAGCAGCGACGGCAAGCTCTTTCGCACGATGGTCGGCAAGCTCCTGTACTTGAGCAACGAGCGCCCAGATGCGCAGGCGGTGATCCAGTACCTGGCTGGAAAATCAAGCAGCCCAACAGAGCAGGCTATGAAGATCCTCCACCACCTTGCCGGCTACATCTACAACACGCGCGACTACGGTGTGAACGTCAAGAACTACCCGGCAAGTCCATCCTGCGCGGCAACCACATGGACTACAACCCTTCTAGGCCCGCGCTAGTGGAGGCCGTGAGCGACAGCAACTTTGCAAATGACCGGGAGACCCGCCGGAGCCTCTCTTCCGGCCAGGTCTACATCAACAGCGCTTTGGTGTACAGCTTCCTGAGAAATCAGAAGGTGGTTACGCTCTCCAGTGGAGAGGCAGAGCCGGTGGTCTTGACACAAGTGGTTTCGGAGGCCATCCTCATCAAGAAGGCTTGGGCCTTCATCACCAATGGCCCTGTGGAAATGATTGCCCGCACGGATTCCAGCGTCGCGCGAGCCATTGCGCAACGCGCCGGCGTCGGCAGGGTGCGGCATCTACACACTTCGTGCCTTTGGATCCAAATGCGGACCGCTAATAAGGAGCTCAAGGTCCTCCAGATCCCCACCGATATCAACCCAGCGGACGCAGGCACACCAAAGTGCTGACCGGTGCCAGACTCAAGAAGCTTTGTGGGATCATGGGCATGGTGAACGGCAGTGGCAGCCTCCTCCAGGACGACTCCAAGGCCGCGGTTCCTAAGGGTGGCAATGCAACGAAGGTGCTCATGATGGTGCAAGCCTTGTTGGCGACGCAGCTCGAAGGCTGCGACTCAGCTGGCACTGGTGGTGAACACAATTTGCTGAGCTACCTCATCGAGGTCATCTACTTCGTTGGCTACACCTTTTCCTTGGTTGGCGACGGCTACCTTTACGTGCTGTTCGGCGTCGTGGCGGTGACGGTGGTCTTCTACCNGCTACACCTTTTCCTTGGTTGGCGACGGCTACCTTTACGTGCTGTTCGGCGTCGTGGCGGTGACGGTGGTCTTCTACCTCCTCGTTGGGACCACGTGGCGACTTACCTTTGTGCTGGAGAACCGCTCCTCTTCTACAGGGCTTGGGCCTGGCTACGCAGGCCGTTCTTCTGACACTGCGAGAACACGGCCGACGACTTCGAGAACACAGCCAACGACTTCGAGAACACAGCCGACGACTTCGAGAACACAGCCGACGACCCAGAGGACACAGCCAACGACTTCGAGGACACAGTCAACGACTTCCAAAACACAGCCCGTACGACAGCGCACGTCTCAAGCAGCGAGTTCTTCTTCAGCACCAAGCTCAAGCACACCCAGGCCTACTGCGCCCACGGCTTCGTCTACAGCGAGTTCTTCGAGCACACCTGCAACTTCTACGGCTTTCGCTTCGACTACCCCTACACCGAGCCCAACTACGCGTACTCCGTTGGAGCAGGCAAGGCCTACTCCTGTGGCCGTGGAAGACAGACCTCCAGTTCGCGCAGGACGGCGTGCTTTGACGGACGACGAGCTCAACACAGAGGTGTGGCTTGCAAGCTCGCGCGGTTACGCCTTTCACAGACGTGGGTGCAGAAACTACCGTGGTTCAGCGCGCACTTTCCGTGCAGTGCGCATGCGAGAGGCATTGGCCATGGGCAAGCAGCCTTGTCAGTGCTGCTACTTTGACGTGCATCGAGCAATGCACGGTTCCTAAAGTGTGACAGTGTGACTTCTACAAGTTTGGTGCGGTGGCTTGTGGCGCGGCTGTTGGCAGTGGCGCTGTAAGCTGCTACAGGGACTGAGCTCAAACTTCGACCTCTACTGAAGAAAGCCTTTGAACGTACAGTTTCCTACCTCAGCCTAGTTTCTCTTTGTGCAAAGCTTTTAAGAAGCCTAGCTACTTTTGCAGTCCAAGACGGACCAAACAGTTTCTGTGTGATGGGTGAGAGTCCAGATGCGTCACAAAGTTATCGCATCTGAGGGGGCGTGTAAATATATGCACACCCATATCACACGTGTATGCATACACATAGCATGCACACTTTCGTGAGCAGAGCATGCTGAAGCAGGCATGCGGAATTGCAGAACANGCATACACATAGCATGCACACTTTCGTGAGCAGAGCATGCTGAAGCAGGCATGCGGAATTGCAGAACACCGTGAAGCCCTGGCTGAGTGAAAAGTGCAGAGTCCATTTAGGGTTTTTCACCAGTAATTGCTGTTTCGAAGCCGGAACTCCCAGGCTAGCATGCACCGCCGAAAGTCGCGTCACCTTGCGGAACATCTTGCATGCTTGTGTGTACAGCATCACCTTGCGGAAACGGATTGTCCACCCTTACAATCCACTATTGTGATAACATGTTGCTTGCTTGCGTGTACAGCGTCACCTTGCGGAACGTATTGTCAAGCCATACGGTCCACCACTGTGATAACATATTGCATGCTTGTTTGTGCAGCGCCACCTTGCGGCAATGTATTGTCAACCTTTACAGTCCACTATTGTGATAACATCTTGTTTGCTTGCTTGTACAGCGTCACCTTGCGGAACGCATTGTCAAGCCATACGGTCCACCACTGTGATAACATATTGCATGTTTGTTTGTGCAGCGCCACCGTGCGGAATACAATCCACTATCGTGACAACATCTTTGCATGCTTGTTTGTGCAGCGCCACCCTGCGGCAATGTATTGTCAACCCTTACAATCCACCATTGTGACAACATTTTGCATGCTTGTTTGCGCAGCGCCACCTTGCGGAAACGTATTGTCAACTTTTACAACCCGCTATTGTGGTAGCATCTCCCATGCTTGTGTGTACAACGTCACCTTGCGGAAATGCATTGTCAAACCATACAGTCCATTACTGTGATAACATGTTGCATGCTTGTTTGTGCAGCGCCACCTTGCGGAAGCGTATTGTCAAAACCTTGCAATCCATTAATACTGTGATAACATCTTCAACGCTTGTTTGTGCAGCGCCATCTTGCGGCAACGTATTGTCAACCCTTATAACTTATAAAATCTTGCATGCTTGTGCAGGTCTTGATGTGTTGTGATGCCACGGATGTGTGTCTTGAACGGGTGCTTATGGAATTGAGCGTCTACATGGGGAATGGCTTGAATTGATATATGTTGTTGTTGGCAGGCAGCCAGGCAGGCTGAAAGATGAAACGAGGTCTTCATTGAAAAACGGCACCGGCAAGAAAGATAACAAGTAACACAACCCGCAGGATATATAAGTCAATACCGGGATCGGCCTTCGGATTGTGCGGCTTAGATGCGCGCTGACTGCTGCAGACAGGCGTGGCCCAAAGTAGTTTTTGTGGAGCTTCGCGACAGGGGCATGCTCGTGCTCCACAGACCAGAACACAAATGGTGTGCAAGCCAGTCATTACCCGGATACTGGATAAGCATAACGCAGGTGACAGTATACAATATGCATTCAAGAACTAGCAAAGCCGGCCCGCGATCTCACAGATCTCAGGTTCTGAATCGAGGCGAAGCACCTAGACTCCTAAACCTTTACTGGTACCTAACAAAAGCCTACATACCACTTCCTGATCCAAAAGGCCTGGACCCCCCATGTGCCAAGGCTGAATGTCGCTTGGGCAAAGCATGAGTTCTCCGCGCAGTATGCCGCGGCCCATGTCTCTTTTGAATCTAATCTAGCATGGCTGTTAAGAGTGGGCCGGCGTCCGGTGTTTTGACTTGCATTCCACTTCAGGGTTGTATTGCTTCGACGTGTGCTTGAGATTGCAGACTATTGAGCTGTGCGGCTGGGCTTCAGCAGGCCGCTAGTTCAGGGTTAGGATTTCCTGAAGACGGTTGAATATATTCATAATATGAGTGCCTACAGTACTGGGCTTTGGCAGCCTTACAACGTTAGTCAGCAGACGTCAATCAACAGACGTGAGCAAACCACTTTCTACGAGCATGCTGACGGCTAACGTTAGTTGGCAAGGAGTGTTGACACTTGGCACAACATCGAAGGTACGTGACGAAAGTTCCATTCGTTCCCAAGCAGCGTTGGTGTGTTCGTTTGAGCATCTGAGGCTGAGGAGATCTTTGACTTCTGCGAGGACAAGGGGGCTCAAGGGCCTGTTTTCGCGGAGACGCCATGCCCTTACGGTAACGGTTTGTGTAAGTAAAGCCCCTTTACTGTTTTTTCGGGTGGGGCTTGAAGGGGAGTTCAACAGTGATTCAAAAGTAAGGAACCCAAAGAATCTAGGACCTTCCATGGCTCCTGCCCCCATATTACCGAACCTGATCTTGGTCTTTCGTCGACGGTTCTTGGCAGAAGTTTCGCCTTGTTTAATGTTGCTGGCTCGTACTCGTTTAGCCTGTGTGTTTGGTGTGTAAGCTTTTTGTTTGTTGGGATGTTGCAAGGTGTCCTGCAGGTGTCGCGATGCATTTTGGAGCGGGAATTGTGCTTCAGCAGAGACACACCTGGTTTTGCAGCAGAGTTTACCTATTCGAAGCTTGAGCTGGAGGTTCTGACTGCTTGTACCGGCAGTGAGCAGTTCAGGTAAGCTATTCAGGAAACTTCACGGCAAGGTTTAGCTTGGACCACTAGCGCGTTTCAGGCAAGAAGCCCGCGCGGAAGACAGCTGGAAGACTCGTTTCGGGAAGATGGAGGCCACCTACTGGTAAAGCTCGAGACTTCACCCTGAGGTGTTCGGCCAACTTTCAAGTTTTTCAATGTTCCAGTACCGTCTCACCCACTCGTTCTCAAATTCTACCGAAGTCCCTGGTTTCCCGTCGCAAGAACGCTATCGCATTGCCGCTGCCGGCTCTTCTTTCGAAACCGGTGCCTGCATCACCCCTCTGCGGCTTTTGATTTAAAACGATCTAGCACTTGGGGCACAAAACCCAAGCATGAGTCTTGATTCTTTGGTCCTGTCTCGCCAGGTCTTCGAGTTCGGCGCTGCTTCACACCCACTGGCCATTGCACTTCCGGGCATTTTCCCCGGGGTTTTGGAGACTCCGGTTCTTCAGATGCCACGTTCGCACAAGATCAAGTCCCTCAGGTACCTCTGTCCACCCATACAACTTTTAGACAAGCTTCGAGCGAGGGTTTGGGGCGCGGCCAGTGGTGACCTGACACAGGAGGAGGGGAGGGTTTGTCTAGCGGCTCGGCCTCGTTGGATTCAGAAAACACGATAGAGCTTTCTTGAGTTTGGGCTTCCAGCATTGCATTCAGGGTGGGTGTGGCGATTGGTCTCGCTTTAACTTCCTTGTGTCAGTAGCTCAGTTTTTAAGATGCCTTTTTGCCGGCACCTGCCGCAGATCATTGCTGTCTTGCGAGCTTCAAGAAGTTCATGTGCAGGCTGCATCATACCAGCGATACGAAGTCTAAATCTTCAATCACCCCAAAGTCTTTTCAGTCGTCCAAGGTTTGAGGCTTCCCATAGGTAAACACCTCCATGTAAGCCCGTGCTTCCGTCTTTGCACCCACCAGTCTGGAAACTCAAGACTACAGCAACTAGGTGCAAATCCAAGTCTGATCCACGAGTTTGACTCGGTCGCTACAGGCTTGGCCAAGGCTGCAGGGGGNTAAGGATTGAGGCTAGCGGGTTCCCAACTTTTGGGCTTCTACTGTAGAGGGGTTTATTGAGAAGCGTGGTCTAAGGTTAATGGTCGGGGCTGGGCTTCTGAGAAGTTTACCAAGTTTGGGGTCATTAGTCAATTCAATGAATACTCGCGTACAACGCATTGCAGCAAGATTAGCAATGCATGCACAGGGGTGCAGAACCGGTGCAGAAGGTCTGAGGCAGTCGGAAGTCTGGACAGAGCAGGCTTGAATCCCGAAAGGATGTGGTTGCGCAGGTAGGCGAAAAGAGACATGCCTAGAACAATCGCCATTGGCGTTCCCCAGCAGATGCAAAGCAATTTCGTCTTTAAGCTGAATCGCACGCCAAAGGCTGTGATTCGAGGTTGGACTGCGATCGCGGTTTAGCAGCATGCCGCTTGGGCATCGGGAGAAGGGCAGCAGAACTCGAATCACGACGAAGTGGCTCAAGTCCAGCGCCTCAACTTGCAGTCCGCATAGTAGGAGGCCTTCTTGTCTCAAATCCAGAATCCTGGCAATCACACCTACAATCGCCCAGAGGATCCGAATCCGAACCGTAACTGGATAAAGCCAAATTATGTTGGATTAAGGATTTTCAGCTTGATCGGAAGGTTGGGGGTCAGCTGTTCGTGCTTCCTGGCTTTTGCTTGCACGTTCAAGGCTCGCAAGAGGCTTCGGCAGTGCATGTGGGTCTACAAACACCTAGCAGGAAGGCTACCACGTACTCCTGCCCCATTTGCACGCGAATCAACGGACGAGGCCCAGTGCGAAAAATCTTGCGATTTCCTGACATTAAACCCTAAACCTTGCATTCCAGGCCATATACCCAAAATATTGAAGTGTGGTTTGGTGTAGCGGATATCATGAGCTTGCAGCTTGAAGCATTGGATGTTGCTCCGGGTGGCCCCGGTTTGGCTACGTGCTCTGTTGATACAACTTGGAAGCCTGGGAATAGGTTGAGGGCTTTGGGCTTCGCTTTTGGATTAGCGGCATTCATGCCAGCGTGAATGAGCCCTTTCACACGATCGGGCTCTCACGTGCAAGCTTTTGTGAAAGGGGGTCAAAGGTTCAGGACGTCCCCTGTCCCCTACCTTCGATTTTGAGTTTGACCGCAGGCCTTCCCGTCATCCCGCAGTAGGACTCGGAGATTGCAAAGACCACAGCAGGTTCCTCCCTTCCCGATCTTCTCGTTAGCAGAGAACCCGAGCTTTCGAGTCCAAGCAGCAAGACATCAACTCACCTGTCCTATTCTAGAATTCTAGAACATCCAAGAATCTAGTCGAGCTTGCCCCCCGTCGTTTGTCGGAGTCGAGATTTAGAAGTATGGTGTTGAGCATCATGACTTTTTCGGTGTTGACGTTGGCGCAGGCCCGGAAAGCTTTCTGAGAAAGATTTGGAGGGCCTGCTGCAAGATTTGCCCCTTGGATTCATGGCTAGTGTCCGCTTTCCTGCCGTATTCGGAGCCTCGAGCCGTTTGCTGTTTTACAGATTGACACGAGGCCTTCAGAGTTGCTTGGTGGCGTTCCAGAGTCGTACGTTGGTCTGCATCGAACTTATCCCAAACCCATTTCTTCGCTCAGGCTGCCTATGTGACCCGCCCCCTCGTCACGAGTGCCAACAACTGCTGTAAGAAATACTGCTTTGGGTCCAATGGGGAAATCACACTTTTAGTGTCGGATGGGTCAGTGAAACTCGAGTGGGCGCTCAATCCCAAACCCCAAATCCCTAACCTTGACCCTGCGATTTTGTGCTTGGGGTCGAAGGATACCTGCCATGGGTAGAAAGCACAAGATCCTAGAATAGCCATCCGCAACGAGGAACGTTGCCCTGCAAGGAAGTTCTCCTCAAGCTTGAATTTCGCATAAACTAGTCGATGTGGTGCTGCATATCCACAAGCTCAACGCTATCGCTTGCCTTCACGAATTCGGAGTGAAGGCCTGGAGACTTCGCTCGCAGACCAGCCAAGCTCTCGTGGTCAGGCTCTTGCATCCTCGAAGCTGCTATCTCTCAACACTCAAAGACCTCAAGCCTCCAGTCAGGGCTTGAATCCAGAACCCAACATCAATGCTAAGCCTGCTAAGGCTCAAAAAAACAAAAGATCCGACATGACGACAAAACTGAAATCCTGAATACGGCCCCCCAAAGCCGGAAACTGCAAGTCCTTAAGCTGCCAACCTCAATCCAAAGATCTCAAGCCGGACGACTGCAACCAAACAGATGCACCATTGCCGAAGTCCTAATTTCCAAGCTGGCACATTCTAACCTGCGAACCGACGTCGGCTGAAGGCTCCGAACGTGTGGCCGACAAGAGATTGCCGTGCTGCTGGGCAAGTCCTGGGGAGGCCCGTTTAAGTCTGTCAGGCTGGTTAAGGGGGATTAGCTTTAGGGCAGACGGTAGGGTTTGGGGTGTAGCAGTCAAGGGTTTATGATTGCGGAAACGAACGGATGCATGAGGAACAGGCTGCCCAGGTACACAATACGCATTCCTTGCTTGGTTTCTCACAGGAGCTCATCTCTCAGACTAACCGGCTGGGTTAAATGTTGACTCTGACGAATTTCCACATGCTATGGTTGGGTGTTGTGGCTCAGATGTTCTGCATTCCCATGCTTGTTGCTGCTTTCGAAGCATAGATCTGTCGAGCGCAGTCTGTAAGGGTCAGTGACTGCAGGATTCTTCTTCAGCTCCTTTTGAAGCAGCTCTTGTCTTTCGCATACTCATGCCCGGTGGCTTTTCGGGAAGCTTGATGGTTTGGCATGTCACAAGCATTTGGCTGCAGCAAGGTTGATGTCCGGGATAATTTGAACTGATTACTTAGCGTTCAGAATCCAGGGTTTAAGGAGCCAAGCCCTTTGCTCTATGTTCGCCCCGACAGCCACCCCTCCCTGTTCTTGTGCATGCCTACGCATCAACTTGTCTTTTGTTGCATATGTCCTGGCAACCACCTTGGAACCTCAACGGCTTCCCATTGAAATCGTATCAAGCGAGAGTGACAGCAACTTCTTTGCAGCTGCAGGTGGCATGGCCTCATCCTTGGCCGGCAGCGATGCACTGAAGGCCGACGTATTGGCTTTGAGAGATCCATTGCAAAATCAGAGAGTCGGCCTTGAATCAGAAACTGCCGCACGTCAAAACCAGCGTGCATCAGAAACTGGAGGCACGTATCAGAAACTGGAGTTCGGAAACTGGTGCGGGAGCTTGGAAGCAATGCTGGAGGGGTGAGAAGAGAGCATCCATGGCCCGACCATGATAACGGCATGGTTTAATGCGTTCTGAGAAAGAGCCAGCCATGATGACGTCCATGATATAATGCGTTCGAACATCCATGGCCCAACCATGATAACGTCCATGGTCTGCTGCAATCTGACAAGAGCCTCTTCAAGCGGCCGCAGAACGGACTAGCGCCGTGAGCGAAGAGCTAGAACAGCGTGAAGCATCGCGCTCGAACACGCAACGGCACCCAGGAAATTGCACGGTTCGATGATGTGGCAGAGGGGTAGGTCCTGCTTGCTACTTTTGGCAATGAGCGCAGCCTCATTTCGAAAGGCCGAACTATACAATCGACTGTAACTTTACATTTACTTAAGCTCGTACAATCTAGTGAAGCGTTGAGATTTTTTCCCTACCCGGCTCTTGGGCCCACAACGTTCCTGGCAACCGTTCCCCAATCACGGCTTCTGGTTTCCGAAAGATGCGTCTGGCTTCTGAATCAGCCTTTGTGGTTTTCGAATCATGGTATGGTTTCCGAATCAGTCGGTCTGGCTTCTGAATCAGCCGTCGTGGTTTCCGAATCAGCCGTCCTGATTTTCGAATCCTCGCTGGTTTATGAATGAATCATGGCGGGTTTCTGATTCAGCCGTTCTGCTAACCGATTCAGTCGTTCTGGTTTCCGCCGACCAGCTTCGAGAGCCAAAACTTTCAGCATTGGGCCTCGATTCTGAGGGTTTACAGTCGGAAGCAAGGTCGGGGAAAGCCAAACTACATAAAAGGATTCAGGGATAGACACGCTGCCCCCATCAATAGCGGATGCAGCAAGTGTAGTAGTTCCCCGCGCGCACGGTTTTGAACCTCAAGCTCAGAATACCATTCCAATGCAATGTCCCTGGCTGTCTGCCTTTGTCGCTTGATGCCGCACAGCAAACGAATCATTCGTCGAACAGGCACACCCCAACTGACGGCTCAGGAGAATCGAGCACTGACTGTGCACAAGCATTTCTCGAGATCAAGAAAGTCCACTTGGTCTCTTTGCCAAGGCTTTCCTTTATGTTCGTTTCCTCCATGTCGTGAAGCTTCAAACTCATTGCGCCAAACGTCAAGCATTTTCTTCTCATGGTGCGCAGGTTTTAGAAGCTCAGCATGTTTAGCACCTCATGCGCCATTACCCCAAACGAAGAATCTGTTTGTCAAGCAGGTTGTTTCAGCCTGTGCATGGCACCGAATCGGTATTTTAGTGACTAGACTAAAAACACAGGGAGGAGATTAGTGCGCCACATCTCCATAATTTGCTTTCCTCTGCAAGGCGATGCCAGATCTTCGGAGGGATGGAAACCCTCACACCAAATGATAATCAAGATTCAAAGTTTTGGTTCCCAAGTTTTCCGAAAAAAGGAAAAGCCAGCCGCCAAAGTTTCCGAGCATGCTTGAATCTCCAGGTCGAGAACACCAATTATGTCTTCAACCCTTCGTCAGGTATGCTTCCGCTCAATCTTGAGACTCAAATCGAAAGAGCATTGGAGTGGGAACCTCCCTGGTTGGAAGTATTGTGCGTTCACGTCAGTGGCTTATAGCTCGTAAGCCGAAGCGGACAGGTTCAGAAGCTAGTCCTCGTCGCTCCTGCACACGTGCAGCCCTCGTCCTGGCAGGAAACCCAGCCTCGTCAAAGCTGTGTGCTAAGAGTGTAGCTTTTGAACACTTGATTTTTTGTTTTGCAAGCTGTGGAATCAGAGTTCAGTGCTGTCGCTAGTTTACTCTGTTACCCTGCTTCCATGAGTCCGTATGCCAGCTGGCCGCAGCAATGCCGCAGCTAGCCCTGACATTCCGAGATGAGCTGTTTGAAACTCTGGCCCTGCACCTCAGCGGAGAAGCCTTTCTGACCCTTTTCTGCGCTTCCTGGCTCAAGCCCTTGGCCCAAGGCCTGCCTCCCTCCCGGTCGCCGTGTTCTGGGCGGAAGACGATGCTGTGGTTCGGAGGGAACGGGGGAGAGCAAGGGTCAAAGAGTCAAAGTTCAGCAAGGTCTGTGGAGTCTGTGCTGTAGACTTACGACTTTGAATTGTGGCTCCGGGTTTCGTGGGATCGGCGGCATCGGATGCGCTGGGCCCATATGCAAATAGGCATCACTAGGAAGGCCGCTGGGCCGCTAGGCCTAGCCATTCCATCACCAGGAGTGCCAGGCCGGGAGTTGAGGCGAGGGCAGTTTCGGGATGTTCACTAAGTGCTTGAGTTTGTCTATAGACTCTTTGCTGAGCGCACGCTAGCGAATCGAACAGTCGATGCTTCGCTGATTCAGAATTTGCATGTGAGTGATGACCCAAGATTCTGACCCGAGCAACCGGTGCAAGTTTTTGTCTTAGGGTTGTTATGGGCCTTGGAGACTTGGATGGCCCCGAGGTCCCAATCCCCACAACCAGGAGCTACGACGGAAAGCGCTTCTCAACTACTCAGCAGCAGTAAGCTTGACGAGGTCTCTCAAGGATGTACAAGAGTCCGCTTAAGCATCAAGATTGCAAGAAACGACATCGAAGGGTTTAAGGAAGAAGTCCCTACACCTTCAACCTGAAAGTGCAGAACTCACCTTCGAACTTCTGAACCGAGTGTTGTAACAAACCGAGCAGGTTCCACTGCCAACCTCTCCAAGTCTCCGCACGCTTCGCGGCCGAACATCTCTCCGCGCGCTTGCCGAAAGCCTAAGCTGGACACTCTCAGCTCCCCCCAACGAAAAAAGACAACCACCCTCAGTCCGAGCTCAAAATACATCGCTCATGTGTTTACACACCTCTAGCCAGTCCCCATGTACCTGGAGCTACATGTGCTAAATCCATGCGGTTGCATGGCTGATTGCATGGGACACATGTGTTGTTTGCCGGGTCCGCGAAAGAGTTTCCAGGCCTTAGATCCAAGGTTCAGGAATTGCAGGTGTTGGGTCTTTGTGCAGAGCCAACTTTTGCAAATCTTATGTCCAGAACGCCGAAAGCTAGGCTCCAAGCTTTGAGCTGGAGCAGTGAGCAGAAAAGCCAAGTTTCGTCCTGCTTGTTTTTCCGGGGTTTCACAGTCGTTGCCGTCGCGGCTCGTGCTTTGCTGAGGCGAGTGCAACTGTTCCACACCCAGCCCACAGGCACCGGGATGTGCTGCTTTCGCAGCATGTGGTTTCAGGGGCTTTAGTTTATGGTGATTTCAACGCCAGCTGTGACTTGGTGCTAAGGGTAGTTTCCAGGCGTGTGGCGCGCGGATTTGCGAAAGACTCTTGAACATGTCAGGGATGGTTTGTACGTGTCAAGTGGCCAAGCCACCACCCCAGGCCACACCCCCACACAACCAACCAGAGCACGACACTCGAAAGTGCAAACCTGAAACTTTAGAGCGCGGAAGCTGAAGCCAACAGAACACTTAGGATCTACTTGCTTCAAACCATAGCTTTTTTTCACAACTCCCTTAGTGCTAAATGCCAGAATCGAAACGGTAAGCTCACGACAAAGCTCGAAGGTTTCGGCCACTTGCGAAGTAAGACATAAGCTGTCGAGGTCGCTTAGCTGCTTGGGCTCATCAAGCCGCATGCCCCTAACTCGTATCTAGTTTCGCAAGCACCCGGCAGTTGCTGACTCCTGAAAGCTTCCGAGGCTCTAAGCTGAAGCTTTGCGCCCTTTAGTTTCGAGCTCCAAACTTGCATCTACAAATCGACAGTGGAACCTCCTATGAATATTTCCTCCGTTTTGCAGGAACCGAGAAGACCTGAGCCAACCCAAGACCGCTCCCAACATGTGCAAACCCCTTCTGCGAAGTTCAAGGTGGGCATCGGGTGCTCTCCAGCTATGTAGAGCCCATTTCCAGCTTCCTTCGCTCCTCCACCACCGAGGCGAGAGCCCGAGAGCCCGAGACACGTTTCCTCAACCAGCATCTACACCTTCAGATCCGAATTCCCTCCCTGAGCCCTCAACCCAAAGAGCGTTGATGTTCAGTCATGTCATGGCCCACACGGGGTTCTGGATCTTCCCCACATCAGCTATCTCAGATAAATAGAGCCAGAACAGAACCCTGAACCTTCATGTCCGGTCCCGAGCCTCCAAAGCCTAAATCTCAAGACTGGGAGCCTGCTTCCTCCTCTAGCACGCCAGGTGGATGCCAAAGGCGTGCCAAAAAAATCAGGGCCAGACACTCAGCTTGGGCCCGGGTTGAGGGCAGAATTTTTGCTGTTAAGGGCTTGTGGGCTCCATCAGGCTTGATTAGAGGATTTTCATGGGGGGGCGAGGCGGAGGGGGCGGAAGGCTCTGGTTTTAACCATGACGGGAAAGCCACTTCGGTCGGTCCTGAGCTTGGAGGACGAGTCCCATCGTACTCTGCTAGAACCTTGAGCAACAGGCATGGATACATGCAAGTGATACGTGAGACAGACAGGCACCTGGATGTGTAACATCAGTGTTTCAACCAGGCACAAATTTAAAACACGTNAACAGGCATGGATACATGCAAGTGATACGTGAGACAGACAGGCACCTGGATGTGTAACATCAGTGTTTCAACCAGGCACAAATTTAAAACACGTAGAACTGCATGGCCGTATAGTCGGCATTCTACAAGCCTGTTATTGCCCAAGCGAATTAATGGCGGAGTGATTGGACTACATTTGTGACTTGTGAGTCACTATACAAACTCTGCCTGGAGACAGCATGTATGGAAGCAGAACACGCACACAAAACGCAAACGGATCTTCAAATTAAACTCTTGCTGAAAAGTTTGCCCACTTGTTCAGTTTCCTCTCCAGATGGAAAGCTTACTGCACGAAAGTTGTAGAGCTTAGCTCCACTTGTTGCAACAATGGCTGCGTGCGGCGGAAAGAGTCGCATCTTATGAGTATCTTATCCTGTGATAAGTATCTCATTCTTTCTTTGGCAAGGGAACAAGGAAATTGCTTCTCCTAAGAAAAGCATCTTCCTTATGAAATTACGTAAATGAGCTCAGAGTGGATACCTTCTCCTGTGAGAAGCATTCCGTGAGAAACTCACTCAATTTGTTCGACATCACGATCCCAAGTCCGATCACGGTGTCCACCATGCCAGAGGAAATTATCATTCTGAAAAATGACAGTCACCTCTCCATGACGAACTGGATCAAAACGAGACCTGAAATCCTCATTGTCCGAAGAATCTGAAGATAGTCAGTTCNTCTGAAAAATGACAGTCACCTCTCCATGACGAACTGGATCAAAACGAGACCTGAAATCCTCATTGTCCGAAGAATCTGAAGATAGTCAGTTCTTCCCCTTGCTCTTGCCTTTGGACTTGTCCTTGGACTTGCCCTTTGAAGACTCTTTGCCTTTGGAGGACTTGCCTCCTTTTCCACCTTTGCCACCGGGAGGTTGTGCGGGTTCTGGAGGACGTTGAGAACCAGATGAAGGTGCACCGGACGATGGCTCTTCCTGTGAAGAGCGTGGGTCCGTTGGTGCGGCCGAAGGATCACCAGAACCACGGGCCTTGTTCATCTTTTGTCTCTGTTTCCTCCTATCAGCTGCCTCTTTCAGTGTGTCAGGATNGAGCGTGGGTCCGTTGGTGCGGCCGAAGGATCACCAGAACCACGGGCCTTGTTCATCTTTTGTCTCTGTTTCCTCCTATCAGCTGCCTCTTTCAGTGTGTCAGGATTACGGTTCATCTCTTTGGTCCTGCTCCTCGAGAAGTGGTTCGCGTGAACCTCGATGAGAAGCGGAGTGTGAGAGTCGTAGTCCCGATCATTCAGAAGGTAGGACGCACTGGTAGAGTTGAGAACCCACTCGGAGACGTTCACCTTGAATTCCGGCTGTCCAGAAGGAATATTGGCCCAAGTATCATCGTCCATGCTATGGCCCCATTCGAAAACGGATGCCACCAAAGGATCGATACCAGGGAACGTACTCCAATCCGGAGCAATGCACTCTTCGTAGGGTGCGCCACCGAGAGCATCCTCATACTGCTTGAGAAGGCACAAATTGTTTGCAGAAACATGCTGTACCTTTGGGAAACACATGTACGGAGTCTGTGGAGCTTTAACCCAGGCTTCAAGGAAGTAGTCCCAGAGACCCTGGTACATTCCTGCCCGGATGTCCATTGACTCCTGCTTACGCCCTGTGGCCCTATAAAGTGCCATGTTGGCGTCGCCTCCAACCAAGTCAACTTGATAATGGATCCCAATGCCTCATGTGCCAGTGCAACCTTGTCCCCTGCAACACCGCTGTTGAGGTGGAACATGCAGACTCTGATTCTATCTGAACCAGCTCTTGTAAGGGTCGTCTGGAGACTGGCCGATGGAAAGTCATCACGGTTGCCTTGAAGGTCATTGACTGGAGCCGATCAGAATGTCCCCATGTCTGTTTGAAAGGGTCATCCAACCACGCTCAAGAAGGAATCTGCGCTCCCCATCAGCTTCACATAACATAAAGAGATGTGATTTGCTTCGTGCCAGCGAACTGATCAGCGATCCCTTACTCGGCCTGGTGTCATCAAAGTCGAGGTAGCCTGAGTAAGCCGACGGCGCTGTCCGCTTTCTGCCACGGACAAAGCTGCCCAGATTGGAGATCAGAGCGGTGTACTTGGACTTGCACGTATAGACTGGCACGGGTGCGTCTTCGGCAAGTCCGAAGCGATGAAGTTGTCGACTCGGTATCTTATCCAGTGATAAGTCTCCGATCTCCTCTTCATCAACGCCGGCCGCGAGAAAGTAATGCAACATGGCGTGCATGAGCTCCTCGCGCGTGGCCGGGCTACCGGTGTCTGAAAGCTCTCTTACTCTCGCGCGGAGAGCATCCTGGACTTCAAGAGCACTCTCTCTGATGGCCGACGCCTTTTCCATAAGAGCATCGTTCAAAGTACTGCGGATGTCGCCGGAATGAAAAATGACCTGATGTCGGTTCGGCCGACGCTCATAGATCGGAGTCATCTGGNGACGCCTTTTCCATAAGAGCATCGTTCAAAGTACTGCGGATGTCGCCGGAATGAAAAATGACCTGATGTCGGTTCGGCCGACGCTCATAGATCGGAGTCATCTGGCACATGTACTGGTATATATGCTCCTCCTTGAGAAAATAATATTTCTGCTGAGGATGAGCGTCTGCCTGCACCCGAAAGATCATGTGCTGGCATTTGAAGGACGGAATGGGCTCGTCGCGGATACCTGTATGGTAGAAGCCAGAATATGAGTACCCGTTCCGCGGGTCCACAAGAACCCGCAGAGGACTTCCCCTTTCCTCCTGGTAGAAGACATAGTCCCGGAAGTACTTGTACTCCTCGGTGTCCACCAGTTCCTTCTTGTCCGAGGCTTCCTTCATGTTCGCGAATGCTTTCTCGTTCTCGGCCTCGGCACTCGCTGCAGCCTTCTGAGCGCTCTCTCTGAATGCCTTTGGGTCAAAGGGAGTTTCGACCTGTCCCCAAATACCTTGGTCATAAAGACCGGTATCCTTCTCAGGCGAAATGTCTGGAGGCATGACTTCCTCATCGTGAGCAGAAAGATCAATTTCCTCCTCTTTGACCTCCTCAGCAACACCCACGGGGTCGTCAACGGTTGCCGATTCCTCTCCAGGTGGAGAGCTTTCGGCTGGCTCGACCTTCGCCCCAGATGCCTCTCCCTGTGGAGAGCTTTCCGGAGCTTCAGTCTCCATTGGGACATCGGGTGTAGTTGCCTCAGCAGGATCAGGCATCTTACCTTGTGGTAAGTTCCCTGCTTCTGCGTCGACGGCGGAGGATGTGGCATTCTCCTGCGGCGCTTCGGCGGTGTCCACAGGGACTGGCTCCTCCACCTCCTCAATTTGAGGTTTCGGAAGCTGGTCAAGGAACTCCTCCACGGCGATGTCCTCGAACGGCCGCTTGTAGAGCTCCTCCAGCTCAGCCTCACGCTTGGNCTCAATTTGAGGTTTCGGAAGCTGGTCAAGGAACTCCTCCACGGCGATGTCCTCGAACGGCCGCTTGTAGAGCTCCTCCAGCTCAGCCTCACGCTTGGCCTTCAGAGATTCGTAGGCGATGAGGTCGGACTTGGCCTTCCTGGCGAAGGCGCTTTTAAAGTCCTTGTCCTGGCCTTCAGTCTCTGAGAGAGCCCGCTCCAGGCTGGCCAATATGTATGGAGCGTTGAAAGCTTCCCTGAGAGTGGAATCATACAAGGGATAGCCCTCTGCAGACACAANGCCCGCTCCAGGCTGGCCAATATGTATGGAGCGTTGAAAGCTTCCCTGAGAGTGGAATCATACAAGGGATAGCCCTCTGCAGACACAATTCTGTATTTCTTTCTCAACTCGATGTCCTGAGAGTGTCGAGTTATATACGAGAAGAAATTAGGGCCGTAGGCTTCCGTGATGACTGTGCACAAGAAGGAAAAGTCATCGCGAATTATCGGGTCGAGGTCCATGTGTAGGGAAAGGTACTCGAAAGCATTGTGTGCCTTAAGCTTTTCGGCATAGTCTGCTTCATCCGCCTTTGGCTTGCGTGCACGAGGATCATCCTGGGCCGATCGACGGAAGCCAATCTCTGGAACGAGTGGCCTGAACTCCATCTTCTCCGCCGTGGTGAGTTCTCGAGCATCACCGCGAGGTCGCCAGGAAACCTTTGCGGATACTTCTCCCAGGGTGAGCGATAGCCGTCGGAATAGAATATACGAGCGCTTTTATTTTTGAAGCCCTACTCCAACAGCTGTTCTTTGCCTCATAAGAAATGGGAAAGCTCCTTTGGAGTTGTTTTAAAGTAAACGTATACCCCCGCGTGTTCTTGGCACCTCGGCAGCAAGAAGTAAGAGAGCTCTTGCCACCTTCCAAACATGAAGCAGGACCTGGACTAAATACCACTGGCTGTATTGCACTTCATGGAAGAAAACTCCTCTTTATATTGTGATACGATCTATGACAGATATTAAAAGCAGCCATGTGCATAGCAATCGTTATAAAGTTTTGAGGATACAAGACGAAGTAAACGAAGGCTAATTGGGCCATCGTCATACCTATCAAACAAGAGAAACAAAACTCCTGCTGTTCCAGAAGAAAACTAAACGATGGGACCTCTATTCTTTGAAGACTGAAGAGAGCTCCTTTTCATGTTGTGATACGAACTATGACAGCATCTACACCNCATCTACACCATAGTCATCGACAGAATGACCGGTATCGCTTTGTCAGGATATGCATGAGGCAGGTGGCTTCAATAAAAACCGATAGAAGTCTCATGCCTCTTGCCCGTTTAATAAAAGAAACCAGTAAACAAGCTTTTCTTTGTCTGCTGATCACATCTAGGGAGTGTCGCTGGAAGATTGATGAGAGCTACTTTTTTGCGTTACGTTCTATGACAGCTATTAGAGAAACAGCCATGTGNGGAGTGTCGCTGGAAGATTGATGAGAGCTACTTTTTTGCGTTACGTTCTATGACAGCTATTAGAGAAACAGCCATGTGGACATAGCGATCGGTATCTTCTCCAGGGTATAGGACAGCATGAGTTAGAGTTAACTGAATGAAAACTCCTGTCTCATCGGAAACAACATAGGCGGAAGTCTCCATTGTTTCTGATGGTAGAAAAATGCAAGCAGTTTCCTACCGTCTTCAATATGAAATGAAATAAGTTCTAGATAGGCTTGCGCTGCTCTAGCGCTTCAGCGGCATTCATTAGTACGGTGTTGGATCTGTAGGCTGTGCAGCTTGCCGAAGAAGGGCCAAANCTTGCGCTGCTCTAGCGCTTCAGCGGCATTCATTAGTACGGTGTTGGATCTGTAGGCTGTGCAGCTTGCCGAAGAAGGGCCAAAACCATTTTCGAGAAAGCTCAAGTACTAGAGCCCGTAGTTGAATTTTTTGAGCATTACAGTGTTTTGTAAGGTTCAGGCCACGAAACACTGCTATGCTCAAGTTTTGTGAGCCTTGAGGCTGTGCCATGTTGGTTTTTTTGAGCATTACAGTGTTTCGTGAGGTTCAGGCCACGAAACACTGTAATGCTCAAAAAATTCCAAAATTTCCAACCCTGACACTCACGAAACACTGCAATGCTCAAAAAATTCAAAAAATTCCAAAATTCTGGCATCTANCAGGCCGGGGGCAGATTCCTTAAAACTTTGGAATTTTTTGAGCATTACAGTGTTTCGTGGGTTTCAGGGCTTGGAAAAGTTGATTTTTTTTGAGCATTACAGTGTTTTGTGAGGTTCAGCGCCACGAAACACTGCTTTGCTCAAGTTTTGTGAGCCTTGAGGCTGTGAAATGTTGGTTTTTTTGAGCATTACAGTGTTTTGTGAGGTTCAGGCCACGAAACACTGTAATGCTCAAAAAATTCCAAAATTTCCAACCCTGACACTCACGAAACACTGCAATGCTCAAAAAATTCAAAAAATTCCAAAATTCTGGCATCTATGGCCAGGCCGGGGGCAGATTCCTTAAAACTTTGGAATTTTTTGAGCATTACAGTGTTTCGTGAGTTTCAGGGATTGGAAAAGTTGATTTTTTTTGAGCATTACAGTGTTTTGTGAGGTTTAAGCCACGAAACACTGCCATGCTCAAGTTTTGTGAACTTTGAGGCCTCGAAAAGCTAATTTTTTTGAGCATTACAGTGTTTTGTGAGGTTCAGGCCACGAAACACTGTAATGCTCACAAAAAATCGATCTTTCACTGTCTCAAAGCTCACGAAACACTGTAATGCTCAAAGAAGTTCCAAACTTTTGAGGAATTTGCCTCCGGCCTGGCCATAGATGCCAGAGTTTTGGACTTTTTTGAGCATTACAGTGGTTCGTGAGTTTCAGGGTTGGAAATTTTGGAATTTTTTGAGCATTACAGTGTTTTGTAAGGTTTAGGCCACGAAACACTGCCATGCTCAAGTTTCGTGAGCTTTGAAGCTGTGAAAAGTTGCATTTTTTTGAGCATTACAGTGTTTTGTGATGTTCAGGCCACGAAACACTGTAATGCACAAAAAAATCAACTTTTCACAGCCTCAAAGCTCACGAAACACTGTAATGCTCAAAAAATTCCAAACTTTTAACGAATTTTCCTGCGGCCTGGCCATAGATGCCAGAATTTTGGAATTTGGGAATTTTTTGAGCATTACAGTGTTTCGTGAGTTTCAGGGTTGGAAATTTTGGAATTTTTTGAGCATTACAGTGTTTCGTGCGCCCCATGCCCCAAGAACCACGAAAGCATAGATCCTGGGGGGGGGGCGAGCATATATATATATATATGTATAAAATGCGCATAGCCCTATAACATACCTGTACATGTACGATCATATGTGCATGTATGTATATATATATATGCACGCACACGTACTCCAATGAATACAAAGACTTTTATATAAGTAGTGCTCTTAACTAGGATCCCTGTTAGGGTGCATTTTGTAAGGGTGCCGGCTATTGTGGGGACCTACACAGGCACCCTAATTTTTCAGAACGACCCATATGGACCCTACCTCCTTCGTCTGTGGAAAGGTTTGGATTCGGGTCCGTTGTTGAAATCCCGTAATTAAGGAATATAACTTGAATTGTAATCGGATCCCTACTATGATTGAAGGTATATGCCTTCATGAACGGATTTTGGAAGGTCTGAGTTTGGTCTGGTGCAGCCGAGCAGCGGCATGCCGCCTTTGCCTCGGCTTGTCTGCAGGGCCCCTCCTCAAAACCTCAATCCGTAACACCCAAGACCCGATTTAGGGTTTAGGGTTTAGGTTGCCTGTTTTTGTTTTTGTTTTTTTTGGGTTAGGGTTTAGAGTTTTGGATCTAGGGTTGCGGTTTAGGGTTAAGGGTTTGGGGCCCCCAACCTTGAACTACAAAAATCACATTTATTTGTAGAGTCCCGAGAGATTCTATGATATCGGGCTGGATACTAGGAGCCTGCACAAAATCTAGGTTCTGGTGCCTTGTAAGGCCCAGCCCCAATTCTCCACGTGCTTCTGCAGGGTAGCCATAGTTATTTCCTCTGCTAGGGGGCTTATATCCCCACTTAAAACTACCCATGGACCTCCAAGTACACTTCGACCCTGAAGCCCAGGAGTGGGAAACCCTTCAAGGATTGGCCTCATACTTGAAAAACATCCTGGCTGCAGAAAACGGAAAAAAGGACCCTTCTGAAAACTAACTAAAGTTCCTGGTAAACGCATGCGATTTTTTTGTAAAAACACTTTCTACATCTATGGTTTCCAAACTTGTGAGCCGGGTTGCCAGCACCACCAGGACCCATGCAGCCTGCTGATGAGGCTCCACAAAAGCTTTAAAGGGTGCATGAGGCTATGAAGGTTGAGGGTTCCCAACCAAAATGCAGTAAGCGGACCTAACGAGTAGACTCTAACAGCTTTGCCAGCTACGCTGTTAGGCTTAATGTTTGAGGGCTTCGGGATTGAAGACTAGTTGCTTACCTAAGAGAGTCGATCTGTACTACCATCATGGAACCACTGAATTTCCCCTCGAAACGCCATCCTTGTTGTGGTTTCTGGGGCCCATGTCCGGAATGGTGGTAGATACGGAAACTGGCCCATAGCCGCTTCAGGCAATTCTAAAAACCCTACAAAAACCCTGTCTGTCCTATCGCCTAAACCCCAAATCCCCAAACCCTGAATCAAACAAATTAAACCTCAGGCTCGAAACTCTCAAAACCCTCAAAGCCCTGTGACCCAGTAAACCCGAAACCTGGCCCTACACCCCCAAAAGGTGGCCTCCCTTGCCGCCGCCCCAGCAGCCGCCAAAGCCCTTGCCGTCGTAGCCCTGACCAGGAAACGCAGCGCAATGTAGAATGCTGAATTATTAGATTTCCCTAAGGGTCCATGTACCCAAATAGTATATACTTTGGCCCCAATGTACCTACATAGGGACCACTTTAAGGCCAATGTATATACTATTTGGGTACATGGACCCTTAGGGTTTGGGGCTTGAGAACTTAATGTTCCCATTTGCTCACGCCTGCTTTTTCCTCCACGGTTCAGAGTCGAGGTCTTTGGCTGAGGGTCGAGGGCATTTACGGTTTAGGCGTCTAGGATTGAGGGCTTAGCGGCTCAGAATTACTTTCTTCGGGGCCTACTAGTAGGTTTGAGTGCTAGCGTTGCGTTTAGGGCTTTGACTTTTGGGCCTAGGGTGTAGGACTTTGGGGTGCTGCCTGGCCAGTGGGGTCAGGCGCGGCTCTTGAATTACTCACTGGCCCAAAGCCCAAGGAAATACAAGTTGAAACTTTCAGGATCGACTACCTTGTAAGAACCCCAAAAGTTGAAAAGTTGAGTTTACAGCCAATAAGATTAAGTGTCATAGTTGAGGTTCCTAGATCGAGACATGTCGCGGATGAACAATGAAAAAGGCATGCTGCCTCAGGAAACAGAGTTCAGGTTAGCTCGAAGATGCGGCAAACGGATGCAAAAGTTTAGCTAGCCTCCTCGACCCCCCAACTACCCTCTAATATATCCCAAATACCTACTATTAAGGGCCATTAGGGCTCCATTAAAGGGCCATTGGGGGGTCCTGCCTGAGGCGTTCGCAAAAGAGCTTTGGGTTGTTCTAGGCTCCGGAAACGAGGATCAACGGTGGCACTATTGGGGGCTTAATAATTGGAATAGGGTTTGGAGGGTCCAGTATGATAAGGTTATTCAGGCTGTTTATGGGGGAAACACTAAATATTCAGGCCCCTATCTTATTTAGCCATGTCTTGTAAATGCAGGCGTTCGAAGATTTGAGGTTCATGAAAACCAACATCCGGATGGCTAGCAAGATAAAGGATCAGGGGATTTAGAAAGTAGGGCTGGGTAAACTAACTAATTATTACTGCAAACAATTCCAGCTCCAACTAGGCTACTTACAACCATGCTTACTAGCCACGTGATTCTCCTAAACCTGAAGCCCTGTCGAAGCCTATAAGCTTCTATCGAAACAACAAATATACAACACAAATTAAAGGCACTACTATTATCATGTGTGGTATTTTGTTGTTGTTGGCGTTAACAAATTGCACTTTTATGCCACCGTTACAAGACAAGGCCCTCTAAGAACCCAAAAAGCACACCCTTTGGCCTGCATGGGCCAACCACCAGGACCCGGCTTCCCTTTGCCACCCTGCGCAGGGTTGTACTATCAGTAGGATTTTTACAATGGTTGTCATCCTGCTTGCTACAAGTCTTCTTTAAGGGTTATAAACGGGGTACTATGTGGCTGACTACAGCGGCTACTCTCAGGATTCAAGAATTAGGAATCTCACGGAATTGAGCATTACTGAACCCTGAAATAAGATTTTGATTTTGGATGCATGTCTTGAGGCTCTTGGGTCCAAGTACCGGAAACTGATATGCCAGCCTAGGTTCTTCCCCAAGAGTCTGTACAAGCAGAAACCAAAAAACACACATAAATCCTGGACTACGCGGGAGGCACCAAGAACTACCCATAGGCTCCAAAGTAGTTCCTTTTTGGGGTTCATATTTAGAATCCTATAAGGCAATCCCAAAGAGGAACTACTATGGAGCCCATGGGCAGGCCTTTCCTGAGCGTAGCAGCAGAAGATGGATACCCGCACGCCCCCGAGTTACCCTTGAATAAAGGCCTTGTGGTCCTTCATGGTAGATATTGCTATCATTTAGGGTTTAGGGTAGTTAGGGGGTTTAGGCATTGCAGAGGATTTGCCTAGTTGCATTCTTTGAGGGCCTCTAGGGTTCGAATACGGCATGTACGGTTTATGGAAATCCTACACCCTCAAATTAGGTGTAAAGTTCTTGCTGCTCTTTTCGAGAGGTCACAAATAATCTGGTCAGCGTGGTTAGGGGCAAGGGCTTTTGGGGGGATCAGGTGTGTGTTTTGATATTCAGGATTCTAGGTATACCTATACCCTCCGTTGCAGTTCCATTGTTGCTGAGTTTGTGGACTCGTCCTGCCTATCAAAAACGGCTCACCACAAGCAGGAACTACATTGGACAGTACAGAGATACAGACAAGGGTTGGCGTTTCGAAGACAGCAGGTGGGGATGCTTCAAGTCTGCTGTCGGCACCAACATCCTTCTCATTCAGCTGCCTCGAGACCCGAAACCGTATGTTCAGGATCCATAGTAGAGATGACAGAAAAATCCATAACTGATCCTGTTTGGGCAAGTCTGGCACTCTGACCACTCAATATTAACAAGACGAAGATGGGCAATACAGGGGTCTTAATGCCAGAAACGAATTTGGGCGACCACTTTAATTTTCAATGCTACTTATGTTACGGCTATAAGGGATCATGAATCACTACTAAATCTTCCGACGACTATATACTATAGGAGAGTGCTCTTGTGCCCATGCCCTGAATCCCTACACCTAAAGACCCAAGCTAAGGAATAACATCCAAGCCCCTAAAACCCTTACCCCCCCTAATTTTGCAAAACCCTAATGCAACACCCATCGTGAACAACACGAAACACCGGCAGCTGATCGGCTTCATGCGGATGCTTGAGCAGCGGCTTCGCCCGGGACCCGCCAACACTCACACATCCCTGCCTGAGCACAACGATCAGCCATCTCAGGATCAGAAGTGTAATATACGGGCCTTAATAATTAGAATAGGGTTTTGGGGCCCATTATACTATAATTATAAGAAGGAGCCCCCAAAATAGTATAGGTAATTAAGGCCCCTATAGTATCTGATCCTTTCCAGCCAGCCCAAGGCCAGCTCTCGTAGTTTGTATACTGGAAACTGTCCTTCGTGAATGACTTGATCTGTGTGGGGACCTGGGCTTTTAAATAACCAGGGAGAAAAAAGTATAAAATTTTATTTCTTGATGGTTTCTTTAAGGAAAAAAGTATTAAGTATGGTACTCCAAAGCCCAGTTATGGGGACTCTAGGGTTTAGGGTTTAGGGAATGGGGGAATGGATTATGGAGACTATTATTGGGAAAAGTATAGGGACTACTATAGGGATCCATTCCCCCATTCCCTATTAAACACCAGGCAGTGATGTTCGGCGTCAGCCGCATCGCTGAAGAGGCAGCTTTGAAATCGAGATACATCCTGGAAACAACATCTGGCAAGCTGTTTTTGCCCTCCTGAAAGAAGTAGCCCCGGTGGTGGGCCAAAGCAATCATGACAGAGCCAGCAAAGTGCCGGGCAATCCCCAATTTGACAGTGTGGAAGTCTCTGGGGCTGCCAATGTGAACGGAGGCCGCTTCTGGCCTATATAGTGGTCACCCCCCAAACAGGAGACATCGAAACATCCTCGCACGGTAGCACACGGCCTCGGGTACGACTACGACTTTCTTGTCCAACCCTTGAAGCTCGAAAGCCCGAAACCCCTAAATAAAAGCCCTAACATCCCTAAACCTCTAAAGCCCCCCTAAACCCTAAATAAAAGCCCTAACATCCCTAAAGCCCAAACCCCAAAAAACCCTTATGGAAATTGAAAGGACCCTGATAGAAGCCCGCAAAGGAGCCCTAAGCCTCCTAAAGCTCCGCACGCGGCCTTTGGATCACCACGCAGACCCCATTGGCCCCGAAAGCCTAAACCCCAAACTCTCATAACCCTAAACCCCTTATAGAAACCCTTAAAGGAACCCTTATAGAAACCCTTAAAGGAACCCTTATAGGAAGCCTTAAAGGAACCCTTATAGGAAGCCTTAAAGGAACCCAATCACGGCCTTGGGATCGGCATAGCCTTTCATGGGGCCTTTCTGGTTGCATCCTCGGCGAAAACAAATTCAGGCTTGAGGGACTGTAGGTCTAGGGTTGAGGGTGTAGGGTTGAGGGTTCAGGGTGTAGGGTTGAGGGTTGAGGGTGTAGGGTTGAGGGTCTAGGGTTGAGGGTGTAGGGTTTAGGGTTGAGGGTTTAGGGTTGAGGGTTTGGGGTTGAGGGTTTAGGGTTGAGGGTTTAGGGTTGAGTTAGATGGTTTTTGTGTTCAGGGTTGAGCCGGGCGTAAACCCTCAAGCCAGGAGTTCGGAGTTGATGGGGTTATGGGGTTTCAGGCTTTTTGGGGTGTGCGGGGTTTATGGGGTTTCGGCTTTGGTGCTTAGGGCTCATGTGGCTTGGGTTGCATTTGTGAAGAGTTCCTAGAAGGATTGCAAGTTTCGATACATCCGTAAACATTGACATGGGAGTTTCCGAAAATAGACCCTAATATAGTACCCTAAATAGTAGGATCCTTATTACAAGGACCCCCCAAATAAGGTACCCCAAATTTTCGGAAACCCTAAACCCTAAACCCTTTATAGAACCCTTATAGATCCCCTTAAGGGATCCCTTTAAAGGTACCCCTAATTTTCGGAAACCCCCACATGGCTACGAGGCTTTGAGACTGGATGGTGGGCCCTTGCCCGACCCAAACCCCTAAAGCTCCTAAACCCTGCGACATAGCCGGCTATGACCCTTATGGTTTAGGGCTTATGGTTTAGGGTTAGGTGGGGCTTTGACAAATATTAGTAAATAAGATCCTCTTAAGCCCAACAAGGGAAAATATAAAATGTCCCAAAGCTTACTGCCGGGAATTTTCCCCAAAACCGTATCCAAGCCACAGCCCCTAACCCGTAAAGCCTGTGCCCTAAAACACAGACCCCTTAAGCCATAAAGGCAAACCAAAGACAACCCTAAACCCTAAACCCCTAAACCGTTTAAGGCAAACCAAAGACAACCCTAAACCCGAAACCCAAAGCCCTAAACCTTAGCCTTCTCTATGCAAAACAAACAGAACTGGGAATCTGAGATCGCCGCCTTTCTGCCCAGATCCCGACGGCTGAGCAGAAGGATTGGCTCTTTGAGGCTCTGTGAAGCTTACGGATTTTATGGTCTCTATGAAAGTTAAGACAAGGGTTTCATAGGGTTTAGGGTCTAGGGGGAGTTTATTTTATATTATTTTTTATTATTATTATTTTTTTTTTTTTTTTTGGGGGGGGGGGGTTGTTCCGGTTCTGCAAAAAGAAGAGTGTGGGT
Organism: Symbiodinium sp. clade A Y106; assembly: GCA_003297005.1. Lineage (NCBI taxonomy): Eukaryota > Dinophyceae > Suessiales > Symbiodiniaceae > Symbiodinium > Symbiodinium sp. clade A. The sequence continues at coordinate 36,481 of BGNK01000445.1, forward strand.
CATAGAGAGTTTCATGTTATTTGCCTGCGAGGGGCTTTAACAGGGCCTTTCTATAGGAGGCTCTTCGTTGAGCTTTATAAGGCTCGTTGGGTGGTGGGGTGATATGACAAGTCAGATTGTATAGAGATGTATGGAGCTGGGCTTTAGTTTTTTCAGATGTAGTGGTTGAAGATAAGGCTAAACTTAGACTTAGCCATAAACTTGAAACCCTTGAACCCCTGAACCCGTAGGACCTAAAACCCGAACCCTTGAACCCTAAGCCTCGGCCTTTTGGCTATAGAGTTTGGGACCCTGTTGCTTGAAAAACGTTCGCAGGCCAAAGAAAGCGTGTTAGGGTTTGTGCTTTAGATTTTAGGGCTCAGGGCTTAAAGTTCAGGGTTTAGGGTTTGGAGTTTAGCGTTTGGTACAGCATGTGAAATCGACCCCTTTCACAAGCCAGAATCGAGCAGCTTTGCCATTCTAGCGGCTTGGAAACAACAAACTGAACCCCAAACCCCCAAACCCCTCTGCCCCCTCTCCCCAAACCCTTCAACCCGGAGAGTGCAATATATGGTCAGGCGTCTGGCGTTCCCAGCCCCCCCCCCCCCCCCCCC
>BGNK01000445.1:37381-68055 GCA_003297005.1 Symbiodinium sp. clade A Y106
AACCACCCCACAGGGGGAAGAGGGAACCCACACTCCATCCCACAGGAGGGGGGGCATCCTGGACCATAGACCATGGAGGGGGGGGAGGGGGGGGGGCCGCGGAGCGCGTGACCATATATACCTCTTAATTAAGCCATATACCTTAAATCATAAGGGGCTTCAAATTATGATTTAGGCTATAGTCCTTAATTCCCTTATAGAACCCTTATAGATCCTGTTAAGGAGCCCTTTAAGGAACCCTTATATTCCTTAATTAAGGGGTATGGAACCCTCAACCCTATATCCTCTGAGCTGTGAACCAGCAGCGCAGAGTGGTTGAACTTCAACACCGCGGCCTGCTCCTGTCATGGATTCACGGTTTGGATGGATGGATGGCTGGATGCTCAGGGTTTACATGCAGGCGCTAGGGTAAGCTTAGATTTCGGCTTCGAAGTTTAGGACTGAGTTGCTGAGTTCATAAGCCCCCAAAAGTTTACACTTTTAGTCTTTTTGTAGTGGGTAATATTATCCCAAAAAATGTAAAGTGTATCCACTCAGCTACTAAGCTGTCATGGTTTCAGGGCTTCCGAGATAGGAGTTTAGGGCTCAGGGGTGTGCAGTAGGGATGCACGGTTTTAGGCTTTACGGTCTCTATACTATACTTAGACCCCTCTCAATTAGGGATTTCAGGGAGCAAAAATTAACAACTACGGTTGATGGTCAAAATACTGCACTACCCATAATAAGGAATATACCATAATTCCCATAGTTTAGGGTCCTTAGGGTCATGCAGGATTTTGTCCATCAGCCGTAGTTCTAAGTACCCCGGAGGTTTAGGGGGAGACGAAGATCTCCGGCTGAGGGGACTCGATGGGACGTCTTGGCTAGGGTTTAGGGTTTAGGGGTTTAGGGTTTACTTGGAGGTTCATGGGTAGTTATAAGTAGGGTTATAAGTAGGATAACTATAGTTATAACCGATATTAGAGGACTTATAACCCCACTTATAACTACCCATGAACCTCCAAGTAGGGGTTTAGGATTTAGGGTTCAGGATTTTTTAGGGGTTTAGGGGTAGGGTTTAGGGTTTAGGGTTTGCAGGCAGGGTTTAGGGATTGGCCTCTTCATGAGCTCGAACTCGGACTATATGTATTTTTCCCAGGCATATGGTCTGATATCTGAACATGAGGACTCGTTTTCTGGAGTACGAGCGCTTTGCACTGTATCTTATGCCTTTATGCATAGCATGTCGGCGTTATGGAGCCGTTTTATATTGGGATTTAGAGACTATTCAAATATGCATCCCTGAACTGCATGATCCTCGGACTTCGAAGGCCTCAAAAGGTGGGATGAAGGTAGGTAGGATTAAGGATCCCTGATACAAGGACTCTTATTTAGGGATTACCCCACCTACCTTCATCTCACCTATTGAGGCCCTGAGGACTGCAACAGCAAAACACTGCTAACGTCCGGACTTGTTCCCTGAGGCTCAAAATAGCCCCAAAGCCTATATGGCATGGTCTTTGGGCACAAAAGCCTTGATATGGGAGTTTCCGAAAATTAGGGGTACAGTATTTTGGGATCCTTATAATAAGGATCCTACTATTTAGGGTACTATATTAGGATCCCCTATTTCGGAAACTCCTATATATGAGTCCTTAGAGCCTTAAAGGTTAGGTGTAGGAGATTTAGTAGGAAGGAACAACGGGCCTTGATAATGAGCAAGCATATGTGTGTAGGGCATTGTATACGGTAGTATGACTGAAGCCCTAGCTATTGCAAACTATGACAAACCTCGCCAGCAAAAACTTTGAATCCCTGTTGGAATTGGAAAAAACTGTAAAGGGCCCTATATTAAGGTGCTTGAAGAAGGTCCAGGCGCTCACCCACCCTGGGATAGCAAGCCAGAAGTGAAATCGCATTATAATTGCTGAGGGCTTTGAGGGTTTGGGTTTAAGGGTTTAGGTTCAGGTATAGAGCTTGGGGTATGCAGGAGGTAGTTTACGGTTTAGGGTGTGGGTTTAGGCGGTTGGGGTTTAGGGCTCAGGGTTCGGGTTTGGATGGATGCTCAGGGTTTACATGCAGGCGCTAGCGTTAGCTTAGATTTCGGCTTCGAGATTTAGGATCTAGGGCAGGGCAGCAAGCAGGCCAAGCCGACGCCGAGATCGATGTTCCTTAGCAACGGGGGTCAAAGGTTATAGGGTTTCGGATGGTTTTCGCAAAGCTCAAAAGCTGCAACCTAAAGGACTTTAAGCTCCGAAAATCATAGTGTCCCAGGACTTCTCCATCGGCCGGATCTCTACAGTCGTTTCCTGCCACATGGAGACAGAGCGAACGACATTGACACGAAAAGACAGAGAGTCGAATAGAGAATCACAGGGATGTAGAGACAGATAATAAAGCCATGAAGTGCCGAGTTGCCGTAAAAGACTGAGTTTATGGTAATACTATTCGTCAGGGCGCCTTACTAACCTTGCAGTATAGGATGCCAACGAATCGTATTCCATTTATCAAGGCCCTACATACTAGCAACCCTTTCAGAAAGCAAAGAGGCCTTGAGACGTTTACTATAGGGGCCTTCATAATTAATGGGGTTTTTGGGCCCATTATGATATGATTATAATAAGGAACCCCCGGAATAGTATAGGCAAAACTTGCTGAGGCCCCTATATTGCAGGAACCCTATTCGCCAAAGGTGCCCCATTTTAGCCCGAAGAGCGTTCTTGAGTCGAGGTTTCCGACATGCTTGCTTCTTTGGGAGTGCAGGGCCGGTGCAAGGAACCCGGCTTTTTCAATCCTACACCCTAAGGCTCTAAGGACTCATATATCAAGGCTTTTGGGCCCAAAGACCATACTACGGTTGATGATATAAATCCTGCATCACCCATAATGAGGAATATACCATAGTTCCCATAGTTTAGGGTCGTTAAGGTGATGCGGTGATGCAGGATTTATATCATCAACCGTACAGAAGGCTTTTGGGCTGTTTTGAGCCTTAGGGAAAACGATTGCAGGAGAGGCTGCTGTCTTACTTTGTTCCAGTGAGAAAGTACCATAGGCTCCATAGTAGTACATTTTTCGGATTACCATATAGGATTCTAAATATGAACCACAAAAAGGAACTACTATGGAGCCTCTAGGAAGTTACACATCCATCGTTTTAAGGTGCAGTCCCAACCCAACAACCGGACCTTGATAATCCAGGATGCAAAGAACGTAATGCTAACAATAAGAGGGTTAAGAAGACCGAATAGCTAGACCAGGATTTTGCAAGTTGTTGTACCAAACACAAACAGGGAATCTTGAGGCATTTAAACTCACTGGCCCAAAATCCAAGGAAATAAAAGTTGAAACTTTCAGAATCGACTACCTTATAAGAGCCCCAAAAATTGAAAAGTTGAGTTTACAGCCATTATGTAAAGGCCAGAAATTATTCAGGCCCCTGTATCTCCGCCTCTTAAGCCTCATGTATAATCCCAGCCGGGAGTCAGTTGCCGCTCCCTGCGACAGTCTTCTGTCAGCTTGAGGAAGATGTCGAAGTTGTCTAGATCCTGGATGGATGGTTTTAGGAATTTAAACAGAAATCAAAGGCCCCGTAGAGAAAGGGCGACTAATGAAACCCTAAACCACAAACCCTAAACCATAAACCCAAAGCCCTAAACCGTTTTAGGGTTGCCAACCTGCCTGTGGAAGTGTGACTTGTGCATGTGCAACCCATTGCCGCTTCTTCTGCGTTCGGGGTAGGACTTCGGATATTCGCATGTACGTGGAACATTATAATTGGGGCCGTAACCTTTACAACAGGGTGTGTGGGGGATGTCACTGCAGGAGAGTTGGGTATGGACTCTAAGAGGATACGATTGCTAATTATATACTCCGAGCCGCCATATCAGGGTTTGGCATTTAGAAAACAATTTCCGAAACCCCACATCCCACACAGCGGTTTCAGATCCAAAGGTCATGTCTCGGTGTCTTTTATACCAACACTCTCATAATCTTCGTGTCCTTGAAGACTCCATATGTACAAAGTACCTATATGGACTACTTTGGGGCCTAAGTGTATATACTATCCGGGTAACTGTCAAAATCATGGTCCCTGTGGGGAACCTTATATAGTTCTACTGCTATCATACGGCACCCTGTTTGGGAACCCAGAAGAGACCCTAATCTGGACAAACACCTATTGGCGTGCATGGGGGCCTTTGTGGGTCTAAACCGGATATGTCTTCCCAGAGAGCTCAATACCCCGTAATTAAGGAATATGGCATAAATTATATATAGGGCTTCATATTATGGTTTAAGCTATATTCCGTAATTAAGGGGCATTGGGCAAACCGGGTATGGGAGTTTCCGAAAATAGGGGACCCTAATATAGTGCCCTGGATAGTAGGATCCTTATTATAAGGACCCCAACATGAGGTACCCCTAATTTTCGGAAACTCCCATATGTCTTGAGCTCCCAAGCCAATTCCTAAGCCCGCTGAAAGGCTGGCACCTCAGAAAGCTCCGGCACCAGCACCTTCTTGTCGTTGAGAGAGACGGTGTCCTGCGGGATATAAGTTAGGGTTTAGGGTTTATGTCCAAACATATGGGAGTTTCCGAAAATTAGGGGTACCATTTTTGCGGTCCTAATAATAAGGATCCTACTATTTAGGGTGCTGTATCAGGGTCCCGTATTTTCGGAGACTCCCATATAAATCCAACACAACCCTGATTATAGAAAACACCTCTAACTCCGACAGCCAAAAAGAACCCAGACCTTCCAAAATCCTTTAATTAAGAATATACCTTAAAGCATAATAGGATTCCTAATATGATTTAAGGTATATTCCTTAAATAAGGGTTTTTGGAAGGTCTGGGAAGTTCGTGACTGAGGCCCCATCAAAGTTACAGGCACGTCAGGGTACCTGAGACACCGCAGCGCCAACTCACAATGCTCTACGATGTGGTCGATGATTTCGCCAGACACGAGCAGCAGCATGGTTGGTATGCTAATTCCACGCAGCTCAAGCGGGGTGATCAGGTGCCACAGAATTCTCGATGGGGGGCCTCCGGTACGCAGCGCTGTACTTCGCGAGCGTGTTGTGGGACATCCACACATTGAGCGTAGTACGCTGCGACCAAGTCAGATCCTGCACAGACAGCATTGTAGGCTGTGCCAAGCAGGGTTGTGATCTTGTCCGACTCAAACACCAGCTCACCCTCGTTTCGCGGGAGCATCCTTGCGAGCATTTGCACTCCTCGGCGCAGCTCAGATCCTTGATAAAAGAACCGGTTGAGGTACAACGTCTTGATCAAGGACCGCATCCCACCAGCGGTGCCTTAATGCCCCGTACAATAATCATGGGGACCCTTAGGGGGGTAGGGGGAGGAGGGGTAGGGGGCCTTAGTGCCCATAATAAGGACCTAATAAGGCCTTTTTAAGGAAGTATAGTCCCCTACCCCCCTCCCCCCTACTCCCCTAACAGTCCCTATCAAACAATGTTGGGTGCATGTTTAGAGTTTGGAGGGCCTTACAGGGACATAAGAATAAGCAATTTGCACGGATGTCCCTACCTTGTGGGCTTCCTGGAGAGACTGATCTATATGGGATATCCTTACGTTAGGACACCTTACAGAATAAATCTGTCTACTGATTGAACCGCCTGTATTTGTAGCAGTTTTTGCTTCCTAGTAGTCAACGCACAAAACAACCCCCCCCCCCCCCCCCCCCCCACAAAAAATATTTTCTAAAAGCCCCCGCTGTGTAAAAAAAAAAAAAACCCTACATATGTGGTGTCATAATATCTCTGGCTTTNCTTCCACTGCCACTACCACTACAACTACGACTACTACTACTACTCCTCCTACCCCCCCCGCCCATACATACATTAAAATTTCTGAGGAAGAGCTCTGTGCATTGAACATAAATCCGGCTCTTGGATTGGAGGCTCACATTACATTGGTCTATTTAGGGTGAAGGGGAGCCTCTAATCTAAGCCTCAAACCCTAAACCCCTAACCTCAAACCAAAAGCCAAAAACCGTAAGCCCAACAGAAGGCCTTTACAAGCTCGATGACCTTCTGGTTGGTGTCACAGCCGTAGTGGCTTGCCTTTGAGACTAGGTCAGGGCTGGGGGGTTTTGGGGGTTTAGGGCCTTAGGGCTGTAGGGGATAGGGCTTAGGGGGTTAGCGCTGTTGGGGGTTTCGGGATGTACGGGTTGAGGGTTTAGGGGATGGAATATCGGCCCTAATACTCGGATCCTTACGAAGATGACGTAACATAACGATACTCTTGAAAGGAAGACCCACCCATTTGGGGCTTGGGGGGCGGGGGGTGGGCGTTTTGGCTAGATGGAAGACCTATCTGCTACCAGAAAGCTGATGTCCAAGCACCTAGTATAGGGGCCTTAATAATTAGAATAGGCTTTTGGGGACAAAACTATACTATAGTTATAATCAAGACCCCCCCCAAAAAAAAAATAGTATAGGTAATTACTAAAATCCTCTATTATCTAGCCCACCTTGCTCCACTGCTCCGAAGATGGCTCTGGTGTACATCCAGCTTTGATAAATCATGACTTGTGGAACTACCGCCTACAGTAAACCCCATAAAGTTGGAAGCCGGATTAAGGCCAAATAGTGCTGGGATTCTCTATACATTACTCTTAACGATTGAGGCTTTGTGGTTTCCAACTTTTCGGCTTTTACTCTAAACCGCACATATTCCGAAATCCGCCGGGCTGAATATAGGGGCCTATAAAACCCTAAGTGTCCATGTACCCAAATAGGCCTAAACCCTAAACCCTAGACCCTAAACCCTAAACCTCTCTTTCACATGTATAACGGTAACTCTAAGGGTTCCATAAGGGCACCATAAGGGCTCTACAGGCTTTAGGGTTTAAGGGTCCATGTGCCCAAATAGTATACTCTGGCCCCAATGTACCTATATAGGGAGTCCTTTAAGGCCAAAGTATATACTACGGTTGATGGACAAAATCCTGCATTACCCATTATAAGGAATATACCATAATTCGCATAGTTTAGAGTCCTTAAGGTCATGCAGGATTTTGTCCATCAACAATCAACAGTATTTGGGTACATGGACCCTTACATTAACTCTCCAGACTAAGTCTTCTCTTCTCGTTCTATACTCTGCTGGCTGTACTCGGGAACCTTGAGGACGAGTGTGACGAAATACTCCGACTCCTAATGTGACCCCTTGTAGAGGGATTAGACAAGGATTCTGCAGATTCTGATATTAGGGCCCTCAAAACAAAGGGGGTCTACGAATAAAAGGGCTTATGTTAAGCCCCACAGGCAAAACCCTCAAACCTCATGCCAAACCTTACAAGCCCAAACCTCCAATATCCCAGACCTTACAAGACCCTACTTACAACGATCCCTTGCTTACTCTGTGATTCGTGCGAGCATCCCCTTACAGTCCCCTTTTCTAGTTCCACCGTAAAGATGCCTCCAAGCCCGATTCGAACTATTCCGACCCCTGTATGTATTACTCACTGGCCCAAAATCCAAGGAAATAAAAGTTGAAACCTTCAGATTCGACTACCTCATAAGAGCCCCAAAAGTTGCAAAGTTGAGTTTACAGCCATCAAGATTATGTAGTTCGAGAACTGTTGGCCGGCAGATCTGGGTGCTTGGCTGCGAAGTTTTTCCTCAGGTACCTGGTGCGCAGAGAGCTCACCAAGACCCCTGAAAGGATCTACACAAAGAGATACCCTGCAGCAAAGCCAATCTTAATACACATATGGTGGTCTGCCATTTCCGGTTCTATATTAAACAGAAACCCTCTATAGTTTGAGGTCTATGCCCAAACTACTTGGGTGGCTCTGGGCACGGCTTTGGGTTTGTGATTTTGGGGGGTTCAAAGATGGCTGCCGGCAGTGTGCTCAGGTCTGACCTGCCAGTCATAGGCTCTGGGTTTGGGTTTCGGGGTTAGGGGTAAGGTTGCTTCGGGCTAAAGCGTGTCTGCCCGCTATGTTGACATGATAATTAGTGAGGGCCCCAAAAAGCACATAAGCAAAATCAGCATGGGGATATCCCATATAAACCCCCTTTATAACGAAGCCCAATAAGGTAAGGATGCCCCTATAAAATGCGTATGCTTATGTGCTTTTTGGGTCCCTAAACCAGGGTGAGCACTTCAGGGATCACGGGACTGAGCAACTAGGGCTAAACAAGGTAGCTATACATATAACAGTTGAAGCTCATTTGCTGTAGTTATAACCTACTTACGAAGTCCACGTCCCATGAACAACCACACAAGGAGGACCAGAGTAAGTCCCATGAACAACCGAATAAGATGGACTATAGAATGGCTATGGGACTGTATAAGGCGCATTGGCTATAGATGCTGAGTCAAGAGAGCCTCCAAGCAGGAACAAACGTGGATAAACAAGTTTGAATAATACGTATTCAGTATTTACACACTCTAGAAGAAGCCGGAGAAATTACGAATAAGATTTTAGGGTTCCTTGACATAGCTACATTAAACCCGATTCTATTTATTCGGCCCTCTGTATGAGCATCATTATGTATGTATGTGTATATACATACAAATATATACATATGTGTTATATATATATGTATAATATGACACTATTACCCATAGGCTCCATAGTAGTTCCTTTTTGGGATTGCCTTATAGGATTCTAAATATGAACCCCAAAAAGGAACTGCTTTGGAGCCTATGGGTACAGACAATGAAGTGGTGCGGGAGTCTTCGCTTCGCGCATTTTGCCACATGGTGCTCATGCATTAGCAGTGCTTCATTCTCTGGCTGATGGCTCTTAGACCAGAGCCCCTTAAAACTTTAAGCTTTGCTAAAAACAAAAGAAGCATTGCAGAACCCCCTTTGTTACAAGATGTCCAAAGTTTGGATACATCGGATTGTGTCTTGGAGGCAAGGGCTTGTTGATCAGGTTCCTGCATGAGGGCCACACCATCAACTTAAGCCCTAAATCCTAAACCCTGAACCCCAAATCCCCAAAGGTTTATGTAGGGTTTACTTACTACCCCAATAAGCCACAGAAATAAAAGGTTAAACTTTCCGATTCCTACTAAACTACAAGAACCCAAACTGGGCTTTTAAGTAACCAGGGAGAAAACAGTCTAACCTTTTATTTCATAAGGGTTCCTTTAAGAAAAAAAGTATTAATGTATGGTACTCCAAAGCCCAGTAAAGGTTGGGTATTGGGGATCTTTGGTTCAAGGTTGAGGCCGCAACCTGCCTGTGGTAGTAGAAAGGCATGGTGTCGACGTGCATTCCCGGGAGGTCGGCATCTGTGACATCCTGGTCGCTGCTGCCGAAACTTGAAACCCAAGTCTTCGGATCTAAAGGGGGTTCGTAAGAGTTCTGTACGGCTCTAAGGGTTCTATACGGTTTTATAGGTCTTTAAGGGTTCTATGAAGATCTAAGAGGGTCCCCAATTTTCTGAAAATCTCGTATGACAAAGTGTACGATGCAGGGATAAGCGTGAAAGGCTCTGGGGGAAGGGCACTTAAAGGAGCAGGGTGCTTGGTAAATAAGGTTATAAGCAAGGTAAGCATGTTTACATACTTATTAGTTGGCCCAATATGAGGCACGTGTAAGCCCCACTTGCAACCTCCCCTGGACCATAAAACCCTACAGAACCCTTATATAGCCCCGCAAAAGAAACAACAAAAATCCTGCCAAACTGTAGGGGCCTAAACAATTCGATTAGGGTTGTGGGATACATTATACTATAACTATTATTAAAATAAGGAACCCCCAAAACCCGATTCCAATCATTAAGGCATATTGAGGCCCCTTCACTACTGGGTTCCCTTGTCTCCCAAGAACGAATCTCCGACCTTGCGGAAGGAGTAGGCCATGTGGTGCAGCTCCACTCGCAAAGTGAGGAGTATCCAGTCTTCTGGCGTGAAGAGGCTGCAAAGCCTGGGCTATAAACTCTCACTGTGGTGTAGGGCTTATAAGGTTGGTTCCGGGTTTAGGGTTTGCAATACTGCTGATGGACAAAATCCTGCATGACCCTAAGGACCCTGAACTATGGGAATTATGGTATATTCCTTCTTATGGGTAATGCAGGATTTTGTCCATCAGCAGTATCATGGCTCCCTACAGTAGAGGGTTGATGGATTCAACGGCTCACGGTTTAAGCTCATGAATTTCGTATACCTTGGGATGCCGAATTCATGTACGGGGGGTTCTGTCTTGGGGTGATATGGAACCTTGGTTCTCAGATTCTGGCCCGAGAATAGAAGGTTTTGAGTTGCCTAAGTTAGTGCCCCCAAAAAAGCACATAAGCAAAAATCAGGATAGGGATATCCCATATAAACACCCTTATAAAGAAGCCCAGTAAGGTAGGGATATCCCCATAAAATGCTTGTGCTTATGTGCTTTTGGGGTCCCTTATAAGTAGGCCTCAAGAACAGATACAGCTGAGCTGAGGATGCGTGGCCTTTCTATCCATGAACTTGCACGCCTAAGCCCGAAACGGTTGAGGCTTAGCATTTGTGCCTTTTTGGTTTAGAGGTTAGGGGTTCAGGCAGGTGCCAGGCCCTGAAATGAACATTGGTTGATTAATTAACAGATTAGCGTTTTGCATTCTTCCTCGGAAGAATGCAACACGGAACTCCAGCAAGACAATAAAGGGAGTTTCCGAAAATAAGGGGACCCTAATATAGCACCCTAAACAGTAGGATCCTTATTGTAAGGACCCAAAACAAGGTATCCCTAATTTTTGGAAACTCCATAAGTTATATTATATATTATATTATATCAGATGATATCATATTATGTTAATATTATGCATATATATATATCCATGATGTACCACGCCGAGCCGAGGGGTTGAAACAAGCTGGGTCCTCATCCCTAAACCGAAACCCTTAACACCAACCCTACAACCAAACGAACCCAAATTGAGACCACTAAACTCTAGACTCTGGACCTGACGCACCTTACGACCCTGAAGCATAAAGAAAAAACAATCCAACGTCGTAGGCTTTTCCGGCTTCAGGGAACATCGGGCCCGGAGAAGACAAACGCCTGGTGGTTCCGAGATTTAGGTCTTGAGGGGATTTACCCAACCATGCTTGCGGTTGGAAGTGCCGGGGACCAAAACCAAACTTGGAGCCAGAAAAGCAAACACCTGCAGCCCAAATCGCCTGTGATTGAAATAGGCGGTCTAGTGCCGTCTACCGTCTACCTTTAGTAGATGCACTATGTGTTTGGGGTTCGGAAATACGAGGTTCTTGCTTCAGGGTTGACAGGTTCAGGGCCACGGGTTGTCAAGCCTAAAGCCATCTAAGACCCTGAATCCCAAAGCCGACCCCCTAAAGCCTGAATTTTCGGGTGCCCGGTACTAAGCCCCAGGCGGTTCACCATTACCAACGTCCAGGACATCCGCGACACCGAAGACGTCCAAGTCCTGTGACGATGCTGCTTATACTCGTATAGTAAGTAAGGATCGAGCCAATTAGGGTCTATATTATATTCCTAAACCCTAAACCCTCAGGGTCCATGTGCCGATCTAAGACATGCTTGTGCCGGGCCCTGCAGGTTCCCTCCCGCTGTTCAGAACTACTGTTGATGGACAAAATCCTGCATGACCCTAAGAACCCTAAACTATGGGAATTATGGTATATTCCTTATAATGGGTAATGCAGGATTTTGTCTATCAACCGTAGGAGCTCTAAGAAATCCTGTACCAGGACCCTCCATGTACCCTTAAATAGAGGTATGTGGGGGTCGAATAGAGGGTAGATGGAGGGTCTAGGTAGCTGTTGTATTGGCCCGGAGAAATACAGTAGGAAAGTAGTCGGGCATCTATGTTAGGCAGGGTTCAGCTACCCCCCCTCCCCCCCCCACCCACCCTTGCTGGAGTTTTTTTTCGGGGTTTAGGGCTTAGGGAGCTTAGGGTCTAGGGCAACAATAAATTCCAAGCTCTATAGACCCCCTGGCCCGATCAGCCTGGTATTATAAAGACGAACCCCTGAATGTACCCAAATAGGGCTCCTTTAAGGGTTACTATAAGGGTTCTTTTAGGGCCCCATAAGGGCTCTATAGGGTTTAGGGTTTAAGGGTCCATGTATCAAAATTGTATATACTTTGACCCCAAGATAGGGCTACTTTAATGACAAAGTATACACTAATTACTTGGCTACATGGACCCTTAAACCCTAAACCCTTATGATCCCTAATCCCTAAACGAACCCCTATGGGTACTCACCGGGGCACCTCGTCGGCGACGCCGGTCGTCATTGGTTCATCCTAGGGGATCACTGGGCTCGAGAGATTGCTGATGGGATTTTGCAGGGTTTTACTGCAGATCACACGGATTTGTAGGGTGTTTTACTGGAGTGCGCAAGGTTTTATGGGGTTGTGTAAGGGGGTTTATGGACTTGAATGATCGTAGAGACAGGATTCGGGGGACAGCATAGTATAATCATACAGTGGCCACCAGGAGGTACTACGTAGTAACTCCTCCGACCTATGAATACATATTCGTGTTTTGGGGGCTTGTGGCATGGGGCTTAGGGCTTAAAGGGTCAAGGTCTAGGGATTGGGGTTTCGAATTTGGCTAAAGTTTAGGCTAAGTAGTGGGGGTTCAGCTGATCTGATAACATAAGAGTGCAAGGTTTGGATAGTAAGGACCCCACTTGGAGGTTCATGGGTAGTTACAAGGGTTCCTTTAAGGTCCCCTTTAAAGGGATCTATCGGGATTCAATAAAGGTTTTGGGGGTTTAGGGTTTTGGCTGACTGCGTCAAACCTTGGGTCTTACCCTAAGAGTCCAAAGGACCCAATAATTAGGTACTCGGGTTTGGGATAGTAGTTATGTAGGTGTAGGTTACTATTTTTGAGAGTATCTGATAATTGGGTACTTGGACCCTTAGGGTTAGTGGTTCCAATTCGCAGCAGTTCTAAGGACGCAGACCTTCCAAAATCCCTTAATTAAGGAATATATACCTTGAATCATGTTAGGGATCCGATTGTAATTTCAGGTATATTCCTTAATTTGGATTTTGGAAGGTCTGGGGACCACAAGCACCCTGAACCCCTACGCCCGTATACCGGACACCCTAAACTCGTAGGCTAATTCGATTTGCTAAAACCTACGCATTAACAGAGCCCAGCCCACAGCCCTCATCTTACTCGAAACACATAAAATCGTCGGAAAACACCTGATGTAGGGGCTTATTATTACAAAAATGACCTGGCCTTGGGAACGTTGCTGTAGAGTTGTCTGGGGACGAAAACGGGGACAGTATTGCGACTTATTCCACCCCTACATTAAGAACCTGTAACTAAAGCGAAATGGAACACAAAATTCTGAGCTCTCAACCCCAGCCAGGCCCTTTATAGATGCCGAACCCAAAAGGCTTTAGGGCTTAGGGTTCACAAAAACTAAATGCACGGCAATCCTAAACCCAAGAAGCCCTGGACCCAACCTGTAACAGCTACAACCTATCTGCAAACCCCACAGGACAGCAGTTTGTAACCCCGATAGTGCATGGCATCCCGCTTAACAACAATAGGCACTCGGAGCCAGAGGTCAACAAAACCCGAAGCACCCACCCAAACAAAAACCATAAACCAACGAACACAACCCACAACCCCTAATCCTGCAATTGTCCTGAAACCCTAAACCCTATAATGTTTAAGGCTTAGGTTTAGGGTTTAGGGCTTCCTGAAACTCCCAAACAGATAGCAACACCCCCCTGCCTTGGTCTCTGCGGGCTTTGCCTCCTCCGCCGGTGCCTCGAGAAAAGTTGGTCAATCGAAACGGCTTCGGATTTTGTTGTAGGGCTTAAGGTTTCGGGGCATAACTTTATATGTCCTACCCCCTGGGTGTATTTGTTGAACTTCGGGTTGTAGAGATTAGCCCTGGGGCTTCGGGCTTGCGACGTTTTTTGATTTTGCGTTTTGCTTTCGGATGCTTGGCTCCTTTGAATTTGGCAGTTTCGGCTTTTTGGATGTAGCGCTGAGGGTTTGGCATTTTTGGTTACATTTACGGCGATTGTTGAGGTGTCCGAGTGAGGGAGCCAGGCTCAAGCATCAGGCTTTGCGATATAGGAGTTTCCGAAAATTATTTATAGGGGTACCTGATTTTGGGGTCCTGATAATAAGGATCCCACTATTTGGTGTACGGGCTCAGCAGGAAACTGAAGCAAACCAAGAAGCACCAGCAAAGGTCTGGCCAAAATCGTGCAAGAGCTGCATCCAAACGTCAATGCAGGCACGTCTCTGGGCTTGGTTTTGACGAATCAAGCCAACCAAATCAAAACGGAACTGCAACAAACACTGGAGGTGAATCGTAGGCCCTGAAACCTTATCTGCTTAAGAACAGAAAGAGTGCGAACGCAGGTCTACAAAACCTTTCCTGGATTTAAACCATCCTCACGGCGGCTTGGCTGTGGGAATGCGGTCTTTCGACAAAGCTAGCATGCAGAATGACCCTCATATGTCAGTATAGTATACAGCGTCAGAAAGCGGCGCAGCCGCTCCTACTTCGACACAATGGATTCCGGCGCGATTCAAGCCGGAAACATCCAATAACGCACTGCTTGAGGCCGTAAGTCCTCCATTATGCGGGGTGGTCAGATCATAACTACCAATTATTTTGTAGGTTCTGGGATCCGCAGAACCGGGCCCCACAAAAACTGCAAAACCCCTGTAACAGGCAGTTTGCCTCGAAGTATCTAGGTCTTCACCCTAGAAGCCCTAAAAGAAAGCGCCGGATTTGCCCCCCTCCAAGCCTCTGTGGTGGGCACTTCGGGCGCTTTCGGCGTCTCCTCCTTCGAGACTTATAGAGGCTCAGCGCTTTTGGGGTCGTCGGGGATTTTGGGTTTAATTTAGGGCTTGGTGCTTAGAAGGTTTACTATAGAGGTGTTTTTGCAGCCTTTGAAAATATTAGTTAAGATCCTCTTAAGCCCAATAAGAGCAACTATATAATGTCCCAAAGTCCTGCCTAGTTTAGGGACTGCAGCTGCTCAGACACCAGTCCTTTAGCACATCCTTCGCAAGGCTTCGAATAGGATTCGGAAGGAAGACGGTGGGTTTGCGCAGAAGCAGCCCAAAAGTGAAAACCCTAACGCCTTACAGGCTCAACTCGAACCCTAAATGAGAGGGGCTCCAACCTTAAGAAGGGAGGTTGGCCCCTCCAACTTTATCTTCGCCCCACTGCTTCATGCGCCTTTACATTCAATTTCCATTTGACTGAGGGCAGCGCGAGCATTCCCCAAAGGCTCCATGTACCTTTATAGTAGATACTTAGGCCTTAAAGGGGTCCCTATATAGGTACTTTAAGGCCTAAGTATCTACTATATGGGTACATGGAGCCTTAGGGTTCTCCTAAACTCGAACTCTCAACTTCTGGAGCATACTCCGGAAGGCTGGGTTGGAGGTTGAGGTTGAATCTAGGTTGTAACCTCGGGTCGAGGGCTTAGGGTTTAGGGCTTAGGGTTTAGGGTTTAGGGGCTTAGGGTTTAGGGGTTTAGGGTTTAGGGTTTAGGAGGGGGAAAACCATAAACCTGGGATTGTTGGTTCGGTGGGGGCAAATGCCTGTTGAGGAAGGTTAAGAGGAACCTAATGATGTGTCCACACTCCAAGCGCCACACACCGTCTTCTCCGTGGGCACGGACAATAAGAACGCTTCTCCCGTGGCGCTTTTCAATGCAACACAATGCTCAAAGACCTCGTTGTGACCGTTTGGAACGTTCCACGAGAGTGTGCACAGTAGTCGTGCAATCGGGGTCGGTACCGTAACTGAGCCTGACTGCAGGCATCGTTGTGTGTGCTCCCTGACTCCTCGCCGTCAACGGCAAGGAAACGAAGCAGGTCGGAGGGCACACATACCCCCAGGCGCGGTGTGGCCTTCAGGTCGCGCCTCACAAGGAGTGCTAAATCAGGAGATGTGAACACGGCCCACATGGGAGGTGCTTGGACTAGATTCCATGTTGAGGACCCCCAGCTGTATCCTCAACAGGCTTTCTCAAGGTTCTTCTCATCTAATCCTTCTTACTTGTGGGCACTCTGACTCTTGAATTTTGTGACACGTGTTCCTTGTGGCTTGCCGGTTCTGTCGAAGCGGGTGGGAGAGGCCCTGGTGGATTGTCGGCGCTATACTAGGTTGGCCCTTTAAAGCCTGTGAAAAATATTCGTAAATAGGGTCCTATTAAGCCCAATAAGGGCAAATATAAAATGTCCCAAAGGCCCACCTAGTATAACAGTTCAGCCTCGCCCCAACCTCCCAAGACCCTAAACCCAGCATCGGGTTCCTTTAAAAGGGGTCTATAAGGGCTACTATAAGGGATCTATAAGGATACTATAATATAGGGGCCTTAATAAGTAGAATAGGGTTTTGGGGCCCAATATATTTTAATTATAGCAAGGAACCTTAAATGCCTGAAGCAGCCAGAACACTAAACCTCAAAGTGACTAAACCACTGAATTGGTAATATAGGGGCCTAAATCATTACCAATACTATTTTGGGGTGTTGCTATTATCATTATAGTATAGTATACTAAGGCCCTTCTATTAGGCTGTAAGCCTCCCATACCTGTGCAGGCTTGCCCCGAGCTCCATGCAGCTGCTTCTTGCATTTATCACAAAAACTGCGGTAACCAAGAATACCTGTCCCAGACCTCCGGGAGGATCCAAAAAATAGATCCCTTAATGGGGGTTCCTATAAAGTACCCTTAGTAGTATAGGGCACCAAATTAGGGGATCTACTTTCTAGATCCTCCCGGGGGTCTGGGGTGAGGTAAAACCGCCATCTCACAGTAAATCCTGAACCCTGGTGTCCTCAAAGCCCTGAATAGGGCCCCAAAAAAGCACATAAGCAACAATAAGGATAGGGATATCCCGTATAAACCCCCTTATAATGAAGCCCAATAAGGTAGGGATGTCCGTACATTATGCTTCTGTCCTTTTTGGGTCCCTAATGAAACTTGGACTTCGGACAGCCATACACTACAAGTACGGTTGATGGTATAAATCCCGCATTACCTTAAGGACCCTAGACTATCGGAATTATGGTATATTCCTGAATATGGGTAATGCAGGGTTTATAGCATCAACAGTAGAACCCAAAATCCCAAAACCTAACATCCCTGCATCCTAAAAGCTCAGTTTCTCCTTCTTGCCGCCACCAGCCTGCAGATGCGGAAGTTGGGGTCTCTTTGGGTTTCGAGTTTTAGGATGCGGTTTATAAGGCAGTTCTATAGGGTTTGCATAGGGACTTGTGAAGATTTAGGGCACTTCAAGGATCAGGGACAACGGTTCGTTTCTCAGCATAACTGACATATAATCTTTGGGGTTATGTGGGGGTAGAGCAGCGTTTTGGGAGACTGCCTGAGCCTGGCATAGCTGATCTTCTAGTCTTCTAGTGCTAGGGTTTGGTTTAGGGATGAGGGTTCTGACTTGTTGAAACTCCTGAAACAATCTAGGTTCCGCCGTAGCCCATTAATGATGAGGTACCTTTATTTTTCCTAGACTAATTGGCTTTAAGAAGGGAGCCCAAAAGAACTTGCAAAAGGGTACTACTGGGGAACTAATCCCTCGAAGCCCTAAACCCTACATCCTAAACCCTAAACCCCCGGAAATCCTAGCAATTATTTGTCGCAGACTGGTCGCCTGGTGTGGGCTGATGCCTGGGGGCGCAACCACGAGAAGCTGAGCCGCTGCAGCCTTATGGCACCCGACGAAGACTTACAAAGGCAACCCCAAAGTAAAACTGAAACCTGAAACCCAAAGCCGTAACACCCTCAACCCTAAGCCGATCCTGATGAACGAACTCCAGTCCCTTGATAAGTGTTTTTGCGGGGGGATAGGAATTTTAAGTAATGCCCGACGAAGCAGTAGGATTATCGTTTTGGGGGCCAGCCCAACTCCTAAACTTAAACCCTAAACCCGTAAACCCCTTAATCCCTAAACCCCTAAACCCCAAACCCCTAAACCCCCCCCTCTCCCCCAAACTCCTAAACCCTCAACCCTGGGTGTGACATCTTAAGGCCCCAAGTCTCCAACCCGACGACATGGGACCTGGACCCCAACAATGTAGTACATGCTTTGTTTGTCAAAGGGGGTGGTTGGGGTTTAGGGTTTCAGGGTTTGGGCTTTGGAATGTTCTTGGTTACCTTATAGTTCCTCGATATAGGAACGTAACCCAACTATTACAAGAGATGTTATCCATCGCTTAAGGTCTACCTGCAAGCCACAAACCCTACAAAGCAGTAAGGTACTAAGCCTTCCTATAGGGCATAACCCCTGAATATCCAAGTGGGTAGGCCTCACAGAAAGGAAAACCGTCACAGCTCGGTGTCTCTGCCTTCCATGTCGATTGCTTCTGCCGCCAAGTGCTCCAGGCATCCTGAACCGAGAACTACCGAATAAGGCCCAACCCGATAAACCCTAAATGGCACCAAAAACACTATGCTTTGCAAAAGGTCCGCACCCTGAGTACAAAGGTTGGTGTAGAGCTTAATGAAGTACTATGTATAATATCTATATGTATATATATATATATACACATACATATATACATATATATATGTATATATGTATGTGTATATATATATACACATATATATATATATACATATGTGAGTGTGTGTATGTATGCACCTAAAAGAGCTGGAGACTCCAGAATCCGTAACGAATTACTGGTTGCCCGACGCAGGATCAGACCATGTTTTACCTACCTTTGTAGGCTGTAGTTGAGGCTTCGATCTTCGAACTTACGGGGTCTCTGGGTCAGGGTTTACCTACCTTTGGTTAGCAGGGAATGGAAGAATGGTAGTAATAGTAGTTATAATTGTACCCCCATTCCTTCATTCCCTACTAACCAAAGGTAAGTGTTTTAGGGATGGCTGCCTCAGGAAGAGATTTTCGAGTGTGGGTGTCCTATCCAGGGTATTAGGGTGCGACGCATCTTGCGCCAGTGAAGGGGGTGGTAAGGATTGGTTTAAGTCTTGTTTGGGCCATCGATTGCTTGGAGGTTCATGGCTAGTTATTAAGTAGGGCTATAAGTAGGATAACAAAAGTTATAGCCCATATTAGGGGACTTCTAACCCCACTTATAACTACCCATGAACCTCCGAGTGCTTCATTCCAAATATCTGGGCCTCCCGGATGCTCAGAAGACTTTCTGGATGAGAGGAGGCCTTTGATTATTGAGGCACCCTATGCTCTTGCTAAATGGTACGGTTGATGGACAAAATCCTGCATTACCCATAATAAGGAATATACCATAATTCCCATAGTTTAGGGTACTTAAAGTAATGCAGGAATTTGTCCATCAACAGTACTAGCCTCAAATGGGTTAGTGTTAGTGCACAAGCAGGTGAACCGATTCACAGTCGAAGTACTCCTCAAATTCCAGCCGGGATGCCGAAGATTGAACCTTGCCCAATCTGAAGCATACCGCATTTTTTGCGGAGCTCCCTATGATTCTGGGCTGTGGGCCTGCGCATGGTCCATATTAGGAACGTCCATCAAGGATCAGGACAAAATGGGTCTATCTACGAGTAATTAAACCCAAACCCCACTCACTTACTGCGCCCCATGATCCTCCAAGTGTAGCTACCCATAGGCTCCATAGTAGTTCCTGTTGGGGATTGCCTTATAGGGTTCTACATATGAACCCCAAAGAGGAACTACTTTGGAGCCTATGGGTAGGCCGAGGAAGACGCCAACCCTCAGAAGCGCAGCTACCCTGAGATCTTTAGTATAAAAAGATACAGTGGCTTCTGCTTCAAACTCGTGATTTTGGCTCTCTGCGTATACTGGATGCCTTCTTGGCACTTGATATGCGATATGTATGCAAGAAACGGACTTGTCCTGAGGGCTCCAAAGCGGTTGCCTACTGCATAATATCAGACACCCAGATAAATTGACCAAGGATTTTGCGGGCTTGATGCCATGATTATGGAACAGTATTACTTACTGTCCAAGCTTCTCTATCCCTGACAGTCCATGTGCCGGCACATCTTATACTTGGCCCATGCTTGAGGGCGAAAGCCTGGACTAGAGGGATTTGGGGCTCTGGGTTAGGGTACCACTAAAACCAATAATGCGCATCATTTATGTATTAGTATGTTCGTGAACAATGATAACATACAGTAAACCCCATAAAGTTGGAAACCGGATGAAGGCCAAATAGTGCTGGGATTCCTTATACATTACTCTTAAGGATTGAGGCTATAGGGTTTCCAACTTTTTGGCTTCTACTGTAATTCAATATCTAAAAAGGTAAAAGGAATATCAGCTGGGCTTTATGGGAAGCCCTGAGCTCTCGCCCGAAAGGCCTTCCAGGCGTTCATGCGGGTGTTGAACCTGCAGCGAGGTGGCGAACCCCGGGAGTCCTACAACACATACGTGTAAGGGCTGGTTTAAGAAGGCTTTCTTGGAGCATAAGAAGGCTTTTATGGGGGTTTAAGAAGAGTCTACAAAAAGTGTTTCATAGTGTCCGCATTTGAGCTCTGGAGAGATAGATTTGGCTTTGGAGATCAGTAATCATGGTACTTTTTATGTATTCCGACACTGGTAAAAGGGTCAGAAGAACCCTAGGCCTGTTTAGGGTCGTCTTCCTCGGACTTAGATTCGAGAGTCCTAAACTTTAAACCTTAAGCCCTAAACCCCTGAAATCCAAAGCCGCAAAAGTCCTTAAGTCCTAAAGCCTGTCAGCACGACTTAGCAGTCCTACGCCATTTTGCCCTTTTATCGCAATAGACTGAGGTATCCCCTTATACAGTCTACTGTGGCCCCTTGCATAAAGGGTTTACGCAACCATGACCCTAGGTCCACATCTCAATTCCGAAGAGCCTGGCCCCTTGTAGACATGTGGGTATAGCTCTCTGATTTAGAGTCCCCTTTTTAAGACCCCAGACTAGTACAGCACCCTTATAAAAAGGACCCTAAAAGGGACACTAATTTGGAGAACTACCCACGTAGTGGTCTGCGAACCCGCAATCAAAAACCTTTTGTGGTCGAGGGTCTGTTCCGGAGTTAAAGGGTGCTGAGCTCATCATGCTACGGGGAGCGGGATTTTGGGGGCGTTGGATTTCTGAGTTAAGACATATACACTCTTATTCAAGCCTAGTGCAAGAACATGTCTACTATACTCATACTCCAGCATCTTCATGGAAGCCATCGTCTGTGCAGACAAGCTTTCTAATGCTACAGGGTTTCGGGTATAGGCTCGATGGGTCTATCAGGGATTTTTATCATCTCACTCTCCTAATCGGATAACGAATTACTGCACTATGGGGGCCTTGTTAGAATCGTTGCGGGATAGATTACATGCATCTTCGGGAACCCTCAATGCCGTAAGGAAGAATGTCGGTAATTATTCAAGTTTCTACATTACGACCCAGAAAAAAGGTGCGCTTGATTTAGGCCTGGCCTTTCGAGTTCACTGAGGCACTGAGGCAGTGGCCACTCGCCCACTACCAGATCCTCAATTCGAGTGGTGAGCTTCTTCGTCAGCTTCCACTCCTGAACCAAAGACCAAAGCCCCTGAGCCCCGTGAAGCCCTACAGCCCAAAGAAACAAAACTTTACCTGATCTTCCGGTCCCCATGCCGCCATACCCTTTACTTGGATCATCTGTATGGAGGCTTCGCCTTGCTATCTCTAAGAGCATAGGTTGATAGGTAGATAGGTGACTCGGTAGGTAGCTAGGTAGATAGGTAGATAGAGGGATAAATAGAAAGGTAGATAGAGGGATAGATAGACAGATATAGTTACATATGTATACACACACAGATATATATAGAGAGAGAGAGAGAGGGAGGGAGAAGGAGAAGGCGGGAGATGCAGGGGATCAGGTTTGTGGGTACACCTCGCACACAGAAGACGGAGGAGTTGCCAGCGAAGGCCCGATGGCCATAATTTACTTCAGCATCGTGATTGCGACCACACGCCGCCAACAAAGACGCTCACTAAGTCTTCTGTCAAGCCCTGTTCGCGGCAACATTCGTCGGACACCAAGCAACAGCATTGCATGAAGTTCGACTCTTGTTGGAATCTTCACAGAATCAGCAGGAAGTCTTCCTCCAGTCGTGGGGAACCAAAGGTTGCCTACTTCGGGGAAGGCTTGCACCATGCTGGAAGGCTCGCACCGACAACCAGATCCAAAGACGCAGGCAAGTGATCCGCGTTAACCAACGTCTTCCCATCTTGACTTGGGCCCACTGGCCGCCTTAATGATTAGAATAGGGTTTTAGGGCGCATTATACTATAGTTATAAAAAGGAACCCCTGAAAATAGTACTGGGAATTATTTAGGCCCCTATAGTACCAGTGAAGAATGCCGGGCTGTCGTACGTATCCTGGGCTTTTAAGTAACCAGGGAGAAAAAAGTATAAACTTATGTATTTCTTAATGGTTCCTTTAAGGAAAAAAGTATTAAAGTCTGGTACTCCAAAGCCCAGTATCAGAGCACACTGGTCAAGCAGCAAAAACCCTAAACCCTAAACCCTAAACACCTTCAGGCCGTTGCTCCCGGCAAAGGCGAAGTTCAATACGGAGCGTCTTAGGATGGAACCATGGGCCCCTAGTATGGGCCCTTAAGCCTGGGATCCTTATATACCTAATATATACCCTATTTGTACCCTTTAAGGTCCCCTAAAAAGGCTAAGGGCCCATACTAGGGGCCCATAATTCTAACCTTAGAGAGCAACACTATGTTGACAACACCTGCCTAGGGAAGCATTCCGGAAGGGGGTAGGTTTCAGTAGCTTAGGCTCATGTCGTAACATCCGGATGGGGCCTTTCGTATGTCCAAGTTCTGCTGGATAGTCTCTGTGTCTGCACACTCTATCTCAAAGCCTAAACCATGCAGCTTCGAAAACCAGACCTGCGGGCTGGCACTACATGGCACTACCTTTTGGCTACCCTGATTTCTTATTGTAGGCTCCAAAAGAGAGACAGAGATTCTCGAAACAAGGTTCTACCACTCATTTATCAGTTTGAGGGTTTCGGTGTGTGGTGCCGGCGCAAAATTTGGGCCTTAATAATTAGAATAGGGTTGTGGGGCCCACTATGCCATAATTATAAAAGAAGGACCCCGCCCAAATTGGTATAGGTATGTATATATATATATACAAAAATATGTTTAGGCTCCTACAGTATGTTGAGACCTTCAGGCTTCATGGCACTCGGAACCCCTTCCGACAGCTAACTACTGGACTCTGACTCGATAGTAATGAGAAACCCTACTACCCTTTTTTTGGGGGGGGTATCTACTTTCTATACAACAGATCCTAACCAAAAAGCTAGGTATCCTAAAAAAGGGGTAGGGTATGAGCTCTAGGTAATGAGAAAGCCCTGAGGAAACCACAAAGGCAGAGGTTCTGAGGCTATAGCCAGCTCCCAAGCAGCTACAAAAAAAACAATAGCCCTACAAAAAAAGTTAAACCCCTAAGCCCTGAAGCGTTGAACACTAATCAATCCCTCCCTAAACCCTAGAATCACTAAACCACAACCCCCAAAACCCCAAGCCCTCAGTGACCGGGAGCCTTGAAGTAGGCCTCTGCCTTGCCACGGGCGGACCACATGTAGGACACCTGGCTGGCAACAGGGCGGAACTACCCAGACCTTCCAAAATCCTCTAATTAAGGAATATACCTTAAGTCATATTAGGATTCCTAATATGATTTAAAGTATATTCCTTAAACAAGGGGTTTTGGAAGGTCTGGGTAGGGTTTCGGCTTTACCTGGGCCCTACCTCTTTATGTTTTCTGAAGATGATTTCCTTATAGAAGTCCTTAATTAAAAAGGCAAGTTCTTCAGATTCGACGTAGGGTCTAGGAATTCTGTCGCTCCGCTCCCCACCCCTGCCGGCTTCATCGAGCTGTTGACTGGTGGGATAACTGCATTCCCAGAGCCTTCTAAAGGATCCGCAAAAAAAGCTTACAGCAGAAGCTAGAAAGTTGGAACATCATTAGCCTCATGCCCTTGAAGTAAACTAAAGGGAATCCCAGCATGAATCATCCTAAGTCGATGTTCCAACTTTCTGGGGTTCACTATAATAGAATGAGGGTTTGGGGTATAGAATAAAAGGATAAGGATTCCTGAAAAAAGAAACTTGCTGGGTTAAGGTGGGATCTCAAGATGGGCAGACGTCTCGGGATCCGGCCCAGTGAATCCAAACTGGAAGCCCCTCCTTGAAACTTTGCACACCTCACTCTAACCCCCTAATGTAGAGGCCTTAATAATTAGAATAGGGTGTTGGGGACAAAAATCTACTATAGTTATAATCAGGAATCCCCCAAAAAATAGTATAGGTAATTATTAAAGCGCCTCTATTATCTAGCCCACCTTGCTCCACTGCTCCGAAGATCGAAGCCTAAGTCCAATGTCCTCAACACCGCCAGCAAACTTAGCTCCCAACCCAAATCCCTAAGCCCTGAATCCCTCAACCCAAACCGAAACCTTGAACCCAATATCCTAAACACGAAACACAAAACTCTGAACCCAACACCTTGAACCCAATAACCCTTAAGCCCAATACCGTGAGCCCAAAGCCCTGGACGTTCTTGGCAGCCCCGGCATTCTCGAAGCCCTCCGTCTTGTCCGGCAAAGTCATGTCAGCGAGTGCTTGGACCAGGATCCAGTCAGACCTCATCTTCTGGACTTTTAAGTAAAGCATTAAAGTATGGTACTCCAAAGCCAAGTCTTCTTTTTTGTTTGAGGCTTTGGGGCTCGGGGTCTTACAAGGCAATCTTTTCACTAGTCAGACCTCTTTCTTAGGACGAAAAGTATCAAACCCCTCAACGTCTGAATCTAACAACCTACAGCCATATGGATGGTTGTCAAAATTAAGGTCCCCTTTTGGGTCCCCTAAATATTAGGTGCCGTATTGTAATAAGGACCCAAAAAGGGACCATAATTTCGACAACCACCCATAAATACATTGAGCCTAAACTCTCAAATCCCCCAGCCAAACCCTGACCTCTACTTCGAGGGTCGGGGGTCTTAGTAAGTAAGTAGTTATTATATAGAGTTATAATCCCTTCTTCCTTATTAATATTAAATGGGGGCCCCCCCAATAGAAACTCGGAAGGTGTTTTTATTATTAGGGTCATTTATATCTCTACTGCAAATTTTGAGGGGTCGTGCTCTTGCTCCTGCTCTGGCTCTTGCTCCCGCGCTGGCCTGGCTTTTGCTCCTGCTTCTGCTGCGTCTCTTGCGCCTGCTCCTGCTCTTCCTGTTGCTCCCACTTTTGCTCCTGCTCTTCCTGTTGCTCCCGCTCTTGCTCTTACTCCCGCTCTTGCTTTTGCTTTGCTCTTGCTGACGCTCCCGCTTTTGCTCTTGCTCCTGCTCTTGCTCGAACTCCTGCTCTTGCTCTTGATGTTGCTCTCGCTCTTACTGTGCTCTGAGGGTATTTGGAGCCTCGAAACCCTCCCCCCCCCCCCCCCNGTGTTTAATAAAAGGGAAGGGATTATCTTAATGGTGACCCTAATTGGGGTCATGGTACTTAAAACTCTATAAAACAACTACTTACTAAGTCCGCCGACCCTCCAAGTACCTTGTGTCTTTGAGCCTAAACTCTCTAACCCCCAAACCAGGCCCTAAACCCTAAACTCTTAACCCTCAACCTCAACCCTAAACCCTCTATAGTAGAAGCCAGAAAGTTGGAACATCATTCTCCTCATGCCCTTAAGGTAAATGATAAGGGATCCTAGCACGAATCCTCCTAAAGCCATGTTCCAACTTTCTGGGGCTCGCTGTAATTAAACCCTAAACCCTCAACCCTCAATCCCGTGTCTTCGAATTAACGGACCACTGTAGCAGCCTCAGGCTGGCGCACATCAGGAGCTTCCTCGGCTCGGAATGCTACGGCTGATGAGAAAACCCCCTGCATTACCCACATAACAAGGAATTAGGGTTTAGGGATTAGGGTTCAGGGTTCAGGGATTCGGGTTTCGGGATCAGGGTTCAGGGTTTAGGGATTAGGGTGTAGGGTTTAGTTACCCATAGTAAGGAATATACCATAATTCCCATAGTCTAGGGTCATTAAGGTAATGCAGGATCTATATATCAACAGTATTTCCCAGGGCTCCACGAGCACCACAAGTACCATAATCGAAGGGGCTATACTGGAAAATTGAATTGACCTTGTGTTTTTCAAGTACTATCATAGAAGAGCCCGTAAATCTTAGAATAGGGTTCTGGGGTCTGGTGTACTTTAAATGCACCAAAGAACCCGCTAGGTGATAGGCCCAAAGAATTCGACTGCACCGGATACTTTGGAGGCCTCGAAAATTCGACGAGGCAGTGGTAAAAAAGGTTATCGCTGTGCGTACGGGTGGGGTGGGGGGTCATACTCTAACCCTAAGGGTCCAAGTACCTAGTAATCATATACTCTCCCAAATATTAACCTGCATCTACTATCTTAAATCCATGTACCTGAGTATTAGGTCCTTTGGACCCTTGGGGCAAGTGCAGATGGGAACCCCTTTCTTAAGTATTTACTATCAAGCCTGAACGATGGGACTAAGTCTGTTCGTGGTGCGATCATACTGCAAAGTAGACTTAGGAATACATGCTATCTCTAGCTCCGACATGCTAGACCTGAAAATCAAAATCACAAAAAGCTCGCCTGTATGGGACTGTACAGTATGCATGCTATCTCTAGTCAAATGCTTCAGGGACCTATATTACATTGTGCAGGAGCTTTGCACGGATGTATAGGTTTTAGTTTGAGTTTACTAAAGGGGTGTGCAGTTTACAAGGCTTGTGTAGTGGCATATAGTTTTAGAGTTCAAGACTCCAGGGGTGAGGTTCCCATGTCAGCAGGCCCAACAGCTAGGTAATCGGATTTCGGATCGCCTTTAAGAAGGTGAGAATTTGAAAGAGTATGTGACTATTCGGTGAGCTGCTCCTTTTTTTGTGATCTAAGCGTAGCTTTACTACGTAGATTAGGAGATGGATCTCAGGCTTATGGTCTTGTCTTTATCTGTCAGGGGTTCGGGGTTCCCATACTTGTCCAAGTACCTAGAATTCCCAGACCCCAAGTACTGATGTGTTCTTAGAATTTTCAACAAAGGCCTGCTGGCCTGCCCTGATGGCCCTTGTGTCTATCCCACCAACCAGGATGGCGCATTTACATCAAAATAGTAGTAAGAATTTTAGATCCCGAACCCAAGTTGGCGAATGTGTCTTCAAGAACCACGAGTTTGACCCCAGCTACATTGAAAGCGCCTGCCCTAAACCCTAAACCCTAAACCCCGAAAGCGCCTGCCCTAAACCCTAAACCCTAAACGGTTCGAAACCGTAACTGAGGGAACCTCAACCTTTAAAGTTTGAAGTCTACGGTGCTTCCCAGACCTTCCAAAATCCCTTAATTAAGGAATACCTAGGGTTCCTTTAAGGGATCTATAGGGTTTAGGGTTCAGGGTATCCCAGACCTTCCAAAATCCCTTAATTAAGGAATATACCTTAAATTATAATAGGATCCCTAATATGATTTAAGGTGTATTCCTTACTTAAGGGATGTTGGAAGGTCTGGGAATTCTCTCGCTACCAAGACAGTCCCAAAACCCACTAAGTCAGGAATATACCTTGACCTTAACGTAGTAAGGGCCCGGTAGCACTGTTTCACAAATATTCGTGGGGAGTCTCTGATAAAGGAAAAAGCCGAGCGAGTTCCCCTTCCCCTCTCGTCAAGACGAAGCGCGAATGGTCGGAAGATGACCGCCTTTTCCTCCTGCCGCAGACTCCAAGGACTCCAAGTACTTCGGGCTTATGGTCTGCGCTTGAGTTCGAATCCTGAGTTAGAGTTTTGGGCCTTTGCCCATCGTGCATGCTCATCTGGTGCAGCATCAACGCAACCCACTCCCCAAGTCCCTTGAAGATTATATGGGAGTTTTCGACAATAGGGGACCCTGAAATAGTACCCTAAATAATAGGATCCTTATTATAAGGACCCCAAATAAGCTACCCCTAATTTTCGGAAACTCCTATATCCTAGTTCACAATCAAGAATCCTGGGAGGATGTTGAAAACAGAACCGCAACTGGGTGATAGGCTTATCTTGGGAAGGAGAACCGACACGGCCGTAATGCTCCGTCCTTGCATAGCACACCAGTCACAAAGAAAGTAGCTCAACTAATCTGTCTATTCTTTCTTCAACTGGGAACTTCTAAGATGGACAACCCACTCACACACACACACGATAGTGAGAAACCATGACCCAGAACATACAAATGCAGTTTATTGACGGGGTTGGCTTTAACTCTCCAGTTTGAAGACCCTACCTGCCGGGCCGTAAACCCCGAACACTGCAACCCTAAACCTGAGTTCTCTGGGTTATAGGTTTAGGGTTTAGGGTTTAGGGGGTTAGCAATAACAATCTCAATAACAAGCATAACAGCTTACAGTGCATATCGGAAAACTCAAACCCAGGAAACCAGCCACGACAACCTTGTAAGTCGTGCTCGAATGCAAGCCCGAAAAATCCTGGGGCTTCAGTTATGTCGGTTATTCATACTTGCCTGGGCTTTTAAGTAACCATAAACTTTCATTTCACAATGGTTCCTTTAAGGAAAACACTACAGTATGGTACTCCAAAGCCCAGTTCATACTTGCAACCATGGTTACCTTAAAAGCTATTTGCTGACACTTTCGTTATGCTGTAGCCCCCTCAAAGCCATCTATAAACCTCGAAGAAGCTCAGAACCTAGGAACCCTGACCCCTGGACATGACCGAAAGCCCAAATAAAGGGGCCTTACTTATTGATACTTACAAAAGTCTATTGGGTATATTATACTATACTATACTTACTATACTCTCTCTATATATATATACACACACACTATACTATGCTATACAATACTATACTATTCAGGCTTCTATGTTGCACCCTCTTATAGAAACCACAAACCTACAAGAACTATTATAAGAACCTTGTAGCTTCCTTATGAAACATCTTTATCTGTAGGACCCTTTATCAACCTCCGCGGGACTCGCGGGAAGGCTGGGAAAAGGTGTCCTCTGTCAGCTCCGCTTTGGGGGGCTTCTCCTGGTCGGGATAGACGCTTTCATTAGGTTAAGTGGAGTGGTGCAATGCAACGTACACATAGGGTTAAGTGGATATAATGGGTATTTACAAAGATCCATAACAATCAGTGCTGCTTGACTGGGCTTTTGAGTAACCAGGGAGCAAAAAAGTATAAACTTGTATTTCTTAGTGGTTCCTTTAAGGATAAAAGTATTAAAGTATGGTACTCCAAAGCCCAGGAAATAATGATAGTACTCACAAGAAAACTCCACACATATCTTTCCAATGTTTGATTCCAAACCCCTAAACCCAAAGCGGCAAAACACCCCTGTACAACCGTATGTAACTCATATAAACCCCTGGGCCACCACCCTGCCCAGAGTCTCCAAAACCCCTTCATGAAGATAAACAACTCGAACCATGTTAAAGGACCCTCTAGAGTTTAGCCATCTTCTCACTTTTGGAATCCGGGCTTCTTCCATGCATGAGAGAACCCCAGCCGTCAACTCTAACCCCTAAGTCATCAACGCTAGCCCCTAAACCCCTTACACAAGCCCTTTGTACCCCCCCCCCCCCCNTCCCCCCCCCCCCCCCGCCATTTTTCCTAAGCCTTAATATAATATGGGAACCTTAATACTTAGAACACTATATTGGGGTGTCATATAGTGTAAGTGGGCTACCAGGAAATACCATTCTGGTCCTGGTTCGGGCTCCGGCGAGCACAGTCGAGACTTCGGTAAAGCGCACGCAGAGGAAATACTACTGCAAATTATTCCAACTCCTGGTTTAACCCTCAACGCTAATTTTAACCCCATAAACGACCTGATCAATCTCAAAACCCTTCACCGCCCCTCCTCCATGGGATCTGGCATTGGCTTGTCCGGCTCCTCGTCTGGCTCCTTGCGACCCAAAACAAGCCCAGATAATGCACAAATCCGTAATCTATGTAAGTCTGCATTTGATAGCCTTGTTGCAGTAGGTTTCAAGCTGCCGTGGTGCTGTCTGTGTTCCTTTTCTGTCTGCTCTTATCTTGTCGTTTTGCAGGGCCTTGGTGACAGGAAATACCTCACATTACAAAGGGATCCATTCCCGAGTATCGCGGAGCCCGAGAGCTTTCCGAACACTATCAAAAAGGATGATTTCTGCTTCTGTTGGGGGTTTTAGGGTTTTGAGCTTGGGAGTGCTGGGATTCTTTGTAAGGATTGTTCGGAGCTTTGCAAAGTTGTCTGCAGGGTGTGCGGCGTGTTCAAGGGTTGTATGGGGCTTTAGGTTTTGGGGTTGCGGTTTCGGTTTGGGGTGTAGATTGCTTTGCGAACTGTGTCAACTGTCGAGAGGTTGAGCTGTTGTTGTTGTTGTTGTTGCTGTTGCGGTCGCTGTCGTTGTTGTTGTTGTTGGCAGCTGTTGCGTCTGCTGCCGCGCGGGGTGGTGCACAAAAGTGCGCCAGCCGGCGGGCTGCACTGTGCAAAAACATGTTGAGCTCTGCATTTCGCATCGTTTTTGTTCGGTGTTTTCCTGTGTGTGTGTGTCGCATCGTTTTTTACAGTATTTTTGCCGACTCTCGACTTTCTGCACATGTCTTTCAGCTCTGTGCCGGGGTTGGGGGGGTGGGGGGTGATGACGTCCGTGCGAATGCGACTTTTGCTTTCTGTTTCTTTGGTTCGCCTTGTTCTGGTCTGTTCTGCTGCGGTACATTGGCGGGGAGGGGGG
>BGNK01000445.1:68124-81772 GCA_003297005.1 Symbiodinium sp. clade A Y106
GGAGATGACGTCCATGCGAATGCGACTTTTGTTTTCTGTTTCTTGTGTTCACCTGGTTCCTGGTGCGGTACATTGGGTGGGGAGGGGGGTGTACAGATGACGATGCTTCTGATGTTGCTGATGCCGCAATCGTTTTTATGACCAAATGACGATAGTCCTTGCCGCAGATGACCATGAACATGACAGGGTTGCTCCCTGCTGGCCTTGTTGCAAAGCTACTGTTGAAACGCTACCAGTTGCTCTGTCAACCCGTGCTTGCCGTTTCTTGTTGCTTCACTTTGGAAACGTCCACCATGCAAAAACCTCGAGTTTTTGAAGCTTTCCAGACAAAAACTTCGCAACTGACCCTAAAAATCAACAACAATCAAAGACGAAAACCATGGTATTTGCGACACTTCTGCAAAAATCTCACCAAAAACAAGACAAAGAACTATAAAAACATAAAGTCGGAAACATCGTCTTCTTGACGAAAACCACAAAAAACTCGGGGTTTTCTAGCTTTTGACCAAAAAACCTCCCAAAACTAAACGACACACCTCGCGCGGCGGCAGACGCAACGGCTACCTTGTTGTTGTTGTTGCTGTTGTCGTCGTCGTTGTTGTGGTGGTGTGCCAGGAGCTTTTGGAGGGCTTCAGCGGCCAGTGATTGTTCAGCGTAGAGAAGAGACTAAGGCAGAGCTACAAGCGCGGCTTCTAACAAGCAACACTACATGCATTGCCGAAACAACCCCACTCACGACCCTCTGTAAGGAGACCCCTACGAAACAAACAATGGTCCTATGGGCTTTCGATAACACACGGAACAAACGCACCTAGACACTGAAGACAGCCAGCTTTACACACGAACCTCAACTCAGAACAAAAGTAACCCTAAAGTGGTAGCTTAGTCGGGCTTTCGGTAAACCGCTAAGCCTCAGCCCTATCTCAGAGGTGCACCGCCTCAAAAACCAATTGATTGACTCATCTACTCCCTGCGACCTGGGGAAGATGGGGCGGCGAGCCGGAAGCGACATAGTCCGTTGCGGCTTAGGGTTGAGTGTTTGGTTCTTGGGCTCGGGACCAAACATTGCCCAATCTGTGCTACTTGAGGTCTGAGGTGCTTCAACATCGAAAACTCAAGACCACCCAGACCTCCAAATATCCCAGAACCAAGGAATATACCCTAAATTGCAATGGGATCCCCAAGACGATTTAATGTATATTCCTTAATTCAGGGATATGAGAAGGTCTGGGTACCCATTTCTCTAAGGGTCCATGCACCCAAAAGGTATATACTTTGGCCTTAAAGTAATCCGTATTATAGGTACTTTGGGGCCAAATTATATACTATTCGGGTGTTAAGCCCTGCTTTGACAATCCCAAGTCCTCCTCTGGCTTCATGGCGTCATCCGGTAGCGGATCCTCTGCGTGAGAGGCTCGGGGTCTAAGGTTGGGTTTAGGGTTTAGGGTTTAGGGTTTAGGTGGGGTTCAGGAGTTAGGGTTTACCGATTCGGGCTTAGGGCTTAGGGTAATTATAGGGTTTTCTGGGCCCAGAACCGAATTGCAGCGGTTTTCTAGGGATTTCCAGAGGCTTTCTGAAGTTGTACAGCTCTGAAATAGCCTCAATGGGCAACTACAATATAAGACCCTGAAGCCAAGTTCTAGTTGTAAAATGCACCCTGGACACCTTCAGAGAACCCTTTCAGGCCCCTCAACCGAACCCTTGCAGCCCCCAGAGTATAGGATTTGCGAGAGGCCAAATACCAGCCACATTCTCGACCCGAATCATTGAGTTGATTCAGTGCTTCTTCTAATGGTCCCCTTAAAAGCTTACTTGTACTGCGGCTTGGACACAGGGATTAGGGTCTAGAGTTCAGTGAGCATGCAATGGAAAAACTAATTTTGGAATGGTTTTATGAGTTCGGAATGTCTACGGAGTTATATTACTATTTTTTCGCGGGACGTGAAAATTAGGCACAACAGCGTGGAGGGCGTTTGAAAACTCGCGATTCAGGTTTCGGGGGTCTTTTGTAGAAATTGGCGGACGTAGAATTGGGGGATGGCCTTTTTCCCACCCTAAACCTTCTTCCCTAACCCTCTGAATCCTGAACCCTAACCCCTAAACCCTTGAAGCCTAATTGGGGGTCCTGATCCTATATATAACCCCCTAAAGCCTAAACTCTTGTAGGGACCCTTAACGGACCCTTAGCCCCTGAAAGGACCCTTACAGGAACCCCTCTGGGAAGGGTTTAGGGTTAATTAGGGTTCAAGAGGTCCCCTTAAAGGCACCCACCCTTAAGGTCCCGTTAACAGGGCATAGGGTTAGGGCTTAGCAGGGTTGGCACCTCGCCGGCCGCTGCGCGACGCTCCACCTCCGCCTAGCCGGAGCTTGAACACGGCTTTTGGTGTAAACACGGCTCTTCGGATGATTATAAGGTTCTTTAAGCATTGAACGAAGGCTTTCGGGTTTAATTGAAGTGCTGCAGCCATCGAAAGGGGGTCATAAGGCCATGAGAGGATTTTACTTGGATTTGATCATGTTTCGTAGGGTTTCTGCATTCAGGCTTCATGAGGTTTTAATCAGTTTTGTGCATGGCTTCGGTGACGTTTCTAGGTCTGCAACGATGTTGTCTGCTTTTTGATTCAAGTCTCGCAAGGCTGCAAGGCTTTAAGAAATCTTAACTGGGTTTATACAGTGCTTTTGGATCTTAGTGAGATGTTGTAATGATGTTTTATCACACTGTGACAGGATTCTAACGTCTTGATGGGTTTGACAGAGTCTTCATCGGGGCGTAAAGGATATCTACACAACCATACTCTCGGTACACACACTCTAATACGCGTAGAACATCATAAACACCCCTATACGGACGAACAAAATCTGCAAGGGCACTCTTTAAACCTGATGACTAAAACGAAAAACGATAAAGCCCAAAACCCATTACCAGTACTTCCCAATTTTGAACTCCAAGTAGATGCGTTCGCAGAAACCCTGTTGCTTTAGACCTATGAAACCGTTTGACAAAAGCAAGTGAATCCCAATATGTACATGTACCCTTATAGATCTCTTTACGGACTCCCATAAAACACCCTACCAACAGACCTATATATGGTGCCGCTTCGCCGCGTCGCAGGCCCCCCCCCCCNACACACAGACGATAATGATGGCGATGATGTTGTGCTTTATTTAGTTGAAAATCGTGCTTGGCTTGTGATGTTCTTGCGAAAACTGTATCGGCCGATTGTCACTCCAAGCTGAGTTTCGGGTAGGTTCGCTTTCATGTACGCTTGAGCACGTGTTTGAATGATTTTCATTCGGGACTCTTGAGCAAGGGACCTGAGGAGAGTGCGGATGGGGATCATGACCACCATCTCCGTCATCATCATCGCCATAATATTCATCACTATCATTGGCTTTGGAGCTCAGGGCAGGTCGGAACTGTATCACATCCTAGGGTCCAAACCCTTAAAGAACTGGACGCCAGACGCCCAACCAGCAATAGCCATGGAAGGGGGCGCAGCCGACCGCAACCACAGTGGGGAGGGGCAGGGACGAAACGACACCACAGGGAACCACAGGGGGGAGGGGGGTTACCATGGGGTGGGGGGGGAGGGGGGGCCTAGCAGCGCTGCACCATATATACTCCTCTAAAACCTCGATAAAAGCCGGTGCCTTCCTCGCCGCCTCGGCTGCCTCTATCCGCGCCTTTTAGGTGCTTTGACTTCAGGCCGAGTGTTCCGGGTTTCAAGGATTTTGGGGGGCTCGGGTTTCAAGGTTCAAGGTGCTTCTGGAGGGTTTTAGTGTTTAGGGGTTCAGGGTTTGAGGTTTAAGGTTTATGGGCTTTGTAGGGTCTCGGGCTTTTGGGCTTATAGCATATGGGTCTTACGAAGGTGTGTATGGTGGTGTTAAAAGGGTTCGAGTAGGGTTTGCCAGTTTTATTGCTTGTAGGATCTTGGAGAGTTTCCAAAGTGTGTCTAAAGGGTTTTACTCTTTTGCGTATGTTCAAGGTGCTTGTCGGGCGTAGTTTTTCTAAGAGTTTTTCTATTGAGTGCATGCTTGTTTCGGTGTTATGTTTGTCGCTTTAAGACTTTATGGCCATTCACGGGATCGTTTGAGGTTTAAATAAGGCTTTATAGCGTTTTGGTTGTTTAGGTCCTTGTCAGGTTCATAGGGTCATAGGCAGCTTTTGTACACGCTGCTAGATACTACAGTTTAGGGAGTTGTTTGTGATGTTGTCTGCTGCTATGCGGCTTCATACGAAGTTACAAGTTGTGAGAGATTTTTTGAGCACGGTTCAAACTGTGTTCACCTTTTTTGGGAGTTTACAGGCTGCTGTAGGGCAAGATTCAATAATTCAATGCGAGGGCCGTTGCATAACCCTAAGGCTCCATATGTCCATATAGCATATACTTCGGCCCCATAGTCGTCCCCATATATAGGTACTTTGAGTACATATCATACGGTGCTTTGGAAATGTTCGAATTAATATAGGTTCCTTAACAATTACCTATACTGTTTTGGGGCTTCCTGATTATGCTACAGTATTTATAACGGGCCCCAAATCCCTATTCTAATTATTAAGGCCCCTACATTACAAGGGTTCTAGAAGAGGGTTCTTTAAGGGAGCTTCGGGGCTCTCAAGTGTTAGAAACAAAGGGCTTTAGAGATCTGATGTCAGGTGTGCTTGCGGAGTTTAAAAGCGGCTACATAAGCGGCTACATACGATGGATTCTCGATGCAAAATCCCTTAATTAAGGACTATACCTTAAATCGTATGAGGGATCCTATCATAATTTAAGGTATTATATTCCTTAATTAAGGAATATACCTTAAATCGTATTAGGGATCCTATTATAATTTAAGGTATATTCCCTAATTAAGGGATTTTGGAAGGTCTGGGAACTGACGGTTTCCCGGAGAGCCTTCTTCGCTGCGCGCTGCACCTCCTGGCAGCAGGAGAGGGAAATCAGGAACCCTAAACCCCTAAACCCCTAAACCCTAAACCCCTAAACCCCTGAACCCTAAACCCTAAACTCTAAACCCTAAACCCTAAACCCCTAAACCCTAAACCCCTAAACCCCTGAACCCTAAACCCTAAACCCTAAACCCCTAAACCCTAAACCCTTAAACCCTAAACCCTAAACCCCTAAACCCTAAACCCCTAAACCCTAAACCCCTAAACCCTAAACCCTAAACCCTAAACCCTAAACCCCTAAACCCTAAACCCTAAACCCNCCTAAACCCTTAAACCCTAAACCCTAAACCCCTAAACCCTAAACCCCTAAACCCTAAACCCCTAAACCCTAAACCCTAAACCCTAAACCCTAAACCCCTAAACCCTAAACCCTAAACCCCTAAACCCTAAACCCTAAACCCCTATAGACCCTAAACCCTAAACCCTAGGTTTAAGGCGGTTTAAGGTGTGGGAGTTGCGGTGTAGGGTTCGTAGGCGTTTTGGAACCAGGGTTTCCAACATACTGCTGATTTGGGAGTTTCCGAAAATTAGGGGTACCTTTAAAGGGATCCCTTAAGGGTTCCTTAAAGGGATCTATAAGGGTTCTATAAAGGGTTTAGGGTTTAGGTTTTCCGAAAATTTGGGGTACCTTATTTTGGGGCCTTATACTATAGGATCCTACCATTTAGAGTACTTTATTAGGGTCCCAAATTTTCGGAAAATTTCCATTTACAAAGCCTACTTACATCGAATCTCCCGCAACCGAATATGCGCTCGTTGTGGTCGGATAACCCCTTCTTTCACAGGGTTTTGACTCTCAAGGCAGTGTAGTGCGCCATGAGCCCGAGGAAGCTCCTAACGCTTCAGAACTAAACTAGGGTTTAGGGTTTTGGGTTCGTATGTTTTTCGAAAAGAGTTTAGGGGTTCCTTCTACTATCATTAGAATGCTGACGATGAGGGGATGCTATTTTTCTAGTTCACGACCATTTCCTAAGCCCTAAATCCTTCGACGCCAGGGCCGAAAAGCCTCAACACGCATGCCCCCAAACCCTCCTCCAAAAAAAAGTTAGTACCAGGGGTTCAGGGCTGAGGGCTCCAAATAGCCCTAAAGACAACATGCACTGTGATTGCATTTGGTCTTGAAGACCCGAAAATTTAGGTCCTTGTAAGCCCAAAGGAACTCTCAAAGGCACCAAACTGAACCCTCAACGGCCCCTAAACCCCAAACCCTATAAAGCCTATAAGCCCATAAACCCTAAACCCAATGGAGCCTCTAAGCCCAACAAAACCCTAGACCCTCGCGACCCTAAGCCTATAAAGCCAATAAGACTACCAAACCCTAAACCATGAAGCTTACCAAGCCTATCGGCCCTAAACCCTAGGAAGCCTACAAACCTATAAACCCTAGATCCTAAACCCTAAGAACGCAAGAGCGGGCTCCTTCTCCTGCAACTCCAGGCTGCGCTTTCGGCTCTTTTCCGCCTGCTGTGGCGGGCTTTTCTTTTTTTTGCAAGGGTGCATTCCCGGCGTCAAGATTTGGGGTTCTTGAATATCTACACCTCTATGTCTTTAGTAGTAGTGGTTGTTGTCGTTGTTGTTTTGTAGTTGTAGTTGCAAAAGTAGTAGTAGTAGTAGTAGTAGTAGTAGTAGTAGTAGTAGTAGTAGTAGTAGTAGTAGTAATAGTAGTAGTAGTAGTCGTCGTAGTAGTC
The DNA here is from genome assembly GCA_003297005.1 of Symbiodinium sp. clade A Y106. NCBI lineage: Eukaryota > Dinophyceae > Suessiales > Symbiodiniaceae > Symbiodinium > Symbiodinium sp. clade A. The sequence continues at coordinate 74,767 of BGNK01000445.1, forward strand.
GTAGTAGTAGTAGTAGTAGTAGTAGTAGTAGTAGTAGTAGTAGTAGTAGTAGTAGTAGTGGCAGTAGTAGTAGTAGTAGTAGTAGTAGTAGTCGTAGTAGTCGTAGTAGTAGTAGTGGCAGTAGTAGTAGTAGTAGAAGTAGTAGTAACTTTATTAACATTATGAAAACCCGTTATTATAATAATCATGATGACTTTATTGCTACTATCATTAGTATTGCCAGTACTATTGTTACTATTGCTGTTCTGACCATTATTACTACTATATATGGGTTCGGAGCCAACAGGAACGGCTGTTACTGTCATGCCCAGACTTCCAGAAACCCTAAACCCGAAACCCCTAAACCATCGTAAACCCTAAACCTTAAAACCATAAACCCTATACCCTATTCCCTAAGATCCATCTGTCAACAGTCGAGGCTTCCATATTCTCGCTGAGTACCCCAGCCCGGCAGAGTTTAAGCTTTCGATTTGGCAGGGTTATATATGTATGTCCTAGAAATTTAAAGACGATCTACTCAGCACCAAGATGTTCCGGTTGACGGATAGGCTTCATGGTTCTGGGTTTAGGGTTTAGGGCTGCGAAGGACCCCGGCCAACATCTCGATCAGAATATTCCATGTTTCAGGGAACGTGAAGTCTGTGGCCTGTAGTATCTACCCAGACCTTCCAAAAACCCGTAATTAAGGAATATACCTTAAATTATAATATGATCCCTAATATGAATTATACTCCTTAATTGGGGGATTTTGGAAGGTCTAGCTACACCCTAAGCCTGAACCCCGATTCTCAAACCCTACCCGGACCCTACAGAGCCTAGTCCAAAAAGCTAGGATATTTAGGGTCCAGGTACCCATAGGCTCCAAAGTAGTTCCTTTTTGGGGTTCATATTTAGAATCCTATAAGGCAATCCCAAAAAGGAACTACCATGGAGCCTATGGGTAAACCCTGACCTGCAAAACCCGAAGCTGCAAACACCGTGCAGGCCCAGGCCTTCTGCTGCTCGAACTCGATATTCACCTTGACGGTTCCGGGTTCAGGGCTTCATGCCCCTATGCCCCCTTAAAGCCCTAAAGGGTTCGTTTAGGGGCTCCTTTAATGGGATCTATAAGGGTTCCTTTAAGGGGGTCGGCAGGTCTGGGTTTTTCGGAAGCTTTGGGACTTCATGGCTTTACGGTCTCCAGGAGTTGAGGTGTGGGCTCCCTAAACTCTTTAAACTCAGAGGGACCCCTTAGAGGGGGAGGGGAGAGGGGGGGGGGAGGGGGAGGGGACGTATTATGGACATGAACGTCCCCTACCCCTCCCCCTTACCCCCCATGAGGCTCCCTATGATAAACTTGAAGCCGAAGTATGCATGTCAATGTCTGGCTGGGAGCAGTTGAGTTAGGGCTTAGGCTAGATGGGCTTAGGATGGCTTGGGGTTGACGGCTTGAGGATTCAGGGTTTACGTAACCCCGGCTCCTTATTATGATTTCCTTGTATACATCCTCGACGAGGTAGATTTTTCAGGCTCGGGGTAGAGGCTTGGGACTGACGGGTTGGGGATTTAATTAGGGTTTAGATTCGGACTGGTTAGTGGCTTTAAGGTCAATATAGGTTTTTGTGGCTTGGGGTTTGTAGGTTCCAGATACAGTGGGCCCATCCGTTCATTTCAGCGCAACTTGGGTCGATGTACAAACACGCACTCAGCATGCAGAACCGAAATATTCATATTCATGTAGCCGGAAACCACTGCATATGCGGCCCCTTACGGCTACACTACGCAGACAGCTCAAAAGATCTCACCGGAGCGATCTCTCAAGGCTGTCTTCACGACCGCAATGCCGGAGACTTCAAGCAGCTCACCTGGTTGAAGGTTGTGGCTTTCTGCTCATCGATGAGCTGAGCTGCTCTGCTTCCGTACCACCGCCATGGCAATGCAAAAGCGAACACAACGACCGATGCATTTCGGCTAAATCATTGACGACATCCGACACATCCGCTTCCCTTATTTGCTGCGCCGTCACATCCACATACAAAGCTTCAGTTTACAAATTGAGCACACCAGCACAGAACTCTTGCACAGAACTTGCAGTCCGTGCCTTGCCCTCGTCCATGGCGCCGCGTCTTAGTAGTCGTAGTAGCAGTGGTGGCAGCAGCAGTGCGCATAGGTCTTGTGGGTTTTGCAACCAGGATTTTGCTTTCCCGCCTCTGGTTCGTGGTTTAGCCTTCAGGGCTTTGAGAAGTGGCTTGAAGTGAAGGGCACTTGTGTCCCACAGGCTGCTTTTGTGGAGGCCCAGGATGGAGATCGCCTCGAAATCCAAACCCTACACATAAACCTAGAACAGGAAGCCGGAAGATTTAGCTAACACACCCTCACACTCAAGCACTAAACACAAGGGCTAATCAAAACCCTGAGCCCTTGCAGAACCCTTACCCCAGAGACTCCAACGGCGCTTAGATAAGGAATAAAACTGAAATAAGATTACTGAACCCCCTACAGTTAAAGCTGCATTCCATGATTAAGGGTTTTGGGAGGTTTTTAGGTCCATAAACAAGCGCCTGAACCCACATGGGCCCGGATGCAGCTACAGCAGCGCTTATAGCAATCCTTCAAGACCCTAAACATCCCGAAACCCTGCACCCTAATTTTTTTAAGTAGTGAGGATCCGCAGAAACAGAATCCAAGCCTTGTCTTGCTTCTCTTTCAGGATCAACTCCTCTGCTCAGGTTTAATAAAAATACACCATGCTCAATATATGATTCTTTAACACGCAAGTATATAAAATGTAGCATATACTCAAAAATGTACAGTGTGCAATTTACAACATGTTATAATATTTTAATATAAATACGTATAACCATAAATACATATGCAAACACAAATATAATGGGGTTTGAGGAGCTTCAGAGCGTGGGGCTTTAAGGTTGTTAGCGTTTTGGCCTTACGGCTTCCAAGGGGTTAAAGGTTCAGGGTTTTCGGTTTGGGGGATCTGTTCAACGGTGTACCTAAACTCTAGCAAACCTTCTCTCTGGGGCTTCCTTTGTTATGATTTCCTTAAACCTATCTTAAAGAAGGTACACCTTCTAGGGTCCAGGTATCTTTCGAGGTGATTAAACGTCCTAAAGGTATCCAGGGCTGTGGGTTTGAGAATGGGGTGAAGGGTGCCAGGTTTAGCGTTTACATGTCGTTTCAACTACCTATGTCGCTTTCACTGCCATGTAACTTCAGGGGTCGTAACGTAACCTACCTAACAGGGTTTGGAGCTACAGGTAGTGATTAGGATTCCTGAAAGTATAACACTGCACATGGAAGACGGAATTCAACAACCATGAGTCGAGAAACGAGGTCACATCCCAACGAGAGCTTCATGCAAAATACCATCTGACCCTAAATCCTGAACAACAAACCTACCATATAGACTATACCCTGCAGTAGCTTCACATATCCCATACCGACCCATTCACGTAACCCTTACATGAAGCTCATAGAACGCTAAACTCTATCGTTGAAAGGTCCCCCAAACGAGGGGACAACTTTAGGACCCTGGACACAGGAAAGAAAAAGTAGTAGGCACCTTAATCAGCCTTAATCGGGATTATAAATACCTGAGCCTAGCATAGCCTACTTTTTGTAGCGTCCCAATGTAACCATTAATTTTTGCAGATAGACACGCAATATAGGGCCTTCAATAAGTGGAACGGCCGTCAAAGTGAGTATGTATGTATGTATGTATGTATGTATATATACATATATATATATATAATGTCCGACCACCCCGGAATTCAGCAGCATACCTTATATAGAAGTATCCTGACTTAGTTTTGTTTCAGACTACCCCTGCAGGTTCTAAACTGCCACAATCCCAAAGCTGACTATTCGGTCCTTTGGGGTCAATCAGGCCATAAGACTGACGAGGCTAATATTGTAGGAACCTGATTAAGAAACCTTGGGCCTTTATTAGGCCCAGGATTTCTTAGATGCTAAGAGCAAGAATAATACAACTACCTTAGCCTACCAAACCCTACTGTTTTGTAGGTTCTTAATATGAACCCTAATATGGAGTTTAAAGGGACCCGGCAAAAAGTAGGGTTTGGTAGGTTAAGGTATATAAAAACCATAATCGGAAAAGACTGCGTGGAACTGTGATATGTCTGTAGCTTCTCTTATCTTTCCATGAATACTCAAGCCGTCCTGCATTCGCATCTTGAACTGCGCTGTCGGGTCTCCCACCATGACCTTCAGAGCTCTGTGTTTCCTAAATCCTAAATCCTAAGGGCTGAGGGTCTAGCAGCTGAAGTTGGCAGGGTTGAGCGATGCCTTAACCCCAAATAACCTACCTTTTAGGGCTCCTTGTTAAGACTTACTTAAAAAATAAATATAAATATAAATATAAATATATATATATGGTTACCCCCCCCCCATGAACTACCGACCCTCGTTTTGTATCGTAAATACCGTGTCAAAACAGCTTTTCCGGCAGGTCCGGATTCTGTATCTCTCAAAAACTACCGAAAACAAACCCAGATTTNCCTCGTTTTGTATCGTAAATACCGTGTCAAAACAGCTTTTCCGGCAGGTCCGGATTCTGTATCTCTCAAAAACTACCGAAAACAAACCCAGATTTCAAGAGAACGTGTCAGTCAACTCACTCACGTTCGACGTGAGGTCCACATCCTCTATCTTTTAAGGACTACTGAAATCAATCTAACATTTCAACAAGACGTGTCAGTCAACTCATTCAGGTTCGACGTGAGCACACAGTCAACGGCAACACAGTGCCCTCCCAATCAAAAACCAACTTTTTCTAGGAAAAACCCAAAAAACCAAAAAAAACATCTTTTGAGACACTCTGCGGCCAGACACCAAAAAGATGGTTTTTTTTGGTTTTCCCTAGGAAAAAGATGGTTTTGGCGTGAAAAACCATCTTTTTTCCTAGGGAAAACCAAAAAAACCATCTTTTGAGACACTATGCGGCCAGACATCAAAAAGATGGTTTTTTTGGTTTTCCCTAGGAAAAAGATGGTTTTGGTCAGGAAAACCAACTTTTTCCTAGGAAACACGATGGTTTTGGACAGGAACACCAACTTTTTCCTAGGCAAAAAAATGGTTTGGGCGTGAACAACTTTTTCCTAGGAAAAAGATGGTTTTGGCGTGAAAAACCATCTTTTTCCTAGGGAAAACCAAAAAAAAACCATCTTTTTGGTGTCTGGCCGCATAGTGTCTCAAAAGATGCTTTTTTTGTTTTTTTTGGTTTTCGCTAGGAAAAAAGATGGTTTTTCACGCCAAAACCATCTTTTTCCTAGGAAAAAGTTGGTTTTCCTGTCCAAAACCATCTTTTTTCCTAGGAAAAAGTTGGTTTTCCTGTCCAAAACCATCTTTTTCCTAGGGAAAACCAAAAAAACCATCTTTTTGGTGTCTGGCCGCCTAGTGTCTCAAAAAGATCTTTTTTTTGGTTTTTTTGGTTTCCCTAGGAAAAAGTTGGTTTTCCTTCCCAAAGCCATCTTTTTCCTAGGAAAAGTTGGTTTTTCACGCCAAAACCACCTTTTTCCTAAGAAATCTCGGTATTTGATTTCACTCCAAGACCAAGCTTTTCCTAGCAAAGAGTGTGCATTTCTTTTGTTTTTGCGTGCGTTACGACTTAGTGCTGTCAATATAAGGTTCCAGTGTCATCACTATTGCGATTCCAGTCCGCTTAGCGTCAGTACCGTCAGTACTATACAATAGACCGGGCAATAACCAGGACATTATTCGGATCAGTTTTGGGGTCAGACCAGGACCCAGGATTTCAGGGTTCTCACAGCTACCACTACGATTTCTTCCAGCTGATTATGGTTGCAAATTCAAAAACGANGATTTCAGGGTTCTCACAGCTACCACTACGATTTCTTCCAGCTGATTATGGTTGCAAATTCAAAAACGAAACATTGGGGTCAGATTATGGGTGGTATAAAGATTACTATAGATGACCTTTGGGGCTGCTGTTAAGGCGAATATTACGGCCACCTTTGACATAACTGCGAATGACAAGGATAGGGTTGGGGCTGATGTTGCTCGGAATCCGGAAAGTTAATTGAAAAGAGCAGTAATAGCTGGTATCTAGCACACGTTTAACAGAAGGGTTAATATGTGCATACACACACATAAGTGTACTTACAGGTATACGGGCAAGTCTGGCAGCAAGTCTGACATGATCGATCATATAGCACAATGAGAAGGGTATGCCATATACAATATAAATGTTGGTGGAAACAAACAAATGATCCCAACAAACCTAAAGGCCATCATTTGGGCAACGCCAGAGCGAACACAGCAAGGATCGTGGTTCTTAGTGCAGTTCGTTTTGTGTAGTATAAAAATAGATTGAGTATGACGTCTATTGTTGAAGTAACTGTTTGGGCAGTATTTGGCTTACTTGCATGAATAGAATAGGAACTCGTATTGGGGATGCCATGACTTTAAACTTCGGGACTTCGGGGTCTAGAATAGAATGCTCATGTTGCGGGTACCGCAGCTACATCTGGATTGATTAACCTGTTGGTGAGGCCACTGGTCTGGGTTTCTGTTCAGGGAAGTATCCGGTACAGTACGAAGGCTACCAATGGGAATGGCTTATGGGTGATCTTAAGATCGATCTTAAGTTTCCGAGTAAGGCGCATTTTGAGTCAGATCCAATACTGGGGTGGTCAAGGGGACTGCAAAATCCTTACTATCGGGGGGGCCAATCAGNCTTAAGATCGATCTTAAGTTTCCGAGTAAGGCGCATTTTGAGTCAGATCCAATACTGGGGTGGTCAAGGGGACTGCAAAATCCTTACTATCGGGGGGGCCAATCAGGCTGATGTATTTACGTTATTGTCTTCACCTTCAGATCGAGGGTAGTAGTATGGGGATGTAGAATGGGGTTAATAGTCGACATAGCATTTTGATCCATACGAACTAAGACGTTGATCTATACGGCATCTCTTTTGGGTGAAAAAGAACAGCATACTACTGTCACCATGGGGGCCAATGTAAGGTTTAACCGC